>JAYEPQ010000006.1:11659281-12219281 GCA_036321105.1 Dracaena cambodiana | reverse complement strand
TGTCTTTACGATTTCTTCTCTTGTGATTGGTATCTCCCTGCCCCTTACAATGGAGTATCTATGCTGATCTCCAATTGTCGGTTGCAAGTTAGCATAAAATTCATGCAAGATATCATTGCATGCTGGCGTGTGTATATGTCTTGTGTATGTTTCTAACTCTCAAACTTGCATCTGTACTCTGAAGGACAAGTTCTCATTTATCTTCGAGTAGTTGACTGTACGTTCGGGCTAAAGTTCGAAATCGTTATACTTCTCCAAAATTTCCTTTGTTGCCTTTGTAGGTCTTGTTCTTTATTGAGAAGATAGGTTAGATGATTTCACTCTTGTCCTCTTAAAAACTGTCAGTTTCTTTGGTGCTATTCTATAAAAATTAGCCAAAAATGCATAACTTAGTATAATTATTATTTCAAAAATCAATGCATGAATTTGTCACATAATTATTCTATTTGTTATTTTTCTTTTGGTTAATTTCTTTTTCCTCTTATTGTGTTGTCTATTTTAGAGTTAAATTCATCCACATAATTCCATATTTTCCCAATTCCTTCTTCAAAAATTATCAAATTCTATTTTAATATAATTGTAATTGCATGAATTTGATATAACAATTATACAAGTAACCCACGAAATATAATGCTAAAAAGGTGAGATTTTTACTTCTACCGTTGATTTTTGTATATAATAACAATAATTTTATGAAATTCGTCAAAAAATTTCATAACTTCACTAAACTATCCCTAATCTTCCAAGAAGTAAATATCTAACTTTGATTTACTCAAATTCGTCAATATAAATTGTAGATGTAGGTTTTTGAGACAAATATCTACTTTTTACAAAGAACAAATCAAATAGAAATCAAAGAGAAGAGAGTTTACTTGCTTGGAGATTGATGAAAATTCGAAGAAAATTGCATGGGAATAGCTTTGACTTTCAAAAGGAAAATTTTTGGCTATGGGGTGCTGTAGAAAGAAATCTATGGTATTGTTTGTACAGAAAAAGAACTCAAAAATCTATTTATAACTAAGCATCTCTGCTGATGGGGGTCGACAGTTGCTTCAACAACAGCTTTGATAGCTGCTTTCAAGTTTTAATTTTATATAACTTATTGTCGACAGTCGGTTCGACAGCGACATCGACAGTGGCTCTCTATTGTGAACTTTTGTTAAGCCAAAATTTTTATTTTATTTTTTATTTTTGTTAGTTCCTAGACTAATATTATTTCTAATTTCTAATTGTTAATCCCTTGTTCTAAAATTAATTCTAAACTAAAATTTAGTTCCTACTTCTAAAGTTAATAACTATGAAAGATTCTTCTAAAATTATTTAAAAAAAGCAAATCGTTAAAAATCATCATAGGTATCAAAACTAAGTTATCTTTATAAGCCACCCCCCCAAACTTAAAATACACATTATCCTCAATGAATCGATATATCCATAAAATTAATTAAGAACAAGTAAAAATTTAAGAGAGAGAGTTTAAAAATTACCTTGGTCTGGTACTTATAACGTAATAACTATAAAACAAAATTGTTAATACATACTATACAATAATATATATAGTGTCTTTATTTAGCTCTTACTAATGAAATATTGGAGGATCCACTATGTCGTGAGATTCTTCCGCGTGCATTGAAAATTCCAAGTAATGCTTTAATCATTTCCCATTTACTTTAAACATATAACCATTCTTTGGATTTTCAATATCAATTGCGTTGTATGGATACACAGTTTTAATTATGAATGGTTTTGTCCATCGTGAATGCAATTTTTCCAGAAATAGATGAAGGCGTGAATCATATAATGACACTTTATAAGAAGGATGAAAAACAGGGCATGTGATGTGCCGATTATGCCATATTCTCATTTTCTCTTTTGAAATGCGTGAATTATCATGTTCATCATGTGTTTATCTCTTCCAACTCATTTAATCGTAACTTGCATAATGGGCTAGCTAAATTGATATTAAGATTTACTGATTTCATTGCCCAATACGCCTCATGCTCTATTTCTATAAGCAAATGACAAGCTTTCCTATAGACTATTCTATATGCAAGCAGGCCTAACGGTGTTCTATATATTGTAAAGTAAACTCATAAAATATTGGTTAGTCTAAACGACCAATCTTTACAAGACAGATTAATCGTTTTCTCTAATATTTGCTTGATTTCTCTATTAGCTAGCTCAACTTGTCCATTTGACTGTGGGTGATAAGGAGTAGAAATCATATGCATGATATGATATTTCATCAATAAATTTTAAAGGCTTTATTATAAAAATGAGAGCCCCATCACTTATTATGACTTTAGATACTCTGAATCTGGACAAATATATGCTCCTTTAAAATTTTAAGAACAGTTTATTGATTATTATTTCTACATGCTGCAGCTTCTATCATTTAGAGATATAATCGACTGATACGAGGATATAAGTATATCTGTTAGAAATAAAAAGCAGTCCTATGAAGTCAATGCCCCAATAATCGAATATATCAATTTAGAGGCATAACACTCTTCTTGGTTAATACTCCTAATTTTGACATGACTCGTATTTTCTACAAAATTCATATGCATCTCTAAACATAATAGGCCAATAAAAACCGCATTGAAGTATTTTGACTATCGTCTTTTTAGACGAAATGTGTCCCCACATATTTCTGTATGACAAAAAGCAATTATGCTTTGAATCTCATCACCAGGTACACAATGCATAATGATTTGATTTGAGTAATATTTAGACAAGTAAGGGTCATCAAAAAAAAATCGATGTACTTCATATAAGAATTGTTGTTTTTCTTGTGCACTCTAATGATTTGGCATTTTGTCTGCAACATGAAAATTAATAATGTCAGCATACCAGAGAGTTATTATGATTGAAAATAGCTGCTCATTAGGGAATGAGTGCCTAAGCTTATCGTTTTCAAAAGTTAGTCTAGAGAGGTAGTCTGCAACCATGTTCTCTATTCCCTTTTTGTCTTTGATTTCAAAATCAAACTGTTGGAGAAATAATATCCATCGGATTAGCCGTGACTTTGCATCTTTTTTTGACAAAAGTTATTTGAGTATCGAATGATCAGTAAAAACTGTTTGTCATGAAATTGATTTTATTGAACTTTAAGAAAAAATTACAATATTGACGGTTGCTAGTTTATAGAAGATAAGGAATTAATTGAATTTTCAATTAATTGAATTTTATCTTTGTTTAAGGCTAGGGTTCTGTTGTAATTGTGAAGGATGATCCTGCTCTTTATTGATGATCTGAATGCAAGTTCTGCAGTTTGCAACTATTGAAAAGTTTTTGAAGAAGAACTTTGGATTCTTAGTACAAGTGCTTGAGTGGAGATAAATACAACCCCTTTTTTAGCCCAAATTTGGGCTATTTATAAAGGTCTGGAGACCTTCGAATTGGTGTAACTGTCCAATTAATGACCTCCTTGATTTGAGGACTAATTTTCTGTCTTTAATCCATTGGATTTATATACTCTAGGATTTGTAATTGACATCTTAAATCCTTTGAATTTGTAAGTATAATATGGATTTTAGTCTTTAGATCCATGTTTTAGTTTTTTGTAGTTTGCATGGCATGCTCGGATCCGCATTTGGGTGTCAATGAAAGTGCTTTTCACCTCTTGAGGCTTTGAAATAAAAACGCAATCTCTGAGGTTCGTGGTTTGGCTGTACTTAGCTCCAAATGTAGACTTAGCATGCGAATCTCTTTGCAATTGATGATCCACGTTTTGGCTTTTAGCAATATATTTTGATTGATTAGATCCGTATTCAGGTGCAAATGAGGATAGTTTTTATCCTTCAAGACTTTGAAGTGAAAGATTCGCATTTTAATTATATTTAGCCAAATTATGAGATCAGAAAAAGGGTCAAATGCAGATCTCTCTATGATTGATGATCTGCATTTTGGTTTGTAGCAATATATCTTGCTTTATTAGACTCACATTTATATTAAAATGGGGTTAGTTTTAATCCTACAAGATTTTGAGATTAAAACGCGACCCTTCATTTGAAACTTTTAAAACGTGGGTTAGATCCGCATTTGGTTAAGTATGGTTTTATCCTTCATATAAGTCAAAACGCAACCTTAAAAGGGCTCGCATTTTAATTATTTTGTGAAATGCGGATCTCTCGGATTGAGGATCTGCATTTTGACTTTTTAGCCATTTTCAAGACTTCAACGACTCACGTTTGTTAATTTTTTGGAAAGATCCTACATATCTTAATATTGTAGAAGCAAAACGTGACTTTAAAAAGTCTACGTTTAAATTTTATGAGGGTTTCCTTTTAATACTTTTCAAGGGTCAACCCTCTTCTTTTTACAAAAATTTCGTCAACAAAACCCCTCCAAAGTTTTCAAAATTCTATAACTCTGAAGGTGTTTTGAAATACTTTGGATAAATAAAATAGGATTGATTCAATATCCAAAATAATTTAAACGCGACTCTGCATTAAATTTGCGGATTTACTTTTGAATACGACCATGCATTCAATTTGCGGGTTTACTTTCAAACGCGACCCTGCGTTTAACTCGTGGGTTTACTTTTGAACGTGACCCTGCATTTGATTCGTGAGTTTGTGTGTAAATGTGACTCTGCATTTGAAATTTTAAAACGCAGATCAAATTCGCATTTCTGGTAGTTTAGACGAAGCATCGCTGCGATTTTGCTGCATTTTGGCACAGCAATCGAAGCACTGCCATTCTAATAATGATGAGAAATCTCTTCGAGATTTTGACCGTAAATCTCGACTGTTGATTTTTCTATATAAGAGCTTCTCTTAGAACTTCCATAGTTTTCTTTGACAGCCTAAAGAGCTCATACAAAGTGATTCTTGCAGGGATGTTGGCCAATTGTGCCAACGCATCAAATCAGAAAGGCTTTTTGGAGCTTTCCGTTGCTTCATTTTGTTTATTCTTAAGAGCTTTATCAAATTTAAACTCTTTCTGCTTGCTCTTCTTCAGAAGCTGGGGTTCAACCACTTGATCATAATCTTTCAGTAGGTTCTTCCTGAACGAGTTCCAAAAGGTTATTGTTGGTCTTCATTGATCGCTAATGATTTTTTGAGTTCCTCTTCTGAGTCTGTAAGAGGATAAACTGTTGTATCATCTTCAAGAACTACAGTGATAGTGTTGAAGGTGTGTGTCTTTCCTTTAGACTTCTTTTTGGACGAACTTGAAGTCATTATTCATTCTTAGGATGTCTAAATGTACCCACATTATCTCTCCTTTCGATTTCTCAAAGGAAGATAATCCTTTATTTTGTTGTTGATGAGGATCGTAATTTACAATCCTCATAATGCCTTTGGTAATGGATGTCACTCCATCTTAAATGGCTGATTCTATCCAATCTAGAGTTTTTTTAAATTTGACAGACACCATATTCGCTGTCACTGTCATTTGCTTTGGTTGCGGCTTTGTAATATTGGCGTCCACCAAGGCTTGTATCATGTCTTTTAGAGCGTAACAGTTCTTGGTAGGATGGTTCATGATTCTATGATATATACAGTAATTAGGATCATCTTCTTACTTCTTCAGGGTACTTGGCCTCCGGTAATTTCAACATATTACTCTCCATTAGCATATTAAAAATAGTAATGATATGCTCATCCTTAAAGGAATATTGTTTTTGAGAAGCCCTTGATGGAGGAGGAGTCCTCGTGGGAGAAAGTTTAGGTAGACCTGGAGCATCTATCGCCATCATCTATTTTCCTTTAGATCGTGATGATTGAGATGTTTCAGAAATATTTCTTCTCAGTCTTTCTCCTTCTTTAACCTCAAGCCGTTGTACTTCGGCTTCTGCAGCTTGCATTGATAGTTCTTTCCAAGTAGTGGACTTTACAACCCCTATCCTGATGAGAATTTTAGTGTAGAGATTATGTTTGCAGGTTTTCACTAAAGTCTTTTGTGGCATTCCATGCAGACATCTCACAGAATCATTTCTAAATCTTTTGATAAAATCTCAAGCCAACTCCCCCTTCTTTTATTTTGTGGTAAAGAGTGCTGGCATCGAGATCTCCATGTCATCTTAACCTGATTAAGAAGGCCTTTTCTATGTCATTCCACGAGTTGACAATTCCTGACTCCAATCTTCGGAACCATTCAAATGCTATACCCGTGAGGGTACTAACAAAAATCCATGTGATGATGGGGTCATTCCCGGCCATATTCCTTGTCTGTGATTTAAAATAGTAAAGATGCTGGTTTGGCGACCCTTTACTATCAAAAGACTTAAGCTTAATAGGTTTATAATTTTCCAGGAATGGTATATTTTCCTACTTGTTCGTAGCAAAATTGTTGCTTCCTTCCATTGAATACAACTTAGATTACAATGAAAGTGAGCAAGAAAAGAACAAATGAGAGGATTTATAATCTATCACTCTCTTTTACAATAAAAGTGGGCCCTACGTAGCGAAGGGATCTATCTAGTAGCTCCTTTGGACGATCTGACGTCGATGATCTTCTTGCTTGATGAAGATGACGGCCAACTTGATGTTTCTCTGCTGATATTGATTCGTTCAAACCTCTCACGCGTAACTTGTTCAATGCTCTAAAAAGATCGATGATCTCAAAAAGATTGAAGATCCGATGATCTATTAAAGATTCATGATCTCTAAAGTCTCGTCAAAGAGGCTATTTATAGACTTTAGTGGTTATGAGAGTTTCCATAGGAATAGGAATAAAGATTTCCATAGGAATAGGGAAAAAAAGTTTTTTGTATTCATCAAGGATTCTAATCAAATATTTAATATTGATTTAGATCTCTAGATGGACTCAATTTGAATATTAGATAAGCCTAAATCTCAATCACAATCAATTTAGGGTTCTGATTGGACTCAATTTGGGTATTGGATAAGCTCAAATTTTAATCACAATCAATTTGGAATTCTAATAAAATCTGGTCACGCGGAGTTAACGCAGAGCTAAATTCATCAGAACGTGGAGCTATGTATTAGCTCTGCGTTTTGCTCAAACGCGAGGTTAAAATAGCCAAACGCGGAGCTACAGAGTTAGCTCCGCGTTCTGAGTGGAAAATTCCTTTTTACTTAGAAATTTTCACTACTAACAGAACCCCCTCCAAAGTTTTCAAAATGTCTTAGAACTTAGAATTCTGAAATACTTTGGATTTTTAATTTGGTGATGAGGTTAAGATCAAGAAATTCGGCAGAGGTGCCTAATTGCACATGCTTGAAACTTTGATGGCGGTTCAAGACTCTCATACGTAACTTGAACTGCACACGCTAAGATGATCGGGTCATGATTATCAGATTTCGACAGAGGCGCTTAATTGCACATGCCTAGAGTTTTGGCAGCACACGCCAAGATGATTGGATCAGGATCATCGATTTCGGCAGAGGCGCCTAATTGCACATGCCTAGTCCAAGTGCTCTCACGCGTAATTTGAACGGAGATGGGAATAATCCAAATCGTATTGTCAGAGATAAGAGCTTAAAATGACAGGTCCACGGGATTTTTAGCAAACCCCCATCTATAAACAGATTTGGTGTATTTTTACCAATCGTCGTTTGCGTTGGGCTAGCCATATTAAACCCCTCAGCATGGTGAGTTATCGAGAAATTGATTTCCTCTCCAATTTTCCTTTAACAGCATTGGATAGTTAATTTCATCTTTTACTCCCAGTATGATAGGATTGGCAAGGAACTTGATCTCCGCTTCCCGCGGCTTTGACAGTATTGGGTAATTGATTTCATACTTTTACCCCCAGTATGATAGGATTGGCGAGGAATTTAATCTCCTCTTTCCGCTGCTTTAACAACATTGGGCAACAAAAAAATTTATTTATAGCACTCAATTAGCCATTCTAATGGCTAGTAAAAGTAGCGGAAGCAACATGATATTTATCATCGTCAATATTTTCGGCACCCCCAGCCAAATCCGGTTGCTAGCCAATACGAATGACTTTGTCACAGCTGTGGTTCAGAGCGTACCCAAGGGGCCAGCTTGCAAGTGCAGACTGCCCGTGCTTGGTGTCGATATTGGCTTCTCTACTGGTGCAGGGGTAGCTCTGGCAGGGAACTCATTGGTTCCTATCATCAAAGTTGTCATCTTTGCAGAAACTTTCTTCTGTTCCTCTTTAAGTGTGAGAACTCCAGCTTCTATCAATGCCTGAATTCGGTTCTTAAGAGGATAGCAATCCTTAGTTAGGTGCCCGACGTTCCGATGGTACAGGCAATAGTTAGGATCGTTGGTTTTTCAGCATCTTCCGGTTTTCGATTCTCCGGAAGCTTCAACATGTCCTTTCTAAGGAGGAGATGGAATAGAGTACCAGTCTGCTCAGTCTTGAATGTATAAGTTTTATCTTGTCGGGACTTATTCTGACCTGCACCTCTCGGATTCTGAGGTCTTGACTTCGGATCTGCAACTGATGTCATCACAACCTTCCCTTTATTTTTAGGATTCTGTGGATATAGCCTGTTATTTATAGAGTTTCTCGTGCTACGAGATTTCTCAATTCAGCGAATTATATCTTCCGCCTGCTCTCCCTACTTTAACAGGTCTTTCCAGTTCTTGGACTCTACGGCTCCCATTCTTATCATTACAATGGTCCTGAAATTATACTTGCAGGTTTCCACTAGGGTTTCCTGAGTCATACCGTGTCGACATTGCACGGATTTTTCCCTAAAGCATTCTATAAAGCTTTTGACTATTTCCTCTTCTCCTTGTTTTGTCGCAAGGAGGGAATGAACTGATATCTCAGTATCATCCTCAAAGAAACGTGCCAAGAACTGCTTCTCAACATCATACCAAGCGTTTATGGTTCCTGGGGACAACTACATAAACCATATAAAGGTAGGCCCTCGCAGGGTGCTCGCAAATATTTTGGTCTTTACAGGATCATTTCCCATTAGATGACCTGCCTGCGATAAAAAATAATATAGGTGCTGGTTTGGAGACCCCTTCCCTTCATATGACTCTAATTTGAGGGGTTTATATTTTTCTGGATAAGAGGCGAAGTCCCACTCAAGCAGATATGGCCTTGAAACCCCCGATTCTTTTAGCTCTTTCTTTTGCATTAACGCATCCAGTTGCTTCTGTAGGTTTTTCATCTTCTCTTCATGAAGATCATGGAAGGAATATTTGTCATTCTTCTCATGCACTGAATAAGCCTTTTTTTCTTTATTATCTTCATTTGTCTTAGGGTGGTTCCTCATTTGTTTTCGGTGGTGGTTCCGAGAAAGTTTTAGCCTTATCGTCGACTATCTTCTGGGTATTTTTGACCACTTTTAGAAGCATTAGTTTGAGGTCATCAATAGCCTTCTGCTGATTAGATCTCTAATCATCTGCTCTTGGGCTTCAAACCTCCGGTCGACATCATCGAACCTATCCACTACATGTGATGCTGATTTTCGTGGCCGGGAAGATGCACAAGGTTGTGGGGAAGCTATAGCTGAATTGTCGCTGTCATCATCATAAGAATGTTTTACAAGTTTCTTGTAATTTCGAGGAGCGACAGCCCCTGTTTTGAGTCGGGTGAAATGATAAGGTTTTCATCGTCTGTATCTGACTCATATTCTTTCTCCATGATCTTGTTGCCTTTGCTGATCATATTTGAGGTCACTACGTTTAATTCTTTTTCTTTAATTTTGTATCTCAGATTATTATTTCTCCTCTTGGGAGTATCTTGATGAAACTCAGTTATTCTGTTAAATACAGACACTCTCATCTTGGTATAACAGCAATTATCCAATACAGCAGACACGGCTGTAATGAATTGCTCATAATGGCATGTTGAGTGTGACTGAGTTTGAATCATGCTCCTTTTACCTGTCAAGTAATCTCTGAGATCGATGACATTGGATAACGAAGAATCGTGGGGCCCACCTAGTTGTTGAGAGTGTCCAGGGGCCCACTGAAGCTTTTCAGGGTCATTGGTGTCGACATGTTGTCCAATAACCCGATTATCAGCCTTGATTCCATATTCAGGCTGTTTTACGTGGAGCTGGATATTAGCTTCACGTTTTGAAGCATTTACACGAAGCTGGGCTATAGCTTCGCATTTTATATTAGCCTCGCATTTTACGCTGGCTTGGCGGTTCTGAAGAAATTCATCTTCAGACTTTTGCTTAGCCTCGCTTGGAAAATCACACGCTGGCTTAGCGATTAATGCAAGAATCCTTGACTTCACGATTAATGCTAGGCTCAAGTTTAAGGTTGATAATCTCACTTGTGAAACCACACACGGATTGCTCTTTGTGATTAACGCTATTAACTTCGCGATTTATGCAATAGTAGCAAGCCTTGCGATTAACGCAAGATTTACTAGCTTCGCGATTAATGCTTAGCTCAGTTTCAGCCTCGCGTGGAGAGTTTCTATCACACGCTGGCTCTGTCATAAAGTTATCCTCGCATTTTACGTGGGTTATGTTAATTTTTCTGGATTTGAGTCCAGGAGTAATAGCCTCTCGTGGAAAATCACACGCTGGCTTATCTTCGCGTTTTACGCGAATCTTGGTACTTTGGCCAGTTTTAGAGTTAAGTTCAGTAGCCACGCGTGGAGAAAGTACACCACACGCTGGCTTATCTTTGTGATTTACGCAAGAATCCTTGGGTTTGGATTAATGCTTGGCTCAAGTTTAGGGCTGATAATCTCGTATGGGAAATCACACTCGGATTTATCTTCGCGATTAACACGATCGTAACAAACCTTGCGATTAACGCAAGTTTTACTGGCTTCGCGATTTACGCTTATCTCAGTTTTCTGCTGAAGTCTGATAGCCTCACGTGGAGAATCACACGCTGGCTTAGTCATAAAATTACCCTCGCGTTTTGCAGGGATCATGTTAATTTTTCTGGATTTGAGTCCAGAAGTAACAGCCTCGTGTGGAAAATCATACGCTGGCTTAGTCATAAGTTCGCGTTTAACGCGATCTTGGTTGGTCTTGCGATTTACGCAAGTGACATCTTCGTATTTGACGTGATTCTTGCGATTAACGCAAGTCTAAAAATCATCTTCTCGATTTACGCGAAGGTAAGGAGTTTTGCGATTAACGCAAGTTTCACCGACTTTGCGTTTTACACTAAGCTCGATTTTAGCCTCGTGTGGAGAATCACCATCACATGATAGTTTTAAGGAAACTTTATCCTCGCGATTTACGCGAGTGTCAAGTATCTTGCGATTGATGCAAGTCTTACTGGCTTCGCATTTAACGCTAAGCTCATTCTTAGCATCGCGTGGAGAATCACCATCACACGCTAGCTCTATCAACATTTTATCCTCGCAATTAATGCGAGCTTCTCTGGTTTTAAGTCCAGATCGAATAGCCTCACGTGAAAAATCACATGCTGGCTTGTCCTTACGATTCACGCAAGTTGCAGCTTCGCGTTTAAAGCAATACTGACTGGTCTTACGATTAATGCAAGCCAGTTCGCGAGGTACAGTAGCCTCGCATTCTGCTTTCTGATTAGCCTCGCGTTTAATGCGGGTTTTGAAGGCCTTTCGCCTAGCTCTCAGATTTCGGTTAAGGAATTGGGTTCTGGTCAATCCAGTTCTCGGGCCTTCTTCGGCAGTAGAGAGGTCATCCTCTGTTAGGATTTTTTGCCCAAATGACGGCTTCATGGCCGCGGTCTCCAAGGGTCCCTGATTAACGGTGGATTCCCGATTACCCGATTTACGGGTATTGGAGCGCACGTGACAATGGCGTCGCGTTTTGGTCAGATTACCTAACTCAGAGGAGAGATACTCCTCGTACTTCTGCTGGTCGATCTCCACGATGAGCATGTTAAAGTCGGATCTGATCCTCTCGACGTCAGATTGCACCACGATCTCTTTTTCAGTAAAAGAGACTTCTCCCACTATGGTCGCCAGTTTGTTCGTAGCAAAATTGTTGCTTCCTTTCATTGAATACAACTTAGATTACAACGAAAATGAACAAGAAAAGAATAAACGAGAGGATTTATAATCTATCGCTCTCTTTTACAATAAAAGTGGGCTCTACGTAGCGATGTGATCTATCTAGTAGCTCTTTTGGACGATCTGACGTCGATGATCTTCTTGCTTGATGAAGATGACGGCCGACTTGATCTTTCTCTGCTGATCCTGATTCATTCGAGGCTCTCACGCGTAACTTAAACTTCTTCAATGCTCCAAAAATATCGATGATCTCAAAAAGATTGAAGATCTGATGATCTATTAAAGATTCATGATCTCTAAAGTCTCCTCAAAAATGCTATTTATAGACTTTAGTGGTTATGAGAGTTTCCATAAGAATAAAAATAAAGATTTCCATAGGAATAGGAAAAGAAGGTTTTTGTATTTATCAAGGATTCTAAACAAATATTTAATATTGATTTAAATCTCTTGATTTGGAATTCGGATTGGACTCAATTTGAGTATTGGATAAGCCCAAATCTCAATCACAATCAATTTAGAATTCTGATTGGACTCAATTTGGGTATTGGATAAGCCCAAATCTCAATCACAATCAATTTGGAATTCTAATAAAATCTGCTCACGTGGAGTTAACGCGGAGCTAAATTCATCAGAACATGGAGCTATGGATTAGCTTTGCGTTTTGCTCAAACGCGAGGCTAAAATAGCCAAACGCGGAGCTACAGAGTTAGCTCCGCGTTCTGTATGGAAAATTCCTTTTTACTTCGAAATTTTCACTACCAACACTACTCCATAGGATATGGCCTCACGACCCCCAACTCTTGCAAATTTCTCTTATAAACCAGAGCATTGAGCTCGTTCTGGAAACATTCCATCAAGGCAACATGTGGATTGCCTACTTGTTATGAATCCTCATATTGATGGCACGAGGGTTCAAAACAATTGTCTTCTTCATGTTCCTCGCCACTAGTGGTCCCAGCAGGAGTACGTGGTTCATTCTCTTTTCTTTTCACTTTGTCTTTCCTCGAAATGCGGGAACTTCTAGAAGAATATTCTCCCTTGTTTTTCGTTTGCTCTTTAATCAGGAATTGGAGCATTTCCCTGATCTTGCCTATGAACTCCTATTGTTTTTAGATGATCTTCTCATGCTCATCAATCCTCTTCATAAACTCTTTAGGATTTTCCTACGCCATGTGTGCAGATATAGAATCTTCCAGGAACGAGCTAGAAGTTTGAGATTCCGCGATAGCAGATTTATTGCTTCTTCTTCGTCGGAGGAAATTCCGACCATCTTCCGGTAATCCAATAGTACTGTCACCCCCTTTTGAAGTCAAGTGTTTCGAAAAACACCCCAAATATTGCTGAACACACTCTTCAGGCCAGAAGAGTGCTCAGAATCTGATGAATCTGATCGAGAAACTCTCCTCGTCTTCTCCTTCTTCTTCCCAAAGTTATCATATTAGAGAATACTTCGATGTACGCCGGTTCAGAGAATTCTTGTTTAATGTTACATCGTTTTCTTTTTGAAGTTTGGGCTGGAGATGATGTGAGTCTACTGAAAACAAATGGCCTTGTAGTAGTTGCAACACAGTAGCAATGGGACAACACCATGTTGATCAACTGTTCACAATGACAGTAAGACACTTGATATTTTTCTCTTTTCTGGTCGAGAAATCCCCAAGATCCCTTGTATTGGAACTCGTGGGATTATTGGAAGAGGCAACATTCCCTCCAAATACTATTTTCGAGATAGGAGAATCTATCTCCTTGAAATTTCCTTGAGCAAATTTAATTTTAGCATTTATGCTGAAGAATGAGCTTATGATGAAGCTGGAATGACGAGGACTGAAAGCCCATAAGCCTTAAAGGCTAAGCTCATTTCAGAAACGTGAATCTTAGGGTCGCATTCTTCTATTGATACGCGATTTGAGATTCGCATCTGGCTTCAAGAATGCAGGTTTGTGGTCCGCATTTGGTTTCAAAAACGCAACCCTGAAGTCTGCATTTTGTTTGCAAAAGCGGATGTAAACTCCAGGTTTATAATCAAGATGTACTTGGTGGGCGAGCGGCATTTCTTATAAGAAACGCGAATGAACCCATCTGCGTTTTGGTCCAGCTTCTTGTTAGGGACCACAACTTCACTCTTTAGTCGCCATATGCGAATTGGAGTTTGTGGTTCAATGGTAGTTCTTTCTTTCATGGCTCTACAGAAAGTAGGAGAATTGCTTTTTCTAAGGTTCCACTTCATGGTGCAGGTGAAAGACTTTTTCTTCAGTATCATCTCCTTATAGATCGGAGAATGATTGTTTCCTTTTGTTGCTACAAGGATTCCTATCCATCCCCTTGGATCAACGTGGGTCCTGAGCAGAGTAGACTTGGAGCCTTGTGCTGAAGGAGAAGAAACTTCTCATTTTAGACCAGACTGGTCTAAAGGGTCCTTAGTCCGGTCACCTTGGACTATAGTCTTTAAAGTCTCATTAGAGGCTAAGTTGGTTGAGACCTTTCTGCATTTCTGCAAGGATCTTAGGCTAGTGGAGCCAGAAGAGAGGAATTCCTCATATTTCTCTTAGTCGAACTTGATAACGAGTGACTCGACCACAGTGCCAATAGGGGCTTTGTCGAACTGGACTACGATCGTATCTCCCTAGCAGAGTTGCCAATCTTTTGTTTGCCATAAAATTGATTTTATTGAACTTTAAGAAAAAAGTTATAATATTAAGTTGTCAGTTTACAAAAGATGAGGAATTAATCAAATTTCCTCTTTGTTTAAGGCTAGAGTTCTGTTGTAGTCATGGACGACGATCCTTCTCTTTATTAACGATCCAAACACAAGTTTTGCAGTTGGCAACTGTTGAAAATCTCTTGGAGAATAACTCTGAATTCTTAGCATAAGTGCTCGAGTAGAAATAATCCAACCCCTTTGTTAGTCCAAACTTTGACTATTTATAGAGGTCTAAGACATTTGAATTGGTATAACTGTCCAATTAATAGCCTCCTTCATTTGAATATTAATTTTCTATCATTAATCTATTAGATTTGTATTAAATCTCCAGGATTTATAACTGAAATCTTAAATCCTCTAGATTTGTAATTGAAACGTAATTCTTAGTCTTTAGATCCGTGTTTTAGCTTTTTATAGCTTGTGTGGCATGCTCGGACCTGTGTTTGGGTGTCATTAAAAGTGCTTTTTGCCTCGTGAAACTTTAAAATGAAAACGCGACTCTCTCTGGTTCGCGTTTTGGCTATACTTAGATCAAAATGTAGACGTAGAATGTGGATCTCTCTGCAATTGATGATCGACATTTTGGCTTTTAGTAATATGTTTTGCTTGACCAGATACGCGTTCATGTGTAAAAGAGGATAGTTTTTATCCTTTAAGACTTTGAAGTGAAAATGCAACCCTTTAGGGTCCGCGTTTTAATTATATTTAGTTTAAATTCTGAGCTCAAAAAAAGGATCAAATGCAGATCTCTCTAAAATTGATGATCAACATTTTGGTTTATAGCAACATGTCTTGCTTGATTTGACCCACATTTATATTGAAACGGGGTTAATTTTAATCTTACAAAATTTTGGGACCAAAACACGACCCTATGTTTGAAACTTTTGAAATGCGGGTTAAATCCGCATTTGGTTAAGGATGGTTTTCATTCTTCATCAAAATGCAACCTTAAAGGGGCTCGCAACTTAATTATTTTGTGAAACGCAGATCTCTCTCACTGAGAATCTGCATTTTGGCTTTTTAGTTATTTTCAAGACTTCAATGACTTGCGTTTGTTAACTTTTTATCAAGATCCCTCATATCTTGATACTGTAGGAACAAAACGCGACTTTAGAAAGTTTGCGTTTAAGTTTTATGAGGATTTCCTTTTAATACTTTTCGTGGGTCAACCCTCTTTTTTTTTTTACAAAAAATTTGTTAACAAAAATAACTATATGTAAATCCAAAATATATGAACGAAATTTATCAAGAGCAAAAACTAAATCTAGAAGCTCCTTCTTTGTTGTAGTATGATTCGTCTGAGCATCATTGAGAGTCTTACTAGCGTAGTAGACCACATAAAGCTTTTTATCCCTTCTTTGCCCAGTACACCTCCGATTGCATTATCGCTTGTGTCACACATAATCTCGAATGGAAGTGACCAAGAGGCTGCATTATTGGCACGGTGATGAGTATCTCTTTGAGGGTTTTGAAAGTTGTTTGGCATATCTTCATCCATTTAAATTGTACATCTGGCACAAGAAAGTGAAAAAGGGGTCTAGCAATAGTACTAAAATTCTTTATAAACCTTCTATAGAAACATAGATTTCCTAAGAACGAATGTATATCCTTCATGATTTTAGGTATCGGTGTTTTGAAAATAGACTCTAACTTAGCCTTATTTGCTTTCATCCCTTTAGATAAAATTATCTGGCCCAACACAATACCTTTAGTAACCATGAAGTGGCACTTTTTCCAATTTAAAAGTAGATTTTTCTTTTGACATCTTTCAAGCATAGATTCTAAATTAGTTAAACAAAATTCAAAATTGTTTCCAAATACAAAGAAATCATCCAGAAATATCTCTAGATAATTTTCGACCATACCGCTAAAAATACTTATTATACACATTTGAAATGTTGCAGATGTATTACATAATCCAGATAGCATTCTTCTAAAACCAAAAGTACAAAAGGGACATGTAAAAGTTATCTTTTCCCGATCCTCTAAAACGATTTTGATTTGATAATGTCAGAACAATCATAAAAAACAATAAAATTCACTCTCAGTAACCCTTTCAAGTACTTGGTCAACAAATGGTAATGGAAAATGATCTTTGCGTGTTGATTTAACTTTCGGTAATCAATGCACATACACCAACTCGTAGTAGTGCAAGTGGATATCATCTCTCCATCCTCGTTTTTAACTACTGTTATCCCCACTCTTTTCTGAAATAACTTCGGTTAGATTTACCCACTTACTATCAGTAATTGGACAAATGATACTAGCATCAAGTAGTTTCAATACTTTGGTTTTAACCACTTCTTTCATGACAAGATTAAGCCTTTATTGAATTTTCCTAACAGGCTTGGCTCCATCTTCCAAAGTAATGCAATGTGTCTAAATAAGCGAGTTCATACTTTTGATATCCGCCATATTCCATCCAATAACTCCTTTATATTTTCGCAGTGTCGATAGTAATTGCTCTTTCTAGTTCTCTTCAAGATGCATTGATATAACTACAGGAAAAGTTTTCTTAGGTCCTAAAAATGCATACTTGAGATTTTCAAGTAACGGTTTTAGCTCAAATATTGATACTTGGATTTCAGATGGTATCAATTTCATTATAATTTGAGATAACTCTTCATACACTTCTTTTATTGGGTTACATCCCATGATATTCGAACATTAAGCATTAATTGAGTATTTTACTATTTCATTGATATGTTCGGATTGGAGATTTTCAAGGAAGTTTTCGTTCATTGTTAATGTCATCTCCAAAGGGTCAGACATGCACAATGATATGATATCTCCTTTATTACGGATTTGTTCAATGTAATTAATATCTTGCAATTCATCATTATCTATATTTGGTTATTTGCAAATATTAAGAACATTGAGTTCAAGAGTCATATTTCCAAATAAAAAATTTATCATACTATTCCTGCAATTTATAACTGCATTAGTCATAGCTAAGAATGGACGTTCGAGGATAACTGGAATATAAAGACGTGAGTTCTTTACTGGTGCAGTATCGATAACTATAAAGTCCGCAAGGAAATAAAAGTTTTCGATTTGCACTAGAACATCTTGTGCAATACCCTTAGGAAGCTTTTCTAACCTATCGGCTAATTGTAGTGTGACTGTTATAGGTTTAAATTCTCCTAAACCTAAGTGCTTGTAAATCAAAAATGGTAAAAGGTTTACACTAGTCCCCAAATCTAGCATAGTTTTCTTTATAATATGTTGACCTATCACACAAGAAATATTAGGACATTAAAAATTCTTATATTTAAGAGGCATTTCAGAGTGAAATAATGCACTCACCTACTCTATGAGAAATGCCTTCTTCTGTACATTGTGACGTCTTTTGATGGTGCACAAGTCCTTCAAGAATTTTGTATATAAGGGGAGTTGTTTAATTGCTTCCAACAGAGATATATTGATCTGTACCTATTTGAAAATTCTAAAATATTAGGATAAGATGCGTTAATTATTTTAAAGTTTAATCTTTGAGGAAACGGTACATATGGTTTATAATCACTAGATGTGCGTTCTTTAAAATTATCTTCTTTAGATTGTTGCGTCGAATCATTGCCATGTTCCTCCTTAGTGTTTCCGTTTGAAACGGGCCTATCAAGTTTTTTATCATTTCTCAAATTTATTGCAACAATTATCTCAAGTATATCATTGTTAATATAAGAAGTAATAACATTTATACTTTTGACTTTACCTGAAGCAATGGCCTCTGGTCGAGATGGTAGTTTAACTTTTTCCTTCATTTGCAATGCAGAATTGAGGTGGCTTATCTGTGAGTGGATATTGCTAAAAGCCTTCGCATTCTGACTATTGGTTGTTTGTTGTGACTAAATAAACTGTTGTTATGCTTGAATCATCTAATCTATTCTTTGCTGCATCTATAAGAAATTATCCTTAAAATTTTTCTTCGATAAGCATTGGTACACCGAAGGTTGATTAGTAGATTGGACGTATTGTTGAGGTGGATTAGCGGGTGGTTTATTTTGACTATTAAATTATTGTTGAGGATTCAGTTTTCATTGAAAATTTGGATAATTTCTCCAACTAGGACTATATTTGAAAATATGGGTTCTTTACTAATTGAGGAGTAGTGTTTAAGGCATTAGTTTGTTCATTTAATACTTTTTTAAAAAGCAGGAAGTGCTGGACATTCACGAGTTACGAGTTCTTGCAATTCGCAAATATCACAAACTTCCAGAACTTCTTTTATTATCTTAATTGTTTCCGTTTTCTTTGCAAATGAATCTTAAAATTTCTTAGTAATAAAAATTAAACATGCGGTTATATCTCGATTTTCCCCAATTTAAGAAGTACACCTCTGTTCTGAGATTTATCCTTTAATTAGTGTCGATTCGATATATCCTCAGTTTCTAAGACTTGTGAATTCTCGTCAAGTGAATCAGATAGTCCCATGCTTTTTTTTTTGACAAGTGAATCAAGATAATCCCATACTTCTTCAGCATCTTTATTTAGGAATTCACCATTGCATATCGTTTCAAAAAATTGCCTAGTTATAGTATTTAATTCTTAATAGAAGGTACTTACAGTCCTCCATATCTCAAAACTGTGACGTGAGTATGAGAGAAATAAATCTTTAAATCTATTCCAACACTTGAACAATAGTTCATTTTCTTTCTGTCGAAAGTTGAGAATTTGCTTTCGCATATAATTTGTTCGATGTGAAAAAAAAAAAATTCTTTAAAAATCTCTTTGCATCTCATCCAATCTTCCTATTGAATTGGGACGTAAAGAATATAGCAATGTCTTTGCTTTATCCTTTAGGAAGAATGGAAAGAACTTAAGTTTAAGTTGCTCCACAGTGATATTTTAAATATTAATGGTAAAGCAAACTTCATTGTATTCTCAAAGATGTAAATATGGGCTTTTTGAATCAATCCCGTGGAATTTATGCAAAGTCATACTACTCTAGATTTAATCTCAAAAGTCTCATATTCAAAGAAAATGCAATGTATGAAAGTTGGGTTGTCCTATTGAGTTGGTTGTAAATATTCACGTTAATCCTCCCATTGCCTCTATGATGGCCATGGTTATCATTTGCATTATCATTTTCTAATCCATTATTATTATTATTATTATTATTATTATTATTATTATTATTATTATTATCATCATTATTAGTGCTCATGCCGTTAAGTGTTTTATGGATTGGAAGTATTTGTGGATCTCAGTGCGATTAAATTAGTCTACCGTTTGAAGTTCTCCAACTGGTTATGAAAATTCACAATTGCAAAAATTGATAACATAGGAACCATAATCTACTAAAATATAACACAATAGTAAGATCACCAGCAACAACGCCAAAAACTTGATTGCGATCAAAATCGTATGCTCCTAAGTGCAAAAGATAGACAAGGAATACAAGAGTTGTAACCCAAGATTGTTCTCTCGAAAACTCTTTTGTAATTGTGTGATACTAGAAATAAATTACAATACTAAAAATAAAAGTAAACATTTGATTTTTATTAACAAAAAACTAAAATTAAAATAGAAAGTTACTTTAACTAAAATTGTTGGTCAAATAGATGTAATTCCCCCATAAGATAATTTACTCGATATATTTATACTTTTTATCTTAGTTGCATAGATTACATGGTCTTCCTATAACTAAAAAATAATTTAATTAAGCACAAAGCATATAAAGTTGCAAACTTTGATACTTTGAATATTTTTTCCAATTAAACTTATATAAATTTTGAGTTTTATCTAAGCATGTAATATGAAAAACAAAAATAAACGTTCAAAATCTAAGCATACACCATGCATAAAAAGTTTACAATATATCAAAAACTAAGTAACGAATATATCGTCTAACAATAAAACATTAAAGACTCAAAATCATATCTAAATCCCTTCAAAAATAACGGAGAATCAAATATATCAATTTTCACATAAAACAATTAAAACCAATAACCATAAAAAATACCATACCAGTAAATCACTTAGGATTTATTATTCTATCTGATCCAACTAAAAAATTTAGCGACTCATACTCATCATAGCCATGAATAAAGAGAAAAAGAATGCTTTTATTGATTTCTATGAACGACTGAAAAAAACTAAATCTTGAATATAAAACTATATAACTTTATTCTAAATATTTATCTATATTTCTCAAAATCTGAGTTACATGGCTTTTTATAACTTTACAATATCCTAATAGCACTTCTATTTACAAGAAAACTCTTAATTCTTCTCAAAAATTCTCAGAAAATCAATCTGCGGCCATTCTCTTTGATAGTCGCTTCGACAGCAACCCTCGGGTGTTTTTTTATAATCGATGACTGTCAACAACTATCCCATGGCTATCAACAGTTAGTCATGTATTAGCACAGATCTTAACTAATAATTTAAATATATTTAGATACTTCGATTTTCTTATATATAAAATCCTGCAAAAACACTAGAAAAATATCATATTAAGGAATTTGATTAATAAAAATAATTTTCATTAATTTCTTATATTAATCAACAAAATTGGATTACAATTGCATAAAATAAACTAATAATATTACACTTTTCAAGTGTAATCACTTGTGCTATACTCATGGGCAAGCAAGTGGGTCCATTTGGATTTGGTTATATGGAGAAAAATATTAAATATTATATCAATCATACAACTGAGATAGTTGTGCATTCAATTCTTTATGAAGTATTACCTGATTAGATGCAGCCTAATTATTGGTACTAGGAGGGGTTACTTCAGTAGAAGCGATGGTGGTTCTCTACTTACACACAACTAGGTTTGCTCAGAGGAGAGTTCGGTGGTTGGTAAGCTGTGCAAATTTTAAGTTGACATCGGCGCATATATCACTCATTGCGACAAACTTGATCAAGTTCATAAATTTCTTGGAGGTTTGAACATTGGTGGTGTCTGCTAGATGGCCAAAGTAGTGCTAATGACCTTTGGGTGGTGAAACCTTAGATCCATCAATGAGGCACATGAGGGTTCTTACTGTATTTTGTTTTGTGGATCAAAATACTGAACAACAAAATATTTAGTCGGATGGTTGAGATCATTTTTATTCGATGTCCCTAAGGAGTATTACCTAATTAGAGAAGCCCATAATAGTTTCTTCAATTAGGTGGTGGTTCTACTTTCTTGGCAGACGTCATGTCATTCTCAACATAAGTACCATTCATTGCAATATATTCGGTGAAGTTAATTAATTTTCGGAATACTACTACTAATGCTGGAATGTTGGTGGAGTTTGCGAAGTGGCCATATTGGTCTTGATAACGAGTGGTGATCACAATAGATGGATGATGTATTTTTGGACTTTTTAAGGAGTACATGTATGCATGATAGACCGGGATGTTGGAGACGGTACAACGGTCGGGTATAGCCACGAAGGAATCACAAGCGCTTTAGGCTATGAAAGCATATAGTGATTTTATTTTAGATATTACTGAATACTAGCGAAGACAATAGGTTGAACATGGACAAAGCATTAGATGCGTAATATCCCGAAATTTCATTCTATTTGTATCCCTTTTTTTGCATCCGAACATGCCGAATTAGGCTACCAGATGTCAATTTAGACATCATAATAGATTTCAGTGGGCGTAACTTTAAATTCGTAACTCCAAATGATATTCAGTCTGCACGGTTGTTAGTTTCTTTTAGAAATTTTTTCAAGAAGTCTGAAATATTTTCGAATTTTGATATTTCAAAAATATAAAATTATTCTCCTAATTACTTCGAAATTTTATTTCTCTAATTCTGAACATCGAAATGACAAATGGATAATTTTTTAATATTTCTCTCGTTAAACACTATATTTTGTGTTAATTTGGTAATATTGGGAAAGCGTTTACTAAATCTGTAAATAATAAAATATAAAATAAATTGAAATTTTTTTTTTGCACACGACAAAATTAAACCTAATTTCTAAGCGCACCCACTTTACGTTGGAAATGTGCTATCTCCACCAAATTTACGGTGGCAAAGAGACTGTGAGGTGTCAAAAGGGGGACTCAAGTTAGTAGTTGAGGTTTCATTTAAGTGGAAATTTAAGGGGAAAAAAATTAAAGAAAGAAAAAGAAGGAGGAAAAAGAGAGATAGAGAGAGGGAGACCTCTGTCCTTCCATTCGCAAGAACAGAAAAAAAGAAAGAAAAAGAAAGAAAAAGAGAGAAAAGGAAATTCAAGAAATCGAAGTAATTAAAAGAATTTGATTTAAGTAACATTTCTATTTTTTATTTTTTTTGGAAAAATATATTTTATATTGTTTGCACGTAATTTATTTTATTTTATGAATATTTTTGGCTCATATTTTGGACTAGTATATATTTCTTCATACAATGTAGATACCCATGGCCTATTTGAATATATACATACAGTAAATATAAAATATACGTATGTTTCCCTGCTAAACCAATATTTAGAGTTAGACAAGGACATGGTTAATTTTTCTTTTCCCCAATTTAGATGACACATTATTAAGGTCACAAGCTTATTATTTCTGAAATGATTATCCAGCTTTAACTCCTTGAATCATACAAACCAAAAAAAGCTCTAATCATTTTATAGGCCAAGGAATGATAAATCACAAAGTTGATGAATTATCCGTTTCCTGCATTCACAGTTAATTAGTTAACTAATTTACAAATTTAAGCATCTAATATTAATGGTTGTTTTATGCCGTTCAACAAGCATGATCACATAAAATTTGCTTTTAATTATATAAAACTAGTGTTCAGGATGCAGACAATAAAGTAAGTAGAAAATGCCTTATGCTTAGAAATCTTGTCAGATTTCATAAAAATAGTGTTCAAGAATTTTTTTTATATAAAGTTTGCTTTTAATTATATAAAGTTTGCTTTTAATTATATAAAAATAGTGTTTAAGAATTTTTAAATATATATTGACTTTAACGGGCATCGGTTATGCTTGGAAATCTTGTCAAATTTAAAAAAAAAAAAAAATTACAAGATTTATGGGCAAATGTGTACATGATCTAAACTTGACATGGTAAATGAGTCTCTATTTCTAGTTAATGATATATACATACTTAGGACATGGATATACCATGATGCGCTAATAGGTCATGTGCACTACATATCATGAACTCAGCAATGAGGGAAACTATATAATGGATAAAAGTCATATCGTATAAAAATTATTGTAATATTAAGACCGAGAATCTTTTACGGCAGTGATTTGGTTGATACTGAATCACCGAGTGATTATTAATATTTAGTGTGGTATGTCCGTTACTTTAATACAGTTTAGAGAGTGAATAATAATTCCTGGTGATATGGTATGATTCAGCGGCATGCAATTGAGATCGAGGCCAGATTTGTACGGACACTTATACGACACTAAAGAATAGCGCAATCTTATCCATTAATACAGTTTCTATAATTAATTTTGACGATGACTGAGACCAATAAAATACATGAATAAGATACGTAGAATAAATATTTCGTCATGATTGTTTATTTATTTATACTTACTTCCATACTTAAATTTATATATTCACGATCAATACTGACATGAATATGCTCGCATGCACTGATACTCATGTATTATGATAGTACATTTGTCCCCCCTTCTATGTCCTGAGTTCTGAATTTTCGACTGGTACAGGCTCTCCCTTCACTTACTATCATAATTTTGTATATACCGTTCATATTTCATTTTGTCGGATATTGTTCGTTCTTTTGATTCTTTTGTTGTATATATCTAAAACAGCGTATCCTTTCATATAATCAACCTTGTATTTTATAAATATAATTTCTGTTTCAGACATATTATTTATTTATCTGTTATAGCAGCAGTTATAGTTATTCCAAAATCCTGTACTTGTTAGGTAATCTAGTGTAGTTTCAGTAGCGTCCTCCATTTTGAAAAATATTTTTTTTTTAAAAAAAAAAAGAGGTGTTACAAAATGTTATCAAACAAAGTACTAGATGCTATCGTAGTGGTGAATAAGGATAGTAAGTAGAGGAGATGCACGATCAACACATGGATCTTTTCCGACAATTGAGCTTTATCAGTTTTGCAATATGGATGTCTTTGTAGTCTTCTTCATTTTTTTTTTTATGATCAATATGTTGCCATAAGTTGCATTATATAGTAGCATTTGTTTTATTAATTTCTAGTTAAAAAATGCTTGAGGCTTGTACCACCATTTTATGCTAAAAAAAAAATATAATCACAATATTTTGTTTTTTTTAGATACAGACTAATTCAAAAGCTTTAAGAATCAAACAATATTTAAACAACAGTGAGTTATAGATGATATTAGTGTTATTATTATGTTTCTTTTTGGTTACAAAATGATAAAAAAAAAAAAAAAGGATTTAGTTTCCTGATGGTTGCACAAAAAACTTTTAAGATGTTAATAAAAGATTGAAGATCCAATAAAGACACAGATAAGAAAAAGACATAATTGACATAATGACAACAACAAAAGATTATTTGAAAAAAGATCACCAAAGAGTAAATTTAAAAAAAAAAAAAAAAAAAAAAAAAAAAGATCAAATGAGAACTACCTGCTTGCCCATTCTGACAATGACACAAGGATCCCTGCTCCTAAAATCACATATGATAATTAAGATTCACCCCTCTCAGGTCCTTAACCAACCCTGAGGAGACCCAATATAATATAAGGAGTGTTAATCAATTGTCTTCTTCTTGATTCTTTCTTCTTTTTTTTATTGAATTGCTAGATGTGAGTCTTCTTCTTATTCCCCTCTGAAAGTTGGTTCTTGCACATTGTACTGATATATTTATAAATGGAGAGAGTAGGTTGGCGGGCTTGAAATTAGAGGTGGACCCGGTGGTCGCGCTATAGTATGTTGACTGTTACTTTTGTTGTAAAAAATGATAAAGTGTTTTTCATTTCCCTGTGGAATTATCAACAAAAAGAAAACTAAAATTAGCCTTTTCTCTGTCCATTTTTGTCTTTTTAATGAGTACAATAGTCCATTTTTGTATCTGGGATCGGACATCTCATTATCCAACCCTCAGTTTTCCAGTGAGCTAGGCCTTTGCATTTAAAGTTTAACTTTTTATTATTAGTTAGTAAATCTTTACATGTTAATTTCATATAGAACTTTAGCTCGAAATTTCCAGCGGTGCAAGTCATATTATAAAAATATCAAGAAACTTAAATAAAAGGCATATCTCCATGAATCAATATTGGATCAATTTTAAACTGACATGCCGATTAATTTATCGAGGCATTGAATAAAAATGGTGCGTGCACATGAAAATGTCATCTAACAAGGACAACATAAGCATCAAGGAGCTAAGAAATTATGAACACTTTAACACGAGCTGCTGCAGTTGGAAGGAGACTAACAATAACAATTCGGTTACTGTGATTCTCTCACCTCAAAATATAATATCAAATGAAGTAGATGGAAATATTTTGGCTAAGAAAAGCCTTGCTTTTAACATTACGTAAGTAGAATTTTACCTGGGTGACACAAACATGCCAAGATTACGGAACGATCCCATAAGATACAGGTCTGGGGGCATCCCTATCCTTGGTTCTACAACTTAACACACTCCATTCATCTTGATTTTTGCTCAGGCACTCGAACTCACATAAACAAAAACCAAGCAAGAACAAAATTTAGAATTACAATGACACATAAAGAAATGATTCTTGCTGACTCAACATATTTCTTGAAAATTTCAAGTAGAAAGATTACTGTCCATTTAATAACTGCTGGCTTGTGCTTTTCATGATAAAATAGAGCTTTAGGTTTCAGGCATTCTCATATCGACATATTTTTAATTGGAACAATTAACAGATTGTTTTTCATCATATCCTTACCTATATTAGATAATACATCAAGAACTTGATCTCATACCGTCATAGAAACAAACGAGCCAAGAATTGGGAATAAGAATCAAGCAAGTAATAAGAATCTCGTAGACAAGAGCAAGAATTGGGTACCTTCCAGGCCTATGTTTGAAGGTAGCATAATCGCTGGAGAACTCTAGAGACATCTTTTACCCTTCACTCCATCCATTGAAGGAACCCATCACCTGGACACTCTTGAATAAAAGCGGGAGAATAAGTGTCATGTCCTACATACCAAGCGATGTATAGAAAACCAATGCAGTAAACCTAAAATACACGAATACAAACATGTACTACTACCAGAAACACATACATATTTACAATAAGGTAGCAATATGAAATTAAACCAATAAATTTGTTCCAATAAAGAATGATGAAGACAAGTCTATAGGAGGACCAAAAGGGATCCTTATTTCAACATCAAAAAATTTAAGTTTCAATAATGATGAATACTAAAGTTTTAAGACAAAAAAAACAATGAATACTAAAGTTTTCTTTATAAAAAAAAAGAGTCTTTAATATGTCCTTCTTGCAACGGAAATACCTATTGAGCTCCTTACTCTTTCTCAATGTAGATGTCCAGGTTTTATGGGTCATCTTCCACTTTCTCAATGTAGTTGTCCAGGTTTTATGGGTCATCTTCCTCGATCATCTGCAAAATTAGATTGTCTAGGTGTGTCAAATCAGGATCATTAAAACGACCTAAAAAGTGTTACAGAAACAGAGATAATAACATACAAACATGCTATGTCTGATATATAATATATAATGCGCAAAAATTAATGATATATAAGACATATGAGAGCATTATGAAAACTATATTTTATTAACTGTGAATCATGAATTTAATTATACTTATCTTAAAAATATGATGATCGACTAATAGTAAACACATGTTATTAATGACACTTAGCAAATATAGTAAAAATAGAAATAAACATGTATATAAAATATATCGCGATAAGATCTATTGTAAATCAATTTGGAACTGCTATAAGGAAAAGAGCATATATTTTAGAAGTGTCTGACATATGTCCAAGACTACGACCACACATTTCTGTTACTGTCCCAAGATATACTGCTACGTACTCAATCATGAATCCACATGAGCATAAGCTCCGAGCCCAAGGCTCTATAAATATATAGTGATATAGTACTCACCCGAAACCTCTATGGTTAGGTCTCAAATTTCGGCTGCGCAACCTAAGAAGGTAAACCTCCAAAATATGTGCTCAAGTTCCTCTTTCCATTTCTCTTTTAACCCTGTAACTTTATTGCATGTTCTAACTATAACAAATTTACAAACTATCATGTATAAGATATATAAAATAAACACATACATATTGGTCTCAATTATGATAAACATATAAAAAGAAAATGATAATTTTCTACAGAATGTAAATAACACACTAACCTTTAAATGAATGCCTGGAAATAAAAACGCTTAGTGCTTGTAAATAAGTAGGATTTGATTTGTCTTCTTCTTCAATGGCTATTCGACTTTGCCTAATTTATATCCTCATATATAATAATAATTGAATCATTTTCCCAATATCCATGGACATATCATAATTAAAAATTTCCTATTGTATAATATTGCCTCCTAATACACCTTTATGAACTTGCAATTCTTATATATATTCTATCATTCCATTGTAGCCTTTTGAACAAACATAATAATAAGATAACTTATCCATTATTTTTCTTTACTGAGATAATAACTGAAAATAGAGGCATAGATAAAAATTTTCTTTCAAAATATTGAAATAGTACTATGTCAGCTTTCTGGTTATCATCTTACTGTATGTTTTCTCAAATGGTATACTACTTGAATTATGGAAAGCAGAAACGACAGACTCTATCTTGGACTTTAGAATCCACTAATAAGGAAGATAATGCATATATGTTGCATTTTACTAGCAATATATATATATATATATATATATATTTTTATATATATATATATATATATATATATATATATATATATATATATATATATATATATATATATATATATATATATAAACACAAACACACACACATATATATATGCTCTAATTTCTTTTTACTTTTAGCTTATCTGAGGTAGTAACGGAGCATTTCACACATATGTTTTCCATCCATATTGTATGAAGTGCATTCTTGTTTTGCATAGGATTTTATTGTATATTAATTTAATTTTATAATCAGGTTTGCTGAGAAATATAACAAATACTACATGCACATAAAACTTATAGCTGTGCATTTGTTATTGTTCATGCAAGAAAGGTATCTTGTGTTGTCCTTTAGAGATCAATATTTATAAAAGTATAATCAAATTTTTTAATTTTTATTATGATATATTTTATATTTTTGCAGTAGCACATAGGTTAACCCAAACATTACAAAAATAAACAGAACTGGAATTGTACATGTATAATGAGCTCTTTAGGATAATCAAAGTTCACAAAGAATTTGGTTTTAATACCCACAGCAAGTATATGCAAGCTATCATATAAATCAAATATATCTAACAATTACTAGTAAAAAATTATTTCATCATAATGAAAGTCCTACATGCAAGCTTTAGAAATTTAATTCTCATATCCAAGAAATAAGAATAAAAAATAGAGTAATTGCATTTACTTGTACTGTTTTTCCCCCTAATTTTCAATGTGAGGGAAACAAGAGGGAAGGGATAGAACTAGACTTGCCTTAAAAATTTCTACTGGGTAGATCTCTATAGAAGTCTAGAAAGGATCTTCAACCTCCTTTCTCTTCTCTTCTCTATTTTCCTTTTGTTTCTGCTGTATGTTTTTTTATTCATTTTTTTATGTAAAGAAAATATTGGAAAAAAGGGAGTTGTTGTGTAGTTAGATTGTTGGGATAAAATAAGGTTAGTGGGTAAGATTGGTTATTATTGTTTAGATTTAAAAAATAACTCTATCTCATTTATTTAACCTTAAGAAATAGTTATGACAATAAATTAAATCTAAGCAATAAAAATATATTGAAATAATATTATTTTTAAAATAATCAAATTATTATTTGTTAAAGAAAAATAAAAAAAACTTAAAAATATGGATAGAGTGGGAGAGGGAACCTACCCATCTTAAAACAAAACAAATTTGTCCTCGAAATTTAATTCAAGGACGAAATAGATATAAGAATATCAATGAGAAATGATATGCTATAAAGAATGGTTCACAATATTCGCTATGCACTCTAATTTAAAAGATAAGGCTGGAAAGATAGGTCAATTCTCAAGCGAAAAAAAAAGAAATACTAGGAACTTCAAATAATTTATGAAGTCAAAAAATGGATTGAGTAAAGTCTATAAAGGTGTCCAAAATCAGATAAGTATAGGCTAGAATAGCATACATCAAAATAGTACTTGTAATCATGTCAACAGACATTCTTGCCTATAATGCTGCCATAGTGAGTGCATGCCCCTACCTTCAACCCCCTTCTGTCAGTGTTTGTTAAAAAGTCTGTTACTAAGTAACAAGTGAAAGACCCCTCTGAGTAGGTCCTAATTACCTCTGCTGTGGTGACATTGGGTGTCGCTGTTGTCGGGGAGATGCTGGAAGTCTCACCTATTGCTGCTGCAATACTTGTGTCCAAGTTGTCTTCCCATCTCCATTCGGAAGGGACAAGCTCCAACGTGGTGTTCTGCTAAGCCAAAAATTAAATGCAGGTTATAGGCCCGCCTGCAATATTTTTGAATATGTCCTGGGCTTGAATAATAAGCACAAACCACTAGTCGATTCTACTAAGTAGACTGACGTTTGGACAGTAGCTCCTATTACCTGTGTAATAATCCTCTCTTGGGATCCAATTTGAGCCTCTAGCTTCCTATCCGCTGTATGCTCTTGCACCTAGTAGTGTTCAAGACCTAAGCATAAGTCTTGAATTGCGAAGTGGCTATGGGCTTATGAATTTCAAAGTTCAACCAATTCTAAAACCTCCATGCCTTATCCACTTCTTGAGCTATCAACAATGGGGCAAACCTGCTCAGTCTAAGGAATTTGGCTGCATAATCATCGACTGACCAGTTCCCTTGCTTCAAATAGATAAACTCTTACTCTAGGTCCCATTGAGCCGTTTAAGGAAAAACTTCGTAAAGAAGCTCTCTTTAAAAGCATGCATGTAATATGTCTCACCAAGCTTATTGTGAGTCGACAGCCTGTGGCAACCAAGCCTACCATATGTGTTTGCAGTTCATGCACAATCAATCCAGAAGCAACCTTCATATATATATATATATATATATATATATATATATATATATATATATATATATATATATATATATATATATATATTCTCGAATATCAACGGTGGATAAGTGATATTTTGGATACTAGGAGAACTTGAAAATATAATAGTTTATATGGGAGACTGCATCCCCCTCCACCCAAAATTACCTTGGCCAGGATGCTGGCACCAGTTTATATAGTGTCACCATCAACGTTGGAAATGCCAAGATGGAAATCAAATCATATTAGATAGGATTTAATAGGATTCTTTTTTTTATTGTTACAATTTTAATAAGATCTAATAGGATTTCGTTTGACTTCGAAAATTAAATAAAATAGGATTTTATTTGATTTTGATATAATTTTGTTTTTATCATTATTGTTAGAAATTTCCTATAAATAAATCTTGTAATCAGCAATTAAAAGGGGAATGAATGAAAAATGAAAAAAAAATTGTGAACACTATGTGTAGATTCACATGTTAAAATCTCTACTCGTAGATTCACTGAGAGTGGACGTAGATTCACCTGGGTAGATTTCCAAAATAATTTTTAAATCTCTCATTGTGGATTCGTTGAGAGTAGCTGAGAGATCACCTGGGTGGATTCCCAAATCTATTTTTATCTTTTTATTTTTATTTTAAATTTCACCAGAAATTCTATTTTTTTTATTGTTCCCTAAATTTTTAATAATAAACCCTAATTTGGTTTCTTTCCGACGTCAAACTTGGTATCAGAGCCTATCTTCTCCTTTTAATCTTCATCTCCTTTTTATTTTATTTTATTTTTTGTTTTTATTTTTGAGATAGAAAAAATTCAAAAAAGAAAGAAAAAAAAATAGAGAGAGAGGAAAAAAAATAAAATAAGTGAAAAAACGAAGATATGAGAAAAAAGCAAAAAAAAGTAAAAAAAAAGGTGAAAAAAAAGAAGAAAAGAAAACTCAATCTCTCTATATTCTCCATCCGCCATCACTCCACTTTCATTATGTTTAACTCAATATCGTAACAGCATCGCAGCGACAACAACCAAATCACCACAGCCATCCTCCATCTTTATCAAGTAGTCCCAAATCCCGACATTACCCTATCCTTCATCAAGACACATGTAGCACATTCACTACAATGGTTCAGATGTTATGCGCAAGTTACAAGCTCGATCGCCACCATGGCCCAATTAATGCTTCATAGAATGATACAAATCAGTTCAACTTAGACGTGTTTAGTATTTCTTATCTCCGCATTCATCGAGAATGAATATTTTGAAACCGAGGAGAATTGATGGAAATCAAATCATATCAGATAGGATTTGATAGGATTCTTTTTTTTATTGTTAGCATTTTAATAAGATCGAATAGGATTTTGTTTTACTTTGAAAATCAGATCATATAAGATTTTATTTGATTTTGATAGGATTTTGTTCTTATCATTATTGTTGAAAATTTTCTATAAATAAACCTTGTAATCAATAATTGAAAGGGGAATGAATGAAAAATAAAAACAATTGTGAAAACTATACATGGATTCGCATGTTAAAATTTTTATTCGTGGATTCGCTGAGAGTGGGCATGAATTCGCCTGGGTAGATTTCCAAAACAATCTTTAAATCTCTTATCATGAATTCGTCCAGAGTGGGTGAGAGATCACCTGGGTGAATTCTCAAATCAATCTTTATCTTTTTATTTTTGTTCTAAATTTCAACAAAAATTCTATTTTTTTTAATTATTCCCTAAATTTCTAACAATAAACCCTAATTTAGATTCTCTCCTGGGTCATGCCAGTTGTAAACTGGATCAATAATGCTGTGGAGCTTTTTCACCTTGACGTCATATACCCACTCGTCAATTCGATGATGATGGAAAATGACACCCATGTGATAATTATATAAGGTCATGGCAGTAAACTGCATTTATAAAAACATGAGATGCCAAGGTGCATGAGCACAGCAAAATAGGCCCTCAATTGAGTTTCAGATTCAAAATTTAAAATCATTTAAACCTATCATGAATTTACACCATTGACTAAATCATAAATTATGGCAAGCAAGATATGATGTGTAATTCCAACAACCAAAATGATCTCAGTCACCACTACCAAAAAAAGAGGAGAAGAAGGAGAATGACAGCAAATAGCCTTCAGGACATGAAGAAAATTGTATTGTGAGGACAAATATACTTGTCTAACAAGATAAACAAAAAATGGTAACCACTGTAGAAAAAGCACAAAATAGATTGATGAACAGCTGCAGTAAAGAATGTAATAGTAATGAAAGCTAAAATCAGACTTAAATGCAAACCTTTTCCGATAGTAAGGCCAAATTGACACAAGATGAGTTTGTTGAAGGGCTCTATCTTGGTAAAATGTAATACTACTGCAACAGGAAGAAAACAAAAAGTCAGGAGATTAAACAGCCAATGATAACAGAGAAACTCAGACATACTAGCTTGCCCATCTCCCTTTTTCTTTTTTCTGAACAAGGCTGATGCAGACAGCATATATGCAAGCGGAAACAAGTGCTAGAACATCTCCTAGCTAGTACAGAAGTGGTGGTAATTGCATTTACTCCACTTTCTGAATTTGCGAGGCCCACTATTACAGTTCCTCCCATGAAGAGAAGAACAATAGTTAACTTTATCCATGTAAACCTACAATAGTTAGCTTTATCCATATAAACCTTTCTCCTGAGGATGCCAAAGAAACCTAGAAGGTGACAAGGCTAGGTTGCTGTTTAAAGAAACCAAGAAGGTAACAACACCGAGAGAGCACAGCAAAAGTACCACTGACATACCAAGAGCCTCTAAACATGGCACAGCAGCACTGAAAGGAAAAACATATCAGAGAGCAAATAAAAGAAAAGAGAGAAGCAAATACAATCTACAACAAGGCGATAGGCAACAAGAAGTTGGACATTTATGCTCGTTGTATTAAACCACTCCAGCAGTGACCACTAGAATTCATGTGTAAGCAAGAAGGACAATGGAATGAAGAAAGTAAACCGAGTTAAACATATGGAACAACCACCAATGTGGCGGTCATGGAATGGCAGAGCCCAATGTTCAATCCAGAATCTTTAGTCTTGGAATGGAGCAAAGAACCAGATAACAGATGGGAGGAAAAAACGAAAGAAAGAAAGAAAGAAAGAAAGAAAGAAGCAGTTACGGGAGAAGATGGTCCAGGATATTTTAATACTATGGCTAAGCTTGTAGAAAAATTTATTTTTATAACATCTATGACACCAAGAACAGAAAATAAAATATTAAAAGTAGATGCTTTGTTAATTTCTTAGCAATCAACAAAGATGATAGATAAGTGATGCAAATAATGGCTTGACTACAAAGGAGTCAGTTCAAGTTCCAACTGGGCCGGTTACAAGAATACAAGGAAAGAAGTTCAAAAATACACTTAATGGGCTGATTCAAGAGGTTTGGGCTCAAGCAAATTCGTGGAGGCCCATTGAGAATGGTTCACGAATTCAACAAAAATGCATCAATATGATTCAACTAGTAGAAGAATCTGGTCAAAATTGATTATTTCCTTTTATTTTATTTCTAGAACTTTCCTTATATTGATCAGCAAATTAAGGGGCTGATTGTTTCTTTTTGTTTTGTTTCTATTTCTTAAATTTTCCTTGTATTGATCAGCCAAATTAAGGGGCTGATTGTTTCCTTTTGTTTTTTTCTATTTATTGAACTTTCCTTGTAGGAAACTTTCCTTGTATTTTTTTTAACCTATAAAAAGGCGTCTAATGGAATAGAAGGGAGACAGTTTACAGATAATTGGTGAGTTTATTTTATTTGGTTCTTTGAAGGACTATTCGAACTTATCGGAATTCTTCCGTGGCGTCCATCATCGACTTATCAAACGGCTTTCCACTACCGTTTGTGGCGTCTTCCTTATACCAAGGTTCTTATTTCGCATTAAATAACGGGTTGAGATCAATTATACCGAGCTTCTTGTTTTTGTTGAAGCAACGGGCCGAGATCTCCCATCCAAACCTGATCGAGAATGTTCTTGGATTTTCTTATTTTCTTCTACGGATCTCGTTATTCTTGACGGGGTTCGCATCATTTGGTATCAGAGCCAAGGATTTCTCGTCTCAGTTTTGCCTATCCCATTTAAATTTAGTTTCCTTTTCTTATTTAGCCGAATTTCTTTCTTCTACCCTATTCGAAATATTGTTCTGTTATTAACGAAAGAAAGAATCTGAAAAAAAAAATCTGAAAAAAAAGATCCAAAAAAAAAAGATCCGAAAAAAAAAGGTCAAAAAAAAAGGGAGTAAAAAGATTCTCTTTCGTTTGTTTCTAATAAGCCCGAAAATCTCCTGACCCCAAAGACCAAAAAATTTTTTTTTGGAAATTTTGCTGAATTGTGCTTTGAAAATCTAATCACTCATATCCCTTGTTTTCTTACCTTTTGAATCTGAATTCCCTTGGTAAGTTCTTGCTGGAATTTTGAATATTATTCGAATAGTTTCAAAAGAACTGAAAGAGATTATCGAGTGGAAAAAGGCAAGAGTGGTGAGCATATTAGAGGGTAAAAACTAATTATACTGAGTGAAACACGAGTGAAATAGAGTGAATCATTCTTTGAGTGAAAACACGTGGGGGAGTGTGTGAGGTCCTTTTCTTTTTTTAATTGTTTTCTAAATTTGATTTGCAGCAATCATGTCTCACAACAGTGAAAAGAGTATTACCGAAGGTGCTATAGGGATGGCTGACCCAAAGTTGCTCATGGAAACCATAATGAGTGAGATAAGGCGTGTGATGAGATTAGAATTGGAGCAGGTACATGAGCGGATTGATCGGATGGAGAATACACATTTGGAGCAGCCACAAAACACTCATAAGGTGCATAGGAGAGAAAGAGTTCAACATCAGGGAGTGAGAGATGAAGAGGGAGAGTATTATGGGGCTGGTTTTGATGAAGAAGTAGATCGGAGTTCAGTTGTTGGTAATAGGAGATATGGAGGGCGGTTTAGAGAAGATAGGAATCGGAAAGATAACAACTTGGATAGTATTAAGATGAAGATTCCAGCGTTTCAAGGAAGAAACGACCCCGAGGCTTATCTTGAGTGGGAGAAAAAGGTGGAGTTAGTATTCGATTGCCACAACTACTCTGAGATGAAGAAAGTAAAACGTGCTGCCATTGAGTTTTCTTACTATGCTATTGTGTGGTGAGATCAATTAGTATTGAACAGGCGGCAAAATAGGGAACGACCGATTGAGACGTGGGAAGAGATGAAAATAGTGATGAGGAAGCGGTTTGTGCCCAGCCATTACCACCGGGAGTTGTACAATAAATTGCAAATGCTCCGACAAGGTAACCGGAGTGTGGAGGATTATCATCAAGAGATGGAAATTGTTATGATCCGGACTAATATCTAAGAAAACCGAGAGGCTACTATGGCTAGGTTCTTGAATGGCTTGAATCAAGAAATTCATGACAGGGTGGAGATGCAGCATTATGTGGAATTAGAGGATATGGTGCACATGGCCATCAAGGTGGAGCAACAACTCAAGAGGAGAGGTGGTACACGTGCATCCCATAATTCAGATTTTTCCCCATAGAAACCGAGTCATATGAAGAAAGAGGAGAAACCAGCTGCAAAATCTAAATTCGAGCCAAAACAAGAGACAATCAACCATGACACTCAAGGTAAATCTGATCCTTCCACTTCTCGAAATCGTGACATTAAGTGTTTTAAATATCAAGGCAGGGGTCACGTAGCAAGTCAATGCTCGAATAAAAGAGTCATGGTAATAAGGGGTAATGGAGAGATCGAAACCGAAGATGAGTCCGATACCGACTCTATGCCACCATTGGAGGACGCAGATGAAGAAGAATATACAGTTCAAGGTGAATTGTTGGCGTCAAGAAGACTTCTAAGTTTGCAAGCAAAAGAAATTGAAGAAGTGCAGCGGGAGAATATCTTTCATACTAGGTGCTACGTCAAATACAAGGTATGTAGTATGATTATTGATGGAGGAAGTTGTACTAATATTGCAAGCATAACCTTGGTGGAGAAATTAGAACTGCCCACACTGAAACATCCTAGGCCGTACAAGTTACAATGGCTGAATGATAGTGGCGAAGTAAAGGTAATAAGCAGGTTTTGGTTTCATTCCGCATCGGAAAATATGAAGATGAAGTTTTGTGTGATATACTTCCGATGCAAACTGAACATTTGCTATTAGGCCGACCGTGGCAATTCGATCAGAAAGTTAAACATGATGGCTTCACCAACAAATACTCGTTCGTGCTCAACCAAAAACCCATCACTCTTGTGCCAATGACACCAAAACATATTTATGAAGATCAAGTGAGGTTGCAAAAAAAGAGTGATAAAAAAAAAAGAGTAATCAAAAGAAAGAGAGTGAGCAAAAGAAAAAGAGTGAAAATCAGAGAGTGGCCGAGCAAAATGAGAGAGAAAAAGAAAATCAAAATTCAGCCATTGAGAGAAAATCAGAGAGAAAACAAAAGAATTTCTATACAAAAGTGAGTGAGATTAAGCGAGCAATATTTTCAAATCAGCCAATGATTGTACTTTTGTACAAAGAGGCATTTTTAAATACTAACGAACTTGATTCTGCTTTGCCCAGTTCTGTTGTTTCTTTTTTGCAGGAATTTGAGGATGTCTTTCCCGAGAAAACACCATATGGATTACCACCAACTCGAGAGATTGAACATCAAATTGATTTTGTTCCTGGTGCGACAATTCCAAACCGACCAGCCTATAGGAGCAATCCCGAGGAGACAAAGGAGTTTCAACAGGAGGTAAGTAAGTTGTTAGAGAAGGGGTATGTGAGGGAGAGCATGAGTCCGTGCGCCGTTCCGGTTTTACTTGTACCTAAGAAGGATGGGACGTGGAGAATGTGCGTTAATTACCGAGCTATCAACAACATAACGGTAAAGTATCGTCACACTATTCCTCGCTTAGATGACATGTTAGATGAGTTGCATAGTTCATGTGTGTTCTCTAAAATTGATTTAAAAAGTGGTTATCATCAGATTCGAATGAAAGAAGGAGATGAATGGAAAACTGCCTTTAAAACAAAATATGGTTTGTATGAATGGTTAGTTATGCTTTTTGGATTGACTAATGCACCAAACACTTTTATGAGACTTATGAATCATGTTTTGCGAGCATTTATAGACAGATTTGTTGTTAACTATTTTGATGATATACTCATTTATAGCAAAAACTTGACTGATCATGCCATACATTTGAAATCAGTTTTAGATGTGTTTAGGAAATAAAAGTTATTTGCTAACCTGAAAAAGTGTACTTTTTGCACCGATAAATTTGTATTTCTGGGATTTGTTGTTAGTACACAGGGTATACAGGTTGATGAAGAGAAGGTACGTGCAATCCGAGAGTGGCCGAGTCCCACAAGTGTAAGCAATGTTCGTAGTTTTCATAAACTTGCTAGTTTTTACCGGCGGTTTGTAAAGGACTTTAGTAGCATAGCCGCACCACTTACCGAAGTGATCAAGAAGAACGTCGGATTTAAATGGGGAGAAGAATAAGAGAAGGCGTTTCAACTAATCAAAGAGACGCTAACCAATGCCCCCTTATTATTTTTACCTAACTTTTCTAAAACGTTTGAGATTGAATGTGATGCTTCAGGTATTGGCATAGGCGCAGTTCTTATGCAGGATGGACGACCAATTGCTTAGTTCAGCAAGAAATTAAGTGGAGCAATCTTAAATTACCCGACTTATGACAAGGAGTTGTATGTATTGGTTCGAGCTTTGGAGACATGGCAGCACTACCTATGGCCTAAAGAGTTCGTGATTCACACTGATCATGAGTTCTTGAAACACTTGAAGGGCCAACACAAGCTAAATAAAAGGTATGCTCGTTGGGTAGAGTTCATTGAGACATTTCCATATGTCATCAGGTATAAGCAAGGTAAGGAGAATGTGGTCGCCGATGCACTTTCTCGCAGGTATGCATTACTCTCTATACTTGATGCAAAATTGCTTGGTTTTGAACACATTAAAAGTTTATATATTGATGACTATGAATTTTGTGAAGAGTATCGGACTTGTGAGAAAAACGCTTATGGTAAGTTTTTTAGACATGATAGGTTCTTATTTCGAGAAAATAAATTATGTGTGCCTAACTGTTCTTTGAGGGATTTGTTAGTGCAGGAATCCCATGGAGGGGGATTAATGGAATATTTTGGGGTTGCTAAGACCTTAGCTATTTTGCAGGAACACTTCTATTGGCCACACATGAAACGAGATATTGAGCGAATTTGTGGTAGATGTGTCACATGTAGGCAAGCTAAATCTAGAGTGCAGTCCAACGGTTTGTATACTCGTTTGCTCATTCCTAGTGAGCCTTGGATTGATATTTCAATGGACTTTGTGTTAGGATTACCTAGGACTAAACGTGGAAGAGATTCGTTTTTTATGGTTGTGGATAGATTTTCTAAGATGGCACACTTTATTTCATGTTACAAAACGGATGATACTTCGCATGTTGCTGATTTGTTTTTTAGGGAGATTGTGAGATTGCATGGCATGCCTAGAACCATTATTTCTGATAGAGATGCTAAGTTCTTGAGCAACTTTTGGAAGACTTTATGGTGTAAGTTAGGTACCAAGTTTTTATTTTCTACTACTTGTCGCCCACAAACTGATGGTCAAACCGAAGTAGTAAATAGGACTTTGTCTATTTTATTGAGGGTAATAATTAAAAAGAACATCAAAATATGGAAAAAGTGTTTACCGCATGTTGAGTTTGCTTATAATAGATCTATTCATTCTGCTACTAAATTCTCACCGTTTGAAATTGTTTATGGGTTTAATCCTTCGACTCCATTGGATTTATCTCCATTACATATTTTTGAGCGTGTTAATTTTGATGGAAAGAAAAAGGCTGATTTTGTTAAGCAGATACATGAGAAGGAAATGCTCAATATTGAGAGAAGAACGGAGCAGTATGCAAAACAAGCCAACAAGAGGCGTCACAAACTTGTTTTTGAACCCGAAAATTGGGTGTGGTTGCATATGAGAACAGAGAGATTTCCGGCGCAAAAACATTCCAAACTACTTCCAAGAGGGGATGGTCCTTTCCAAGTTTTAGAGCGCATCAATGACAACGCTTACAAGCTAGATTTGCCCGGTGAGTACAATATTAGTGCTACTTTCAATGATACTGATTTGAGTCATTTGGATGTAGGTGATGATTTGAGGGCAAATCATTTTCAAGAGGGGAATGATGCAAATAATGGCTTAACTACAAAGGAGCCAGTTCAAGTTCCAACTGGGCCGGTTACAAGAGCACGAGGAAAGAAATTCAAAAATGCACTTAATGGGTTGATTCAAGAGGTTTGGGCTCAAGCAAATTCGTGGAGGCCCATTGAGGATGGTTCACGAGTTCAACAAAGATGCATCAATATTATTCAACTACTAGAAAAATCTGGTCAAAATTGATTGTTTCTTTTTATCTTATTTCTAGAACTTTCCTTGTATTGATCAGCAAATTAAGAGGTTGATTGTTTCCTTTTGTTTTATTTATATTTCTTAAACTTTCCTTATATTGATCAGCCAAATTAAAGGGGCTGATTATTTCCTTTTGTTTTGTTTCTATTTCTTGAACTTCCTTATAGAAAATTTTCCTTGTATTTTTTTAGCCTATATAAAGGCGTCTAATGGAATAGAAGGGAGACAGTTTACAGATAATAGGTTAGTTTATTCTTTTTGGTTCTTTGAAGGACTATTCGAACTTATCGAAATTCTTCCGTGGTGTTCATCATCGACTTATCAAACGGCTTTCCACTACCGTTTGTAGCGTTTTCTTTATACCAAGATTCTTTCTTCGCATTAAATAACGGGTTGAGGTCAATTATACCGAGATTCTTGTTTTTGTTGAAGTAACGGGTCGAGATCTCCCATCCAAACCTGATCGAGAACGTTCTTGGATTTTCTCTTTTTCTTCAACGGGTCTCGTTATTCTTGACGGGGTTCGCATCATTATTGAGGATGGTTCACGAGTTCAACAAAGATGCATCAATATGATTCAACTAGTGAAGAATCTGGTCAAAATTGATTGTTTTCTTTTGTTTTATTTGTAAAACTTTTCTTATATTGATCAGCAAATTAAGGGACTGATTGTTTCCTTTTATTTTATTTCTATTTCTTAAACTTTCCTTATATTGATCAGCCAAATTAAGAGGCTGATTGTTTCCTTTTGTTTTTTTCTATTTCTTGAACTTTTCTCGTAGGAAACTTTCCTTGTATTTTTTTTAGTTTATAAAAAGGCGTCTAATGGAATAGAAGGGAGACAGTTTACAGATAATTGGTGAGTTTATTCTCTTTGGTTCTTTGAAGGACTATTCGAATTTATCGGAATTCTTCCGTGGCGTCTATCATCGACTTATCAAACGGTTTTTCACTACCGTTTGTGGCATCTTCCTTATCCCAAAATTCTTACTTCGCATTAAATAACGGGTTGAGGTCAATTATACCGAGCTTCTTGTTTTTGTTGAAGTAATGGGTCGAGATCTCCCATCCAAACCTGATCGAGAACGTTCTTGGATTTTCTCCTTTTTTTCTACGGGTCTCGTTATTCTTGACGGGGTTCGCATCAATAAGGCTTGTTTGCAATACAATCAACATTCAACAAATTACAAAATATATCTAGCACAGAATTAATGTATGGCCATCAGGATTCGACAAATTTGCTCTGGTTACATAACTACTGCAATTGCTATGGAAAAGACAAGATGAGCCAATCTCCTAACAAATACATACAGAATAATCTCAAATGAACATCTTAATTCCATCATCAATCATCCTAACAAAACTACAATGCATCACCAATCATCCCAAACAAGTTAGCTACTGGAATCACATAAAGCATGGGAACTTTCTAATGGGTTTTATGTCGGAATTTCCAATAATCGTATATCCATCATTCATGCACATAAATCAAGAAAATGATTAGATAAAAAAGAAAAATTGAAAAAACATACCTTAGGGAGGCCCTGGAGGCAACGATGCAGGCGCTGCCAGGTTGCTGGAGGTGGCCACCAAGTGAATCTTCTCCTTTGCAGGTTAATGAATGTGTATTAAAATTAAAAGAGATTCACATCCCATTGTTCGTGCAAGAGTTAGGCCCAACCACCAAGCGAATCTTCTCCTTTGCAATTTAAGGGCCTTAGTTCATCAAGTGGAAAAGCATGCTGCATATAGTCATCAAACACATGATAAAACATCTCCTGCACCTGCAATATAGACAAAGACCTTAGCTTCATGGAATAAATCATGACCAATGAAGACTGCTACCGAAATCATTATGGATAATATTTCCTATTAGAATAGTAAAAGATCGCATTTGTCACTCGTACTCTTATCCATGGTTAGCCATCAGTTGTCAAAATCCAGTTACCACATGAAAATGGTTCATTTATCCTTCTCTCTTATGATACTCATGTTTGATATTCTACTCTATATTTGTTTCACGCTATTATCAAGTTTGGTATCAGATTCTGAAATGGGTATCAAATTTGTTAAGAATGGTCAGAATTTGTTAGTCCACTCATTTTTCATCAAATATGAAGTTGGCTTAAGGTTCGCAAACCCCAATATCTGAAAATTAAATTCCTTTAGTGCATCTTTTAATCCTGAATATGTGAATGCAGAATGAATGTCGACATGGAGATAAACACATTGTTTTAATGCAGGTTAGTTCAAATATTTGATAAAGTTAAGCTTACTGCACAATATTTCACAAAATAAAATTGGAGAAATTAGTGCTATAAATTCCAGGATACATCTTTCTAAAGCAAACTATGAACCTCAATTGATAGGACATATTAAAGTATATTAAACTATGAACCTCAAATGAGGGTTTTGACAGGACATATTATAGTATATTAAACTATGAACCTCACGGTTCCTTCATATTTGATCTAATTATCTCTATCATAGTTCACAAGCTGCTATTTAGTTCTGCAGGATGTACAATGATCCATTTGGGGAGATTAGAAAACAGGGTGTCTTAGAAGCACGCTGTAAACAAACCTCCCACCAATATGTAAAAGAAATTAAAAAGAAACCTAAAGCTTAAACCCTAAACAGATGAAGGCTAAAATAAAAGACAAGGGTTATCCTCCAAATGCAATCAGCTGTTGATGATGTTCAAAAACAAGAGAACTCCCAGACAGAGATGCAAAGCTTTCTGACTAAAACCAAATCATTGAGGGGGGCAACCTTAAGTTTTCTGAAACATCGTCCGTGTTCTATCATTAAAAGCAACATAAATCCCTTTCAAGAAAAACCTGTAATTTTGCTCATTTTCTGAAAATAATAATCACGACAGCGAAGAGAAGCTATTAAGAAAATATGCGAAAGGACGATTTAATCGAAAGGGAACGTACCTTGTGTTGCAGACGTGAGTCGGGGCGAGAGGCAGGGAAGCGGCGGGGGTTCGAAGGGCAAGGGTGAGGGCAGGGGCGGAGCAGGCGAGCGTGAAGGGTGGCGTGGTTGAGACTGGAGGGCTGTGCACGGAGCTGTGAGGGCGGAGAGCGGCACTGTTGAGGGTTGCGGGAGCGGAGGGCGCTGCTCATTGAGGGCTGGGCGTAGGGTTGCGGGAGGGGCAAACGGCGACGGAGCAGATGGTGGCAGACCGAGGGTGACGACGAGGGAGTCGACCGCGCAGATTTGATAACTTGAGAGATTATCGGATCGGCGGAATGCGGGAAGAGGGGAAATTCTAAATGCGCACCATGTTTTTTATTGGTGAGCACCCTGACATCAGCAAAATATAATTACTGTTGAGATATAATTGAGATATGATCATAATGCTAAAATATTTTGAGATAATTTCCTATTAGCTATTGAGATATTTTTCTAAATTAGGATAGTTGATAAATTTTTGATTTGACTAAATTAGAATAGTTGACAAATATCTGATTTTATATAATTAGTATCAATTACAGATCCTGTAATTATTCTTTTGATTGTCTCCTTCATCTATAAAAGGATGGCTCCTTGTATAGTTCAAGGATAAGAAAATATACAGAAATTTCTTCATTCCGCTTTCGCTCCATTTCTTCAACATGGTATCAGAGCTATCAGAATTCTGGTATCTCTTCTAACTTTTTTTGTGAGTGCATAAACCACCATAAGTGAGTTTTTTCTTTGTCCTCACACATCTCGAACTCTTTGTGCCCGTTTCGGTCATTTTGAAGTTAGATCTCAACAATTTTCTACTTTCAGATTGTTCGTCTCCCTTCGATCTCTTTCCATCAAAATTTCAGCTCCATCGGACTTGACAACCTCTTCCACGCACCGTGTGAAGCCTCTACAAGTGGTTTTTACGCACCTCTCTTTTTCAACGCGTGAGCCCCACTTGTCCTCATCAATTCTGTTCTACAATCAGATTTGGCTTTTTCGGACGCTGATTTGTTTTTTGTTGATTTTTCGGGAGTTGAGTTTGGCATATCTGTTCCAAAATGTCTTTCCAAAATGATATTGTTCGTCCATTTGATATTGTTTTGGATGGAACCAACTATACTCTTTGGACTTCCAATATGAAACTTTTTCTCAAAAGAAGAAAATTGTGGCGTTATGTTTCTGAGGATTCTCCTAAGCCTGTTCGTGCTAAGGATGAGTTCGTCGCTAATTACGCTACTCGTTTGGACGACTGGGAGAGTATTCATAGTAAAATTCTACAGTGAATTGTTAATACATCAATCTCATCTATTAACAGTCTTCTACCCAGGCTCGAGAATGCAAAAGCTGCATGGGATTTCTTGGTTGCTCGATACGACTGCTACAATGATGCTTCTCTTCAGTTTCAGATTGAAACAAAACTTTATCAGATGCGTTAAGAACTTGGTCAGTCTATTACTGAATTTTACTCTCAAGTCGCTCTTCTTTAGAATCAGTTGACTGCTGCTCCTTTTGATCATATTCATTCTAATATTTGGGGCCCTTCTCCAATTTCTACTGAGGAGGGCTCCCACTACTTTATCATATTTGTAGATGATTTTTCATATTATACATGGATTTATCTTATGCATAAGCGTTCTGAGTTGTTTGCAATTTACAAACGTTTTCACCAAATGGTATTTACCCAGTTTTCTCGTACTATCAAGATTTTTCATTCTGATAATGCTCTGGAGTATAACGAAAAATCCTTCATTGAGTTTTTGCAACAAAATGGAACTCTCTCTCATCGCTCTTATCCATATACATCACAACAAAATGATCGAGCAGAAAGTAAACACCGTCATATTCTAGACACCGTTCGATCTCTCCACATTTCTGCCTCGCTTTCTGAGCGTCTTTGGAGAGAGACTGCTCTTACTGCTGTCTACACCATCAATTGTGTCCCCTCACCCATTCTTGATAACAAAACTCCTTTTGAGCTGCTGTATGGTACCATTCCTGATTATATCTCTTTTTGAGTTTTTGGTTGTGCCTGCTTCGTTCTTCTCCCCCGCAGGAACGAACGAAGTTAGAACCTCGTTCCAAACTATGTTGCTTTCTTGGTTATGGCATTGAACAAAAAGGATACCGTTGTTATGATCCTATTACAAAATGCCTTCGTATCTCTCATCATGTAGAGTTTTGGGAAGATAAGTTCTTCACCACTCTTTCTTCATTTCCCTTACTTCACTCTAGTCATTCCCCTGTCTTCACTGATCCCTCTATTACTCTGTTTTCTGAGTCTACTAACTCTTCTACAGGTGATACTTAACTTCTCTAACGATCCATCCTCGGCCTCTTCCAATGACCTTGCTCCCCCTGTGGATCCAGCATCATCACTTGGTTCTCTTCAAGATGTACCTGTACCACCTTCTACCGCTGAGTCCTCCCAAGTTATTGCACTTCGTCGTTCTGATAGGATAAGAGCTCCTCCTTCCTATCTTCATGATTATCATTGTTTCTCTGCTCTTGCTACTCTTCATGAGCCTCACTCTTATCGTGAGGCAGTTCTGATCCTCTTTAGCAGCAAGCTATGTCTGATGAATTATATACTCTTACTAAGACACATACTTGGGATTTGGTGGATTTGCCTCTTGAAAAGTTTACAGTGGGCTGTAAGTGGGTTTACATGATTAAGACTCGAACAGATGGCTCAGTTGAGCGATACAAAACTTGTCTTGTTGCGTTGGGTTGCTCTCAAGAGTATGGTATTGACTATGAGGAGACGTTTGCTCTTGTTGCTCGACTTACTCTGTTAGATTTTTGATTGTTGTTGCTGTTATTCGGCGTTGGTCATTATTTCAGATAGATGTTAAAAATGCATTTCTGAATGGAGATTTTACTGAGGAAGTTTATATGAAGCCTCCTTCTGGTTATGAGCATCCTCCTCATAAGGTTTGCCGCCTTCGTCGTGCGATTTATGGTCTGAAGCAGGCTCCTCGTGCTTGGTTTGCCAAATTTACCTCTGTCATCGCACAGTAAGGTTTTGTAGCCAGTGCTTATGACATTGCCTTATTCATCCGTAAGACTGCCTCAGGCACCACCCTTCTACTTCTCTATATTGATGACATGACCATTACTGGTGATGATACTGCTGGCATTCGTGCGCTTCAAGTTTTTCTGAGTCATCATTTTGAAATGAAAAATCTTGGCACTTTCAGTTACTTTCTTGGTCTTGAGGTGACATCTTCTTCGGATGGTTATTCTCTTTTTGCAGGCTAAATATACTTCAGATCTTATATCCAGGACTGGTCTAACCGACAACAAGACTGCGAGTACCCCTTTGGAATATAATGCTCGGCTTAACCTTACTGATGGTGTACCTCTGTCTGATCCTACTCTCTATCGACAGTTGGTTGGTAGTCTTATTTATCTCACAGTTACTCGCCCTGATATTTCTTATGCTGCTCACTTGGTCAGTCAACTCATGCATGAGCCTCGCTCATCTCACTATGTTGTTGTTCTTCGAATCCTCCGCTATGTTAAGGGCACTCTTTTCCATGGTTTATACTATTCATCTCAGTCATCTCTTGAGTTACGAGATTATTCTGATGCTGATTGTGCTGGTGATCCTACGGATCGTCATTCTACCACTAGTATTTGTTTCTTACTTGGTTCGTGTCTTATTTCTTGGCGAAGTAAGAAACAAACAGTTGTCACTCGATCTACCACTGAGACGGAGTATCGCGCCCTTGCTGATGCTACTGCTGAGCTTCTATGGCTGCGTATTCTTTTAGCTGATTTGGATGCCCCTCAGTTGTCTCGTTTTCTTCTCTACTGTGACAACTAGAGTGCTATACAGATTGCGCATAATGATATTTTTCATGAGCACACAAAGCATATTGAGATTGACTGCCAATTTATCAGGCATCATCTCAGTAATGGCACCCTTCGCTTGTTTTTGTTTCCTCTGCTGATCAGCTTACTGATATTTTCACTAAGTCACACTCACCTGGTTGTCTTAGTGAACTTGTTAGCAAACTTCAGTTGGCTTCTACGGCGTCACCCTGAGTTTTAGGAGGGATGTTGAGATATAATTGAGATATGATCATAATGCTAAAATATTTTGAGATACTTTCCTATTAGATATTGAGATATTTTCCTAAATTAGGATAGTTGATAAATATTTTATTTGACTAATTTAGGATAGTTGACAAATCTCTGATTTTATATAATTAGTATTAATTACAGATCCTATAATTATTCTTTTGATTGTCTCCTTCACCTCTGAAAGGATGGCTCATTGTACAGTTCAAGGATAAGACAATATACAGAAATTTCTTCATTCTGCTTTCACTCTATTTTCTTCAACAATTACAATTTTGCTGTAATTTTTTTTTTTACGAAAAAAATCCTCCACTACTCCTCCCGTTTTCCTTCGTGAGCACCACCCTCTCTCAAACCCATCCTCTTCTGGAATCTAAATTCCAAAAAAAAAAAAAATTTCTTATTGAAAACCCTAAATCCATTTGAAAATTTTCAATTCCATTAGTTGTATTACTCTCTAAGGTTTATTTGAGGTTTTTTTTTTTGTTATTTGCAAATCTGAAAAGGAAAATCTATTACTGGTGGATGAGATAAATTGAAGAAGATAAAGAATAAGAATATAAAATTGGTTTCATTAGATGAATCTTCTTATTTAGAATATTTATAAATCATTTTTTACCCGATTTCAAGCATAATTTGATTGATTAATTCTAATTTAAAGAAGTGGAGTTTTTATTTTATTTATAAAAGCAGCGAGTCTTGTCTGGACTGTGGGGACGAAAAATCTGATTGAAAAGTAATGTCCGACCTATAAGTTTACTGTCCGAGCTTGAAACCCTAGACAATGAGTTATCCATCCGAGATAACAACTCCAGACAAATCTCTTATTGTCTGGGGTTGAAGTGTATGGGGAACCCAATGTCCAAGGTTGAAGCCCTAGACGGGCAATTAGTTATTCGGGATATACACCTCTAATAGAACATGGTATGTCATGAACTCATCAATATTTACATACCAAAAAATATTTTTATTTTTACATACACCAAGTTAAACACAACATACACCAACAAACATACACCAACAATTCATTAAAAAAATAAAGTAAGAAGATAATTAAGAAAATATTAATGAACAAGCCCATATAATATTATCAAGCCACAAAATTAGAAAATAGTTAATATATGACAATACAAAACATAATAGCCATACTACAGAGCAACTTAGTACATTTACACCTCCTCTAAAATTTGTTCGAAAATATAGACATAGATAAACATGTTGCAAAGTTTGTTAATACATATAGTAAAGAATTTTTAAGTAAATCTCTAATTTTTTGTTTGAGAGCTTAATTTTTTTTTTTGAAATATTTTTTTTTAAAAAGAAGCCATGGGGTTGAAAACCTATCCCACAATTGTATAGGAAAGGGTTTCCACGCTGTATAGTGAGTTACAATTTTCTTGAATGCCATCGTCTGGGTTAATTAGCAACCCTGGCCCATTCCCAAATGGGACAGGGTTTCAATACCGGTCGATTCCTGCCTGTGATGGGATTTCAACCCTGAACAGTGAGCAATGCCTTTTTTTTTAACTTCACTGTTCGAGGTATACACTCTGACCAGTACATGGCTTAGCCGAGATATACACCTCGGATAATTATTTTGTGGGATGGAACAGGGACACCGAATAGAGAAGTTCATCAGGTTATATTGAATTTCTAAATTGAGATTTACAATACAAAAACAAGTAATTTTCATATATCCCAAAAAGACGAATGGAATCAACATGAAATCTATTAACCAACAATAAATATGCTAAGTGAAAGTGCAAGTAACATGATTGACATATACCAGAAATTCTGAACATAGATTTCATCATATATGTAAATCATAACAGAACTGAGTTGTTTCCTGGTTACATTACAGAACACTAACAAACATTACAAAACACATATCAACGACAGCAAATAACAAAGTTTCCCACTTGAATTTGAGCATAAGCTCACAGTTCTTGATGCTATGATTTCAGACGCATGATCGTCCACGCTGCGCGCAAAGATTTGAAGCCGATAGTCACAAACTGTGTCTCGATGAGCTAAGACATGCACGCACATACACTCACGCATCCATGGACATGAAACTAAACTTCGACAGCTGAAGCTATGGCTTTCTTTGGTAGCACACTGCATTTAAAAAAAAAAAAAAAAAACAGAGAGAGAGAGAGAGAGAGAGCAGGTTGTTCAGAAGGTCACTTGATGGCTGGAAATGAGAAAAAAAAAAACAAAAAGAGAAAACCCAACATACAATCAATCTGAATCAACTGATGTCAAAGTTTAAGAGTAAAAGAAACAAAGCATGAGGCTATAGGTGCAAGAGCAACATATCAATAATCTAAAGGTGCAACTAATCCCTCAGTCGTCTATCAAAGATTTAATGTGCATTAAAGCAAGAGATATCAGTTGCTTTGAAATTGAATTATGAGACACTGTGCATTCAACAGACAGTAGTGAAATTCTAAACTTGATAACTGGACCAACAGAAAAAAAAAAAAAAAATTAATCTTAGGGAGTAGCTTTGAAGACACCTTTTTCTTGCAGAGTTAAACCTTGTCAATGGGTGCAATTTCTTCTTCTTTGATTAAGAACATACCTAACTATTTGATTTCAAAATCCATATTTACTTTAATTGACGCAAATAACAATTTAAATTTACTCTAATATCTAATAGCAAGAATTATATCTACCAAAAAATTCCCAACAATAAATTAGATACATATAAATTACCACACCTCTCAAAATTCTTAACTTCAAATAGTTCAATATCAACAAAATATAAGATCATAATTTCTCTTCTCTCATATTTACTCAAAAAATTTTTACTGTCAAATACAAAAATTCTGAGACCTACGTTATTACAAAAAAAAATTTAAAAAAAACTTACTTTCTTCTGTCCTAACTTGCTGGTCAATCGCGACGGCAAATTGGGCGATGGCAATGACATCTAATCAGTCGACTAGTTGGTTCTTGAGTGCCGGGGACTAGCCCAGTTCGTCGCAGCTATTCACAGAAATAAAAGGAAAAACAGAAGACTTAGAAAGAACTTGATGAACTCAGAACTAGAGAAATTCAAAAAGAGGATGGCTTGGTAAGCTCTACCTTTCCTCTTGGCCGAAGCATTCTATTTATAATACCAATGACTCCTTCAGATAGGAAGGAATCTTACAACTTTTTCAAAAGTAAAAAAGGTATACAGAAAAAGGACTACATTATTGTCCTTAGCTACAGAAAAAGGACTACATTATTGTCCTTAGCTGGGTCCCATTTTTTCTTGATTATTGTCCTTCTGAAAAGTGTTGTCTGCCACTACTGTATTATTATGGATGGGAAGGAATCTTTGGCTGCGTGGATATGTGCCCACCACGCTTTTAATCCTGCATAATATTGTGAAGTGCATTTTCATCCATATTTTCTTGGATATCATTCGGATCATTATCGTTTCCGCCTAAGTCTTCTTCTTCAACTCTTTCAAGGTCTGCATAAAATTCTTCTTTTACTTTGGACCCAAGTTTCCCCAGTTGTAGACTAGAGAGATAGGTTAAGACCTTTGGAATGTGAGTTTCACTGGCTTCAAATGATCCTATGAAATCATATAGAAGGACATTGTGATCTATTGAAATAGAATGAGCTCCTATTAAAGCCTTCTGATAGACTTCATAAAAGAACTCTTCAGCAGCTTTCTTAGTTTCTTCTGCTAGGTCAATAATGGGTAGAGTAGAGCAACTTTCTGAAGGAAGATAGTTTTCTCTATGTAACTCCCACATCTGAACTGAAGGGAATAACTTTAGATATTTGCGTTCTTCCCATATACTCCAGATACGGCAGAAGAAACTGGCCTGATATTTGGTAGCATAGGCCCTTATTCTGTCAACACATAGGGGAGGTAATATATCTTCATATTCTTCCGGATGGTTGGAATTGATGTAGATTTCATGTACCAACCCTGTTGAAATGGCTTTGCTGCAGTTTTTGATGTCTTGAAAACAAGTAATAATCCGAGAGGATTTATTCTTGTTAAATATAAAATCATGAGCTTGAAGAAGGGCTATTATATCTGTGGCTTCAAGCTTTCTGAAGAAGTCTTTTAGCTGAGAATCTTCTAACATATGTTGTTGGTTCAGATTTATCATTTTCTGAACAGTAAGCTCAGCTTCAATCTGTCTAGCCTTTTCATTGTGTACATGACAGAGCTCAAGTAGATGACAAAATTCTGGAATAGGCAGGCTGACTAGATCTGAAAGTTCAAGATCTTGAATAATATTCCGGAGGTGTTGTCGATCTTGAGAATCTCCGGTAAACCAGTCTCCCATTCTTTGGCTGAGAGATGAACTTTGTGTGGTTACAGAATAGTTGCATAATTCTATAACAATTGCTGCTATCTTCTGTATTTTTTCTTTCTCCTGGTTAAAATGAGAAAATATAGATAGAACCATCTGTTCTATCTGGGTTAGCCAGTATTTTGAGGATGCAAAATCATTGGATTGTATGGCGCGATAGCACCCATTTATTTTATTATAAATATATTCATTAGAACCCTTGAGTTCTAAGTTATACCAATCCCTTACCACCGCGGAGGCGAATGGCTTAGGCTGTTGCAGTCTGCGTTGGGCTGCGGTAGCATTGCTGTAAGATGTCACTGGCAAAGTTGTCATGCCAAGTGGTGGAACTGTTTTGTCTCCCTGTGCTGGGGTCTGAGTAGCTTCACTTGCTGAAGATTTTTGTTTTATAACTAGGGTGTTGCCTCCCATTATTGGGGTCTTTGAGCTTTCTCCAATTGTAGAAGGTCCTCCCATTTTTGGGGTCTTGATATCTGCCTTGGTTTTTTTGGTGATCGTCTGCCAAGTTTCGTCTTGGCGAGCTTTGGCCTTTTCGACCATTAGCTTTAATTTTTGAATTCTGTCTTCGTCCATCAGAGACGAGTAAGAAGGTCTGCAAGAATATTAGTGTAACCAGAAATATATTTAATATCATATTGATATATTTCAAGATATAAAGCAATTCTTATTCTTTTAATATTTTCTTCAGGATTGTTTATAGCTCTTTTTTTCAAGAATTGTGTTACGGCTTTATTATCAGTTTCAATCATAAAACTGCGATTTAGTAAATAAATTTTTAAACTTTTTATAGCTAATTTAATGGCTAATAACTCTTTGTCATAAGCAGAATAATTTTGTTGTGGTTTTGAAAATTTGCCAGAAGTATAGGCAACTATTTTCTTTTGTTTAGCTATTAAGACTCCGGCCCAGAATTGATCTGATGCATCTGTTTGAAGAGTTACTAATTCTTCTTTTTTAGGAAAATATAATATAAACTGATTTGTAATCATTTGTTTAATTTGCTCAATTTCCTTTTCTTCGGTTGAAGATAGCTGGATACTTATTTTATCAGTATTTCATTTTCTAGATTGTTCACCATGTTCTACTTTATACTTTGACTGTTCTATTGTTAGCTTTTCTTGTAGGTTTTGAACTAACTGGGATAAGTGAGGAATAAATTTTCTCCCATAATTTAATAATCCTAAAAAACTATGTAATTGTTTTAGAGTTTTAAAGGTTTTAGGAAATTCTTTTATCTTTGAATATATGTGTTGTTGTAATTCCAACTGTCTTTCCTTTATGTATTTTCTAAGGAATTCGACTTCTTTTTTAAATAAACTAATTTTTTTCGGACTTAAGATAATTCCGTTGTCAAGCAGTAATTTTGCTACTTGTAGTAAGTGTTGTTTATGCTCTTCTAAAGTGAGTGAAAAAATTAAGATGTCATCAACATAAACTACTACGAATGGTAAATGTCCAAATATAGAGTTCATCCATTTTTGAAATATTTGTGGTGCATTTTTTAAACCAAAAGGTATTACTAACCATTCATAATGTTCTTGAGGGCAACTAAATGTTGTTAACTCTATGGATTGTGTGTTGGCTAATTTTATCTGCCAGAATCCTGATTTGGCATCAAATTTACTGTAGTATTTTGATCCTTGTACTTGTCTTATTAATTGTTCAGCGGATGGTATAAAATAACCATCAAATTTTGTATAGCTGTTTAACTTTCTATAGTTTATAACCATTCTAGCCTTTCCTCTCTTCTATTCTGCATGGTTCCTTACCATAAATGCAGGAGAAGAGTGTGGACTGGTGCTAGGTTGTATTAACTTGAGGTCTAATAATTCTTTGATTTGTTCAGAGAATTCTTTTTTGTCTAGTGGGGATACCATAATGCTATTTACTCTTATTTTAGTATCTCTGTATTATTCTAAAATAGTTAAAGAACAAAATTTTGGTGCTTTTTCAAAATGTAATAAAGGATTGTTGGAATATAACAGTTTCCTTATCGGAGGTTGTTGTTAGGGGATAAGTATAAAAAGTATTATCAACCAGTTGTTGTTGTGATTCACCACGCTGGGCTGGCGTGAAGGAGGGGGCCAAGGGCATGGGAAAAGGCACCCGAGGGAGAGGATGATTATCAAAGGTAAAGTAATGTGTATTAAAAGGAGCATAATGACGGAGATTGTTCATGCCAAGTAAACAATTGATATCGAAATCTATAGGTAATAAGGCAAATTCAAAGATATAGTGATGGTGTTGATTGTCTATATCAGAGAAAGATACGGGTAATTTTGCTTTATGGGTGACTAAAACAGGTCTACCCATGAAATCATGTAATTTAGCATGTTTTGCTAAGGGTAACCAAAATTGTTGGGGGATAAACGCTTTTTGAATAAGACTAGTTTCGGCTCCCGAATCTAGTAGAGTATGAATAGTAAAACGTTGGTGTTCGTCAGAAAGTGATATAGTCATAGGAAGATAGATATGTAATTGAGATTTTGTATCAAGATCCAACATTAGAAAGTCCAAAAGAACTAATTGGTAATCGTATAATATTTTGTTCTTGAATCCGCTTTTGTTGGTCCAAGATTTTTTGCGTTCTTCCTTCTAAAAGTGTATTTTCTAGATTATCTATGATCGAAGTACTTGGTCTACTTGGTTCTAAATGTAGAGTGGTATTTCTGAAGTCAGTAGAACTTAGACTTCGAGGAATAGTTGGATTTATAAAGGTTGTAGAGATAGTATTTCCTGAAGCAATAAAAGTTTCTATAGGAAGTTGAGTTTTTTGTTTTAATGTTTTTAGAAACACTTGCATTTCATTGTCATATCTTAGATGTTTGATATTGACTAATTTTGGTTGGATAATTTTTCCATTTCCAACCTCATATAGTTTAATAAATTGAGATGGTGTAACTGATCTAAATGTAGATGTTTCATTTAGTGCTAGACAGTGCTCCCATTGGATTCCCAAAACTTTTGATCCAGGGAGCATTTCTATTCCTTTAAGATTTATTGATAAAGTACATGCTTTTTCTATATTGATATCATTTAAACTGATACAAAAATCTGGATGTATTTAACACCAAATATTCTGTTAGCTAAATTTGATTTTGCTCCTCCTAGTATACTGTTCAGAGGATTATTAATAATTCTTTCATCGCAATAAATTATCATAACAGGTGTATCAATTCCTGATCGAAATAGACCAGTTATTTTTATTTATATTAATCCAATATGTAAATATTTCTTTTTTGGATATTTTTATTTTAATTGTTCAATTTGTGTAAGATTTAGTATTTTTATAGAAGTGAAATCTTCATCTCCTTTTAATTCTATATTTCCTTGCATACGTTAAAAAATATACGTATTTTTATTTGACCATAATGATTTAAATTTCGACTGAGGGTTATATACTTCATTTGGTTTTGCATGAGGTATTGAAAGTTTTAATCTTTCAATATCTTCATCTGTAATTTCATATTGTTCGCCTTGACTATTATCGATACTTGTATTATGTGTTTCGAGAGGTTCTATTTCTGATAGCGTATTCATATATACTCTGTATTCGAACATAGATTCTCTAGAAGTCTGTCCAGGAGTTATTTCTGGGCTTAATGGTGGAGAAGTTGAAAGTAAAGGATCTTGTTCAATTTTAACCAATGGTAAATCTTCATATCTATGTATTATTAGTATTCCAATAGGAGTTCCTAACGGAATTTGATATGGATGATTTTCTAAGCTTGTACTTTTCATTGTTATACAAGTATTTTGGTCTGTCATGGATTCTATTAATCCATAAGTTATAAAGATATTTCTTATAGTATGATATCTTAAGTTTTGGATTTCTCCATAATAACTATAGGGTATTTTTATAATTAAGTCTAAATATATTTCAGTGGTTTGATATCTTTGTAGACTATAATTTTTGTTCGTATAGAGTATATGACCTGGAAATTTTAAAGATTCTCTTTTTGGCAAGATGACATTTTTTGATAAAGGTATAATGGTTACAGAATGATATGTTTTATTTATTGTCATCATATTTATATTTAGGTCTTCTATTTCCGAAGACGAAGAAGAGCTTTCATCGTATACAGTTTCTACTTCGTATAATGTAGAGATTTCACTAGGAATTTCTTCAATAGCTCCTAAATGTATATCATATGATTCTAAATCTTGTAACCAGACTGTTTTTATATTGACAGTACATTCATAAGCATAATGACCTTCTTTTCCGTATTTGAAACATTTACAATTTTTCTTAGAATTGAATTTATTATTTTTAATAAACTTTCGTTTTTTATATTTTTTTGACTTTCTATATTTGTCTTTATATTCTGGTTTCCATTTTTTCTTAGATACTTTGTATCTTTTTCTTTAATATTTTGGTTTATATTCTTGTTTATACTTATGTTTCTTAGAATGTTTTTTATGCCTTTTTTTATACGGAAAATAAGATTTATTGTATCCATAAATTGGAGGACAACCAAATTGATAATTAATATCAGGGTCATATTTCGGACAACAGGATGTCGTTATATCTGATTTATGTATATATTTGGTAAGGTGATTATTTGCCTTTTGTAATTGACAAGTCTTTTTTACGGTTTCCATACAAGCCTTTTTCAAGGCGCCTGTATTGTGTGGAATATCTCTTTATCTAAGGTTATTATATTTTTTCTCAATCATTGTATCCCAAGGTATTGGTAATTTAGAAAAGAAAGATGTAATCCAGAATGTTTTCTTTCTAATGTGTTTAGTTTAAATATATAACTGATATATTGATTTGCAAATTTTTCAAGGTAGCATATATTACATAGTCTCATTTTTAATAACATATTTTCATCTATACCTTCAGCTGTAATATCATCTCCTGTTAGATCAGCATATAACAATTTGCAAATGTTATGTAAAGCATCTTTTCTAGTAGTATGACTATTTAAAGCTAATATTTCATTGGGGCATAATTTTTCATATTAAGTTAACCATCTTAGCGCTATTCCTTGCCAATAGCCACAAGACAGTAATACGAAATCTTTATGTGTTACAGAATCGGGTATTAATGTAGATGTTCGTACCATTAATTGTTCCCAATTGACTATATAATCTCTTAATTCGTTTGCCGGTATGTAATCTATATTAAATATTAGATTTACTGTTGATCCAGGATATCTTTTACTTTGTCTAAATATATAAGAATCTATATAGCTTTCATTAGAAATTAGATACATATAAATTACCACACCTCTCAAAATTCTTAACTTCAAATAGTTCAATATCAACAAAATATAAGAACATAATTTCTCTTTTCTCATATTTACTCAAAAAATTTTTACTGTCAAATACAAAAATTCAGAGACCTACGTTATTCCAAAAAAAAAATTTTTAAAAAACTTACTTTCTTCTGTCCTAACTTGCTGGTCAATCGCGACGGCAAATTGGGCGATGGCAATGACATCTAATCAGTCGACTAGTTGGTTCTTGAGTGCCGGGGACTAGCGGAGATCAGCGATCGACGAGGCGGGAGAAAGCTCGAGCAGAGAAAAGCGCTTTGGGGGATGGTGTTCACTAGGAAAAGGGGTTTGTGGGGGGAGAAGAACGGTTATAAAGAAGGGTGATTTTGGAAAAAATATGGTGCTCACTAGGAAAAAAGCACCAGGATTTTAAGTTAACTGGTCTCACTAAGAAAATGGGGTTTTGTTGGGAAATTCTAAATGCGCATTACTTTTGACGTAGTGAGCACGACATTCTATGTAAGGTAATTTGCACCGCAGGGGAAAATGCTGCTCACTAAGAAAGTGCGGTGCGGATTAAAATTTCCCCGTAATGGTGTGCGAAAATAGGGAAAGGAAAAAAAAGGACCGGGAAAACCTAGCTACAAAGGCCCATGTTTTCTTATTGGAATAAATATTAAGAATCTAATGAAAATTATATGTGTCTCAAAAATGTTACTGTAACAACTACTTAAATTTTGTTAGGATAAGAAAATCTAGATCTCTCCATGACAGTTAAAATTTATTATTACGATAAATTATTATTTGATGTTAGTTTTTTATAGTTGTTATGAAAAACTATATTTTGTGATAACCTTTATCTCTATCACAAAAATTTAAATTTTATTAATAACACTTTTTTGTTATCATAAAACACTCCATTTTAGTGACAAATGTAATTTTGTCACTAAATACTCCTCGTTAAAGCCATATCTTCTAAAGTAATAACAATATTATATATATATATTGAATGGAGGGTTATTTAAAAGATATTTTTATCATGACTAATTGGTAAAAATAAAATAGGAAATCCATGACCAGTACATGACACAATCTTGTGGACATGCATCGTGCACGAATTGACTTTGTTTTTCGCACATTATAACGAGCCTAATCTGATTGTTTTACAATTCCTTGTTTTTTTTTTTTTTTTCCTCTCCATCTTTTCTATTTTTATCCTCATTTGCATGGTGCACATCTTCTGCCAACTAATTTCTTATTAAACAAAAAAAAAAATGAGAAAACGAAATTTTCTATAGTGATCTTATCCCAATTTTGATTTATGCCTACGACAGTGATGAGTCAGCCTGTCTCGGTTTGTTCGTAATTCGCGAAGGGACTAGCTAGGAAACGATGCCATTCAAACACTAATGGGGCTAACGTTGCTTCTTTAATCCAAAAGGAACCTAAAAAGCAAAAAAAGAAGAGAATTGAGGACTCCTACTTTTCTTCTTTCAAAGAATGACGAATTATATTATTTAATTCAAATTTCTTGATGAGAATCTAACATGGAATATTTATGTCGAAAGAAAAAGATATTAGAGGTTGCACGAACTCAACTCAATTTCGCGTATGAGCCCCCATTTAATATCTAATTTCTACACCTTGTCATGAGGTGGAACCGAGAGAAGTTGGATTTTAATCTCTCTTCCTGATGTTGACATCCCACACCTGCTCTGCTCCTAAGCCTCATAATTCTTATCTTTAATTCCAGCCGCCAAACATGACCTTTAATTTGTACGTTTTCAACACAAATATTCGTAACATCAAAATGAAGAAAGTGATCGTACGTTAATGTGAAAAAGAATTTAAATGGGATCCTAAGAACTTGCTTGGTAGGTGGAAACAGACAAAAAGAATTGAAAATAAAGGATTGACTTCGATTTCAATAAAGTGAAAGTGAAATTAGAATGTTGTTTCCAATTCCTCACAAGGATTGGGAAACAAAAAATAAAATAAAATAAAATAAATAAATTGAAAACATGATATTACTCATGTTTTATTTAAATATTTTATTTTATGTGCTTTCAACTGTTGATACGGAGCAAATTTTAAAATTTAAGTGAAAGGATCCACCAATAAAAAAAAAACAGTTCTTTACAATTATACTCTTTAATTCTACTTGCCAAGCTTCAAATTATTTGTTCTTATTTACTTTTAATTTCTTACATATATTTTCACTTATCAAGCATGTACGAGTTCAATGAATAAAATGGAGTATTGATTAATTAAGTTGACAATAACTTGTGCATAAACAAACAACAATTTTTTTCAATTCCTATTTCATAGGAATCCTTATCACATGGTGGATTCTTCCTACACGGTTCGTATCATCGAGCTTTCTATATGACTTTATTTTACTTGCATGCTATTATACATTTTATATGGATTTGATCATCTTCATTTTCAAAGTTGAATGATCATCTTTTTAACTCTTTTTTACCAATTATGTTGTAGACAATGCCTACTATTATAATCTTATATCAGACAATCATTTCAAATAGAGGAATTTCTTTTGTATCCAAAAGTTTATTAATTCATATGATAAATATTTGCTCGTGATTTTTTAGTCTCGTTTTGAAAGTTGGTCAGACGAATAAATTATAAAAATTGTGGGAATCATAACTTAGAATACTAAAATAACCAAGCTATTTTTGCTTTCGTCTTTTTATTTGAGTAATAAGGGAATTCTAGTGCGGAGGTAATATTTATACATATTTTCTATTACTGAAATATTTAGTTTTGCTTTTAAACAACAAATTTGAAGGGAAGGTCTTTAAATGGTAGTAAAAGAGGTAAATTTGCATTTTTTTTTGGGTATTTACTGGTTTGTCCCTCAAATCTTTATGCATTATGATTTAGTCCCTCAAATCTTCATATTTAGGATTTAGTTTCCAAATCTCCTAATTTACTACAATTTAGTCCCCCTACCTAAGTTCTGTTAACATTGTCTAATTTTTGACCTGATATTACCATTTTTCCCCTCCTTATTCATTCTTTCTCTTCCTCCTCTCTTTCTCCTCTCTTCTCCGTTTCTTCATTATTTCTCCTCTCTTCTCCTCCTCTCTTCCTCCTCTCTTCTCCCAATAAAAAAAAAGAAGAGAAAAAGCGAAGGAAGAGAGAAGGAGAAGAGATGAGAAATAATGAAGAAAAAGAGAAGATAGAAGGAGAAGAGAGGAGGAAGAGAAAGAATGAATAAAGAGGGGTAAAATGGTAATATCATGTCAAAAATTAAACATTGTTAACGGAAATTAGAGAGGGGGACTAAATTGTAGTAACAAACCAGTAAATACTAAATATAATGGTAACTTAGGAGATTTGGTGGACTAAATTCTAAATATGAAGATTTGGGAGACTAAATTATAATATATAAAGATTTGAGGAACAAAGTAGTAAATACTCCTTTTTTTTTTTTTTTTTTTTTTTTTTTTTTTAAATTGGAAATTTGGCAATGAGAAGACAGTGGACTAAATTATTTTTTTTCTGTTTGGTGGAGAACAAAATTGCCCTTTGCTATTTATTAAATTAATGGATCACCACTTAAAAACACTATGATCGTTTATTTTGACCAAAGACATTCTTTAATAAAAACATGATTTGATATGAGTAACTGATGATAAAAATGTAAAATTCACTGCTGTTCATATTGAAATTTGTAAAGACTAAAAAGTTATAGTATTTTGATAATAAAAAAATTATTGGTTTTTTAATATAACATGTACTGAAATTATGTTAATGTTAGATTTGATACTTAAAAGCTTATCTTGTAATTCAAAATGGAAAATAAATTGGAATAAATTCTGATAAAAAGAAATTACTATTATTTCTGAAAGGAAGGAGTATTAAATATCTCATGGCATATCACTTCTTCACAATTTTTATTATATTTCTAGATTCTAATAACCTTTTGAAAAAAACATTATAAAATTATGACGGGAAAGACGAACATCCAGTGCCTGGCGCTCCCTGCCCATACGTCCGGCAGAGAGCCTGTATCCTGTGCAATGTCAGCAATGTGTCAGCTGCGAGTTCGTCCGCACTAATGACGTCATCTACCAACTCGCGTTGCACGGAGCATATGCAACCTGAAAATGCGAAGGAAATAGATGACGTCCCCCTGAGCGTATCATGACACCAACCTGAGGTTATATAAACCCTTGAGGTAGCTAGCTAGCTTTCCCACAAACTCAAATTAGTCGCAACTCCTGAGAGCCTAAGAAATCAAGAATATTCTATGCAGCAGAAGCAGGCAGTAGCTCCGTACAGGTTCAATATGTGGGGCCCACAAATCTTCGGCGACAGAGGCGTCGATGCTATGACGGTGAATGACAAACCAGTGGTGGTGGTCGGCCGACAGGGATGCTGCATGGCCCACGTAGTCAAGCGGCTCCTCATGGCCAACGGCGTAAGCCCGATGGGATACGAGGTGGGGCCGGAGGCTGACGAGAATGCCTTAATCGAGGATCTAGGCGCCGACCGTGATGGAGCCTGTGGTGTTTATAGGAGGTGAGTTGGTGGGTGGGCTGGAGAGGGTCATGGCTGCACATGTTTCTTTTTTGACCAAAACGGCGGGTGAAAAAGACCCTCCGCGTTCTATTAGCAAGTAGATAATAGAACTATAATAAGGTTTGGGTCAGGTGGACCCTCATATAGAAGAAGTACATAAGTGAAACAACAAATAAAAACTAAAACAAAGAGTACATAAGGGACAAAGTCCTCCTCACAAAACACAACGAAAACAATAATGATATCTCCAACTAGTAGTTTCTTATCAGGTCTGGTCCGGGAATGGAAGAGGATCTCCCGAGTCTTCTCCTGATGTCCCTCCTGAAATTTGAACGTGCTCCTCATCCAAAGATATTTCTGCTCAAAGAATAACATTATGAGTAATCATACGAATACAAGTAAGTGGAGACCGTGCTGTAGAATTAAATATTCTATTATTTCTTTCTCTCCATACATTCCAGTACAGAGCCGCCAATAGTGTCCTAACTAACTGTGTCGGCTTGCCATTAACATTAATTTTACTTCTCAAGTTGATGCAGATATCTGTGTTAATGATAACCTTAAATTTTTTGGCACAGTTAGTCCATAAATCCCTAGTAAAGTAGCAGTTCAATAGTAAATGAGAGGTGGATTCTCTATCTCTATTACAGAGTACACAGACATTCGGACCTATCCATCCCCTTTTTTTGTAAGAGTGGCCAAATGAGTAGGGCTTCCTTCGTGGCTAACCATAGAAATACCCGTACTTTGGGTGGGCAAGCAATCTTCTAAATCCAAAATGTGTCAGGGAAAACAACTCCACTATCCACAAACTGATTATATGTAGACTTGACAGAGAAATTCCCATCTCTGGACCATCTCCAGTGGGGTTGGTCGTCTAACACGTGATTAGGCCTGACGTTATCAAGGAGTTGTCTCAACTCCTGAAGTTGTGTTCTTTCCTGAGTAGAAATAGCATGGCGGAGCTTCAAGTTCCATCTGGAGCAACCCCAAACTTTATATACCTTAGCCTCCTTATTCCTGGATAAATGGTATGTTTGGGTAAATAATATTTTTAAAGGTACTTGTGCGCACCATCTATCATGCCAGAATTCAATATTGTGTCCATTGCCCAATTTAAACTCCAGACTCGGCCAGGCGATATGTCTGGCCAAAATCATACCTTTCCAGAATCCAGACGAGACGTTTCGGGGTCCTGTGAGCCAGATACCGTTCCGAGAATAATATTTCGTAGTCACAAGTTTCTGAAAAGAGCCATGGGGGCGTGAGAATACATGCCACCACCATTTTGCCTTTAGAGAAGATTGAAGGTTTTAAGATCAAGAACTCCAAGTCCTCCAGTTTTTTTTGGTGTACATATATATCCCCAAGAGATCAAGTGGTACTTTTTAGAATCAGACACGCCATTCCATAGAAAATTTCTCCTGATACGGTCTATTCTGTTTCTCACCCAGCATGGTAATATAAAAAACGACATATAATACAGGGGTAGAGAAGATAAGACCGAATTCAGCAACACAACCCTTCCTCCTAGAGAAAGTAAATTACTTCTCCATCCTTCTAGTTTCTTTTCGAAGAAGTCAAGTAAGGGGTTCCAATCCTGTCTGGAGAGTTTACCTGGTTTAATAGGGATGCCTAGGTATTTGATCGGGAACGTAGCCTCTTTACATTTGAAAATGTCTAGAATAAGGCTAAGAGAGAAATTTTTTGGTCTTAAACAGATAAGAGAGCTTTTGGAGAAATTAATGCTCAATCTAGACCAAGTCTGAAAGCAACAAAGTAGCCACTTGACATGTATGACCTCTCTTATATTATCCCTACCAAAGATAAGTGTATCATCAGCATATTGTAGGTTAGTGACATTGAAGGACGGGGACCCTGGTAGACCATGAATAAGATTTGCTCTCTCTAACTTTCTGTACATAGTATTCAAACCGTCGGCAACCAGAACAAAGAGTAGTGGGGAAAAAAGATCTCCCTATCGAAGGCTCCGTCTTATTAGTATTTCTTTGGTGGCTTCGCCATTGACTAAAACTTGTGTTTTGGCTGAAGAAATCCATTTTTCTACCCACAGAATCCACCTTTCACCAAAGCCGCGTAGACATAAAATTTCCAATAAGCATTCCCAATCTACCATGTCATATGCTTTTTCAAAGTCCAGTTTCAATAGGTAACCTCCCGATCCGGTCTTCTTGACCTGATGGATCACTTCATAGGCCGTCGCCACGCCCTCCAAAATGTTTCTACCCGCAATAAAGCCTATCTGGTAGTCACCTATCAGCTCCTGCAGTTTAGGTGCTATACAGTTGGCTAACATCTTGGCAACGATTTTGAGTGAGCAATTAAGTAAAGCAATTGGCCTATAGTCTCCAATGTGTTCCGCATGCTCCTTCTTGGGGATAAGCGTGACCATCGAGTAGTTGATCCTATCCAATATAGCCATGCCCAAATAAACCTTATCGAGCATCCGTTTTAGATCATCATTTACTTCCGTCCAGGAAGTTCTATAGAAGAAAATGGGGAATCCATCCGGACCCGGTGCCTTATCGGGACCTAGCCCCCAAATAGCTTTCCTAATCTCTTCTTCTCGGAATTCCTCTTCTAATTCAGCTAAATTTGTGTTGGCCGTCCAGGTATCCTCCTTCATCTTGAGTCTGAGTGGAGTCTTTTTTCCGAATAATTGTTTAAAATGTTGGTAGATATGTTCTTTAATCAAGGGGCCCTGTATAACTCCATCCTTTGTCTGTAAGTTATGTATCTTGTTGATCTTGTATCTCATTCAAGCGGATCTGTGGAAAAAGGCCGTATTGGCATCCCCTTCCTTTAACCATTTGCAGCGGGCTCTTTGTTTCCAAAACAATTCCTCCTTCTTATAGATTTCTTCTATATATTTCCTCATCCCCATAAGTCTGGCATTCTCCTCCAAATCAAGTGGCCTCATCTCTTCATGTTTCTCCAACATCTCCATTTGTCTTAAGATCTCAGTCTTCTGCTCCCGCGATTGAAAGCGATGTCTGTATTCTCATATCCATAGACTTTTTCTTAGGCGGCGTAGTTTGGTACACATGATACCTGTGGCGTCTACTACTGAAGTCGGTTGAGACCAACTTTCTTTAATCAAGTTGTGGACTTCGTCGTGCTCCAACCACCATTTTTCGAACCGGAATCGCCTATGGAATTTATATTTTTCCTTTGATTCCAAACAAATCGAGACATGATCTGATGTTGGTCTTTATAGTGGTTTGAGTTCCGCTAATAGGAATTTCCTGTCCCATTTATCACAAACTAGCACTCTATCTAGTTTTGCTAATCTGAGGTCTTCTCCCATATCTGACCAGGTAAAGTGTCGGTTGCACAGAGGTAAGTCTATAAGTTGGAGTTGTGAGATAACTTCATTGAACTTCTTTCGATCTTGAGGGTTGCGTTCTGTCCCTATTCTCTCGTAGGCAAACCTTGTGATATTAAAATCCCCTCCTATGATCCATGGGGTATCCCATTTGTTTTTTAGACTCCTAAGTTCGTTCCAAAATCCAGGACGCAACTGGGAGTTATTAGGGCCATATACAGCTGTGACAGATTGAATCCACCCATCGGATAGTCTCTTCAGTTTGATTGAAAGGGAAAATTCCCCTTCCCAAACGTCCATAATATCAAACTTTTTACTAACTCCAATTATGATCCTCCCCGAAGCCCCCATGGTATTCTTAATTTTAAAGGAGAAAGAATTATTGGGGCCAATGTTTCTAAGTACTATGTGATGTGGATTTGTGAGTTTGGTTTCTGCTAGACAAACTATATCAATCTTGTTGGTGCGAATGACTTCAGCAACCATGCGCCGCTAGGTTGGGTTATCCAGTCCTCGAATATTCCAAAATAAATAATTCATAAAAACTCAATCTAAATACTTCTCCAAATCTATAGGAGGTGATCTTCAATTCACCGTCTTGTAGGACTTCTCCCCCTTTAGGGAATCTATTTCTTTTAAATGTGAGAGGTTGTTATTAAGTTCAGTCGCATTTAAACCCATATCAATATCACATATTTGTGCTAGGGAAAGTAACACATCATCGGGAATTGAATTAAGAATATTAAAACCAGTTTGTGAGGTACCTGGAATCAGATCTACAAGGAGGGCCTTGCGTCTCATAGCTGAAACAATGATTTGGCCAGTAAGATAGTGTTGACCACCTCTCTTTTCTTCCAGTCTTTTACTGCGCCTACTAGGAGTAATAGCAGGGATGATCTGCAAATTTTTCGGTTCCACCACTTCCGCAGTTGAGCTGATCAATTGTGAATCAGTTTCGACACTGTGATCCCTAGGGGTAAGCTCAAGAGCTTTTCCATCCTCCATGAATGAAGTAGGTTGTGCTTCGGGTATCACTGTGTCTGGGATTCCACATGCAACCTGTTTGTCACCCTGTGATTTGTTGTCTGGTGATTTTATCAGTGCCTTTTTTTTGTCCCGGATACGTTTCGGTAAACGGGAAGCCTGTCTCTTGCGGGCTCTGTTGGGTACTTTGGTCTGCTCTTCTCTCATAACATTCTCCATTAATTTTGCTATAGTATCCCGAGCAAACTCCTGATCAAAAATTTTTAAGGTCGTAAACAGACCCATATAATCAACAGGCTGTTGCTTAGAATAACCTTCTCCAAAATCAACAGATTTAGAGCAAGGTGGATCAGGTATAAGTTGGGTCTCCAAATTTTCCTTAAGGAGACGGGCTTCTGAGTTGGGCACCTGGGCCAGCCCAATAGAACCAGTTGTGCAATTATTCTTCAAATCAGAACGGGGGCCACTTGAAAAAGGGGAAGCTTCTCTCTCGGGTTCTCTCTCCTCCCGGTTACCCTCAAAAGGGGTGTGGTGGGTGAGCGTCCCAAACGAGGGCGCCCCCTCGACTGATGCGCTCATTAAGTGCCTCTGAGATTTCCCTTTTGGTTCTTGCGCTCCCTGCCGCTCATCTTCTTCCCGAGGTCAGCCTTTTCCTCTTTCGTCTCCGAGACTGACCTCTGTTCTGTCCCATTTTGAAAGGTCGAGGGTCAGATGACCCTTCTCGTCCCGGTATATGGAACCGAGGTTGGAGCCTCGTTGATCTAAGCTGTAGGTATGTGTTGCTCTTTCCCCTAGGTTTACCCGTTCGGGTGATTTGCCTCTTCCTTCGAATGAAAGTGATTTTGGTGATGTTTGCGAAAGGGGAAATGGTAAGTCTTCGGTTGATCCACCACTGTCCTTCCCCAATTGGGTTGTTTTTGTGGACTCCCCCGAAGATAAATTTGTCTTCTTCCTACTATCGGTTCTGAGACCGGTCCGTAGCAAAACGCTCGGATCTGGGTGTGTTTCTGTGTTGATAGGATTGGAAACCCCCTCTTGACTGTTGGACTTTCGTTGTTCCTCGACCCTTCGCCACGTGTAGCTCCTCTGGGGACCGGCGGGGAGGAGGACGACACCTTGGGATGGCCGATCGGAACCACCGACTCTGGCTGACCCAGTTGTCTTCCCCTCTCCTACCGAGGCCGAGGTGTCTACTTTGGATGAGGGCGCTGTGAGCTCCGACGAGAGACCGGTCTTTTCTGAGGCGTCTATCTTACAGGTAAACTCTATTCTGATAGAGCACAGCTGATCGCCGATAATGACATGGAACTGGCGGGGGATTACCGATAAGTTTTCGCACCCCACAAAAACTCTAGCACAATCCAAGCTTAATTTTTTGCTTATTTGTTCACTGATATCAATTACATGCGCAAATTTTATTAGCAATTTGCTGATGTCAGTCCGGTTCCAATGATGGATCGGAACACCGTGGACGACAATCCATGCCGTTACCGGGAAAGGGTATGTGTGAGAGTCCTCATCCCCTCTCCATGCACAGACCCTGAACCCGGAATTGCTCCCGCGGCATACAAACAGAGATCTGCTTACTGCACTAACCAGAGTTTCCATCAAGGGGAATTGGGTAAGAAATTTATCTCCGAACTTGTCTATCCTCCCGTTATGATTTTCAGCTATGGCAGAAAGTATTTTCAGGGAATTTTCAACCTCCTCTGCTGATGGCTTGCCATGAGTTGGGTAGATAACCGCTACTACTCTGGCAAGTCGTTGTTGCTCCATGAATGCCGACTCGGAGGCCGAAATGAAGGCTACTGGTTTGTTCTTTGGGATTTGCCTAGTCTGTCCCAGTGATGATTCTGTAGGGGCTCAGTCTCCCAGCTTGGTGGTGTGTTTTCTTGACATGGTTGATGTTTTTGTTGTGTGCTCCTTCCTTGCTAGGGCAATCGAGCACTCTCCAATACGATATCAGGGGTCTTCTTTTTTGGCAATTGAGATCTTTTCCTCTTGGAGAATTCAAGTTACGCATAGAGCCTTGAGTTCGTGAAAGACCAGAGAAGATCGTCTACAGTCGGCCGTTATCTTCAAGAGAGAAGAGTTCGACGTTCGATCGTTCAAAAGAGCTGCTTGACAGATCCCATCGCCACAGATCCCACACGATATATTGTAAAAAGAGAGAGATTGAGATATAAAATCCTCTCGTTTGTTCCTCTTTTTATCTTGTTCACTTTCATTGTAATCTAAGTTGTATTCAATGGAAGGAAGCAAAACTTTTACGGTGAACAAACTGGCGACCACAGTGGGAGCCATCTCTTTCACTGATGAAGAGATTGTGGCGCAATCGGACTTTGATATGATCGGATCCGAAGTGGACACGCTGGTCGTTGAAATCGACTAGCAGAAGTACGAGGAGTTCCTCTCCTCTGAATCAGGTGACTTGGACGAGACACGACACTATCGTCGCATGCGCTCCAATACCCGAGCAACGGGTAAAAAGGTATCCACCGAGAGACGGGGATCCTTGGAGACTGCGGCTATGGGCCGATGCTCGGACAGGAAATCCTAGCAGAGGATGAGCTTTCTACTGCCGAAGAAGACCTGGGAACTGGCTTGACCAGAACCCAACTCCGAAATAGGAATCGGAGAGCGAGGCGTAAAGCCCTCAAAGCCCGCCTTAGACGCGAGGCTAATGGACGCGAGGCTATGGTCCCTCGCAAACTGGCTCGCGCTAATTGCGAGACCAGTCACTATCGCGTTTAAACGCGAAGTTACGACTCGCCTTAAAAGCAAGGAAAGGCCAGCGTGTGATATTCCACGCGAGGCTATTGCTGAGCTTAGCAAGAAATGCGATGCCAGCAAAATTTGCGCTATCTGACACTCGCGAGGAACGCGATTATAAAAATTCTTTAAAACTAGCGTGTGATTTTCAAGGCGAGGCTGATACTAAGCCAAGCGAGAAATGCCAGGCTAGTAATACTTGCGAGAAGCGCAAGACTTCTCACACTCGCGAGAAATGCCAGTATAAAAATTCTTTACAACCAGCATGTGAATCTCCACGCGAGGTTAATACTGAGCCAAGCGAAAAACGCGAGGCCAGTAATACTTGCAATAAACGCAAGATTTCTGATACTCGCGAGGAACGCGAGGATGATTGGCAAATAGTTGTCAGTCGTAAAAATCGTGCTAGGCGCGAAGTTAAGACTTGCGTTAACCGCAAGGGTAAGCCAGCGTGCAAGAATTTCCCTTCATGCGGGGCTATTATTCCAGAAGCTAAACTTCTGAAGACATGCCGAGCCAGCGAGAAACGCGCGGCAAAACGCGAAGCTATTCTTCAGCCCCGCGAGATAAAATGCGAAGCTATTTCTAAGCTCCGCGAAGATCAACCCAACTGCGGAATCAGGGCTGATCCTCACATCAGTGGATCAGAATTGGACTCCAGTAATTCTAAGAAGCTTTAGTGGGTTCCTAGACCCTCTCAAAAGTTGAATGGATCCCACGACTCCATGACTAAAGGCTCTGATCTCAGGGAGTATCTGTCCAAGAAGAGAGGGTTAGAACAACTTCAAGCTGAACCTGTCTATCATTGCCAGCAGCTTATGACAGCGGTATCCGCTGTAATGAACAACTGTGGCTGCAGCAAGACCAGGATATCGGTGTTTGACCGATTAACCGAGTCGGACAAGAACCCTATTAAGAAAACAAGAACCACTTCTCTAAAAGAATGGAGAGCTGTGACCTACAATATGGTGGGGAAAGGGAAGAAAATTGTAGAGATGGATGATGATTCGGAATCGAGTGATGAAGAACCTCCTCATATCACTCGACTTAAATCAGGAGCCGTCCCATCTCAAAATTATAAGAGGCTTGCAAGGGGTTCTTACGACGATAACAGCGATAATTCAGCTATTGCTTCACCTCCATCCTCTACGTCATCTCGGCTACAGAAGTCAGCATCGCACATGGCAGATAAATCTGATGATATCAATCAGAGATTTGAAGCTCAAGAAAGAATGATTCGAGAGCAACAAAAGACGATTGAAGATCTTAAAGTAATGCTCTCAAAGTTTGTTGAGGATAATGCCAAAAAGGGCAAAGAAGCTCTGAATGAAGAAGAACAGGAGGAGAAAGCCCACTCGATGCACGAGGATGAGGACAGATTCTCTTTTCATGATCCACATGGAGAGAAAATAGAAAAATTACAAAATCAACTCGAAGCACTGATGCGTAAAAAGGAGTTGAAAGAGGCAGGGGTCTCAAGACCATATCCACCTGAATGGGATATGGTACCATACCCTCAGAAGTATAAGCCGCTCAAATTAGAGCCATATGACGGGAAGGGATCGCCCAGTCAACATATATATTACATCTTGTCCCAAGCGGGGCATTTGATGGGCAATGACCGGATTATGACCAAAGTATTCGCAAGTACTTTGCGAGGGCCTGCTTTTACTTGGTTTATGCAGCTGCCCCTAGGCACTATTAATGCCTGGCTTGATGTGGAGAAATTATTTCTCTCGCGTTTCTTTGAGGATGATACCGAAATTACGGTTCAGTCCCTCCTTGTAACTAGACAAGGGGAACAAGAGACGGTGAAAGATTTCATAGAAAGGTTTCGGGAGAAGTCCGTGCATTGCAAACACGGAATGATCCAGGAAACTCTAGTCGAAACATGTCGACATAATCTTAAGACCAATGTGCTCCTAAAAATGGGGACTGTAGAGCCTAAGACATGGAAGGATTTGCTCAAACAGGAAGAGCAAGCCGAGGACTTGATTCGTCGAGTTGAAGAGTCTCGTAGATCAAGAAGTACTGGGGGTAATAGGCCATACACCCAAAATAGCAGCAATAACAATAGAGGAAAAGCGGTGATGGTATCAGAAACTGCTCCTCAGAAGACAAATCCTCCACCAAGCCCAAAGCCCCAAAATCAGAAGGGCACAAGGCAAAATAGACCTTAGCAGGAGAGGAATTATACCTTCAAGGTGGAACAGACGCCTATTCTCTTTCACCTGCTCCAAAGGAAGGGAATGCTGAAACTTCCGGAGAATAGAAAATCGGAGGACGCTGGTAAGACCAACGACCCCAATTATTGTCTCTATCACCGGAATGTTAGGCACCCTACTAGGGATTGTTACTCCCTTAAAAACAGAATCCAAGCACTAATAGAAGTTGGAGTTCTGACGCTTAAGGAAGAACAGAAGAAGGTCACTGCTAATATGGCAACCATAGTGGTTGGAACCCATGAGTTCCCCGCAGGAGTGACCCCAATCCCAAAGAGAAAGATGGTTACAAAGAACCTTGATCCTCACAACAAAGCCCAAGAAGGACTTGTCCCCGTAATAACCCAAAAGGGGGAAGTTATGTGGGTTCACCCCGATTTGCTAGAGGATGAGCAGTGGACTACTACAGGGGTCAAGGGAAGAAGCAGACTGTTAATGCCATTTTCGCAGAAATAAAGGAAGAATATATAGCTTCGGGAGTCTTCACAGATTCTAAAGAAGAGACCGAAACTATGGCCACTCATCAAGATGGGGTAGGCCCGTCCGGTACTCGGTATGGGAAGACATATCTCAAGGACTACACCAGAGTAGATCCGAAAGACATATATGCAGAACTTGCAAAATCCGCGAAGCAGAAAGGACTTCGTTTCCAGAAGAATCCTATTAGAGATGAAGGAGTCAAGGAGTCTACCTTCAAGTTTGACATAATTGCTCAGCTGGTTAACATTCCAGCACGAGTAACGCTTTATGAATTGTTGAGATTATCAAAACCAACACGTGAAGCGTTAAGAGAGGTCTTGGCAGACTCTGAGTCATTCTTAGCTCAGATAGTCGAGCCGACCGATGAAGGACAGGACTCTTGCCCCCGCTGTCACCAAGTGAGGAGGCAGGTCCCACAAATTGTCTTCTCTCCAGAAGACATGCAGGTGAGGAATATAAAGTATAACGGGCCTTTATATTTCACCGGATATGTCGGATCCACAAAGGTGGACCGAATTCAGATTGATCCGGGTTCTGCGCTAAGTGTCGTGCCCAGAAGATTGATGGAGCTGTTAGGGATTTCCCTCCATCGTCTGACACCAACCAATACAACAATATACGGGTTTAATGCCAATAATAGCCGTCCCCTCATAAAAATCCAACTCCGATGTTAAATCGGGGATTTGAGGACGGAGGCTACATGCTACGTTATTGATGCAGATACCTCCTACAACATTTTGTTGGGACGACCTTGGATTCACGCTTACATGATAGTCCCGTCGACTCTCTACCAATGCATGAAGTATTGCGATGAAGAAGGAGAAGTCTGGACACTGAATGCAGATAAACAACCATTCAAAAGATTGGACAATTACTTCATAGATGCTACACTTTATAAACCATCCCATGAAGTCTCCAATGATGATCGCAGTAAGCTTCAAGAGCCCGATGACAGTGGCAATGAAGTAGATACTGAATATGAGCTTCCTGAAGAAGACGATGGGGGTGATTATGAAATAAACCCTCACTTAGATTTTAGTTTGAGTCTTGATAATAATATGGCCGATGTAATTGAGAGTGAATGGGTTATTAATGAAAACGTAAAGTTAGTCTACAAGTATGCAGTAGCTACTGAGTCTGAACCCTCTTGTACTTCCACTGAAGTGGATGGCCTATCCGAACTTGAAGTTCTGGCGGCATATCATTTGCCACTTTGGTCATCCCTCCTCTCTTGGTCTAAAATAGTTAAGGGAAAAGGTCACTACTTCGAAGTGCCTCCTCAACGAGGGTCCCAAAAGCCAATTATGTTCGCAGGGTAATTACGTCACCTCGACAAAGTCAAAGCGGTGAAAGTGATGAACAAACATCACCCCAATTTCACCTGTATGAACAAAAATTCCGGCAAATGATGGAGAAGATGGGTTATTTTACCCAGAAACCGAGATTAAACTTTGGAAAAGGGCGACAGAATCTTATACCCTCGTTTAGACCGAGAGGAAAGAGTCCTGATTATTATTAGAAGACTTGCAGGGGGTTGGGCTATGTATCTACTCCTCCCTCGTCACCATCCGTACAAGAAGAGAGTTCTTCGGCCAAGGAAGATACATCTTCACCCAATCATGACTCAGATCTAAGTACCGGCACCTGGTTTCAATTCTTGACAGCCAATATGGTTTCAGCTACACCAGAAAGCGAGGAACCAATTGATGTTCAGGATGATTCTTGGGCTAAGCATATAGACACTCTCTGGGATGTCCGCTTTGAACAGCGTGACCCGCCTACAGAAGACAAATTAATACAGGTTAACACGGGAACGGAAGAAAATCCGAAACCTATCTTCATAAGCGACACGCTAGCCCCATTGGAAAAGGAGGAACTTATATCTCTTATTAAAGAGTATATAGACGTGTTCGCATGGAATTATGAAGACATGCCTGGGCTTGACCCTCAAATTTCCACGTACCGGTTAAATATTAAAGAAGACGCCAAACCTGTTAAACAACAACAAAGATGTTTTCGGCCGGAATTGATGGAGGCAATAGTTGTTGATGTCAAAAAACTTATAAAATCCGGATTTATCCGTGAAGAACAGCACCCTGATTGGGCGGCGAACATAGTGCCGGTTCGTAAAAAGAACGGTAAAATCCAGATATGCATCGATTTTAGAGATTTGAACACTGCATGTTCTAAGGATGAATTTCCACTTCCCATCACCGATGTGATGATCGATAATACTTGTGGTTACAAGAGGATGTCCTTCATGGATGGCTTCTCAGGTTATTACCAGATCAAGATGCACCCTGATGATGAAAAGCATACAGCTTTCAGAACACCGCTGGGGGTATACTGTTACACGGTGATGCCATTCGGATTGAAGAACGCCGGTGCTACCTACCAACGAGCGATGGGTGTCATATTCAAAGAACACTTGCGCAAGACGGTAGAGTGCTACGTGGATGATTTGGCGGTCAAAAGTAAAAAATAAAGTGGACCACCTTCAGGACTTAAGAACGGTCTTCGATCTCATGAGGAAACATCATTTAAAGATGAATCCCACTAAGCCTTTCTTGGGAGTGTCGAGTGGGAAATTCCTTGGGTTAATAACCTCAAAAGGAATTTTCCTCGACCCTGAAAAGGTAAAAGCAATTAGCGAGATGCCGCCTCCCCGCAATCTTAAGGAATTAAGGGGGTTATAAGGAAAATTAACCTATATCCGGTGCTTCATCTCCAATTTATCAGGGTGATGCCAGCCGTTCTCTCGACTTATGAAGAAGGGGGTTTCTTTCGTATGAGATGAGGCATGTCAACAGGCATTTGATGACCTCAAAGAATACCTCACCAAACCTCCTGTACTTATGGCACCAATCCCTGGGCAGCCCTTCCTTATATATGTAAGGGCCATGGATAATACTTTAGAAGCATTACTTGCTCAATATAATGAGCACGGCCATGAACATGCCCTCTGTTATTTAAGCAGGACAATGATCGGGGCCGAACAGCGGTATACCCAATTGAAAAGGAATGTTTAGCCCTAGTGTTCGCTGTTCAGAAAATGCGACACTATCTTTCGGGGCAAACGATCCATGTCATATCACGGGTTAATCCCCTGAAAATTCTGATGACAAAACTGGAATCCTTAAATGGCCGATTAGCAAAATGGGCTCTGCTACTGTCACCCTATGACATACACTTTGTTCCTCAAAAAGCAATGAAGGGACAGACAATTGCCGATTTCTTAGCAGACCATCTAATCTGGTCTAATTCCAAACAGACGTCAGAGGTTAACACAGTTAGTAAGGAACAATCATGGCAAATATTCTTTGATGGTGCTGCCAGATGATCTGCTGCTGGAGTGAGAGTTGTGCTAATATCCCCACATAAACATATATTACCTAACGGTTACTCATTAATGGAACCGTGCACGAATAATGTGGCAGAATACAATGCAATCATTATCGGCTTAAAAATGGCTCTGCAACTGGGGGTGAATTATTTAGAGGCATATGGAGACTCTAAACTCATCGTTAATCAGATGACGGGCGAGTATGAAGTCAGACATGAAGCCCTCATCCCCTATCATCACCTAGCCATCGAGCTAGCAGGATATTTTGAGCAATTTTACATCTCTCATATATCTCGAAATGAGAACATTTATGCAGATGCTCTTGCCGCATTAGCCACGACATTGGCGATTCCGCCAGGTGAAGCAAAAAGCATCACCATTGGTAGCAGAGAGCTTCTCCATCCAGACACTGTTTTTCAAAATAAAGAAGTATGCCAAGCAGGCTTAACTTTGGAACCTCGTGATTGGCGATTTCTATTTATAGATTATGCTTTACATGGGATATTACCAGAAAATCCAAAGGAAGCCGCCTTGATAAAGAGGAAGGCCCAGAGATTTTATTATGACCATAAACTTCAGACTTTATATAGAAAGTCAAGAGATGATCTTCTACTACGCTGCTTATAAAAAGCAGAAGCAGAAGAAGTGCAGAGAGAAACATACGATGGAGTATGTAGAGCTCATCAGCCCGGTCCGAAACTTGGAGACCGCATAAGAAGGCTGGGATATTACTGGCCAAAGATGATTACAGAAGCAATGGCATACGCTAAACGGTGCCATGCATGCCAAATACATGCCAATTTTATTCATCAACCCCCAGAATACTTGCACAATACCGTTGCTAGTCGGCCATTTGAGGCATGGGGAATGTATATTGTAGGGCCTATAACTCCTCCGTCATCCAGAGGACATCGGTTTATTCTTGCAATAACCGATTATTTTTCAAAATGGGCTGAAGCCGTACTCATGAAAGATGTGAAAACGACAGATGTGATCAAGTTCATCAAGTATCATGTCATTTACCGTTTTGGCGTCCCCCGATGGATCATTCATGATAATGGTCTGCAGTTCATCAGTCAGGGATTCTCCAGATTCTGTAATAAGTTCAGAATCAAAGACATTACTTCAACGCCATATAACCCCACAGCTAATGGGTTGGCTGAAGCCTTCAACAAGACAATCATTAAACTTCTTCGGAAGTTCGTCTCTTCCAATAAAAGAGATTGGGATGAGAAGTTAGGAGAGTGCCTGTGGGCTTATCGCACCACTGTTTGCACCCCCACAAAAGCTACCCCATTCTCTTTGGTCTATGGAAGCAAAGCAGTCTTGCCTCTCGAAATCCAGATTCCTTCATTAAGAGTGGTCTTAGCCACAAAGATGACGACAGAAGAGCGCCATCAACAAAGATTGAAAGAACTAGAGGCGTTGAATGAAAAGCGTCTCAGGGCTCAACAACAAATTGAGTTGTCTCAAGCCCGAATCTCACAAACGTTCAATAAGAACGTTAAACCAAGGACCTTTAAATAAGGAGACTTGGTTATGGCTGTTAAAAGGCCAATGGTTCTAACCCACAAGACTAAGGGTAAATTTGAACCCAAGTGGGAAGGACCGTTCATCGTGGAGACTGTATACTCTAGTGGAGCCTATCGCTTAATGAATCAGAATGACGACAGGATGATGATGCCGATCAATGGCAAATTTCTGAAGAAATACTATACTTAAAATCCCTGAAAGAACACTATACTTAAAATCCCTGAAAGTACACACCTCCAATCTTCTTCTTAGGCATGCGCAATTGAGCGCCTCTGACCTAAATTTGATGGATCCTAACCCGACCATCGTGGTGTGCCCAGTTCAAGCTACGCGAGAGAGCCTTGGACCGCCACCACTTGTTCAAGTTAAGCAATTGAGCGTTTGGACTTCTTCTTAGGCATGCGCAATTGAGGCCTCTGACCTAAATTTGGTGTGCCTAGTTCAAGTTACGCGAGAGAGTCTTGAACCGCCTCCAATCTTCTTCTTAGGCATGCGCAATTGAGCACCTCTGACCTAAAATTGATGGATCCTAACCCGACCATCTTTGGTGTGCCCAGTTCAAGTTACGCGAGAGAGCCTTGAACCGCCTCCAACCTTCTTCTTAGGCATGCGCAATTGAGCGCCTCTGACCTAAATTTGATGGATCCTAACCCGACCATCGTGGTGTGCCCAGTTTAAGTTACGCGAGAGAGCCTTGGACCGCCTCCACTTGTTCAAGTTACGCAATTGAGCGCTTGGACTTCTTCTTAGGCATGCGCAATTGAGCGCCTCTGACCTAAATTTGGTGTGCCCAGTTCAAGTTACGCGAGAGAGCCTTGGACCGCCTCCACTTGTTCAAGTTACACAATTGAGCGCTTGGATTTCTTCTTAGGCATGCGCAATTGAGCGCCTCTGACCTAAATTTGGTGTGCCCAGTTCAAGTTACGCAGTAGAGCCTTGAACCGCCTCCAATCTTCTTCTTAGGCATACTCAATTGAGCGCCTCTGACCTAAAATTGATGGATCCTAACCCGACCATCGTGGTGTGCCCAGTTCAAGTTACGCGAGAGAGCCTTGGATCGCCTCCACTAGTTTAAGTTACGCGAGAGAGCCTTGAACCGCATCCAATCTTCTTTTTTGGCATGCGCAATTGAGTGCCTCTGATCTAAAACACGGTGTGCCCAGTTCAAGTTACCCATGAGAAACTTGAACCGCCTCCAATCAAATTCTAGGCATGTGCAATTAGCGCCTCTGCCAAAAAGTTGGTAATCCTAACATGATTACCTAGGTATTATCAGTCTGAGTTACGCAGATGAGCCTTGGACTGATTTACCTAAACAACTAAAATCATTTTGATGACAAGTTATCTGTTGTGCAAGCAAATTTTGTAGCCAACAGGTAAAAGAATCAAATGATTATCTTTATTTCATCGACAAAAGAATGAAGTTACAAAAAAATTCTCTCTTTTATTACAAGTTCTTATTACAAAAAGAACGAAGAATAAAAGAATAGAAAAAAACTATGAATCTCCTAGGAGCTTCAACTTATTCGTCGCCTCGTCAACCACTCGACGACGAGTTGCTTCCACGGAGTGTTGAGCCTCACGGAGCAAGTCATCGTCATTCATTGCAAGTTGCTGAGTTAGATGCTGACGAGACTCTTTCATAGCACGGCTTCTTATTGTCTCCTCCAGTTCAACCTGCTCCCGTTGGAGGATTAATGCTTCTCGCTTCTTAACAGATTCCCCTATTTAAAGCTCGTTGGCTACTAAGACCTCCCGAGCTTTAGCAATGGTTTCCTGGGCTTTAAGGATGGCGGCCTGACTCCCCTCAATCGCAGAATTCACCGCCTTCAAATTCCTAAGAATGGGCTCCCGACTAGCCTGAAGCTCTGTCAATTCCCGAGACCATCCTTCTTCTTGACGCATTAACTCCTCTCGACGCACCGCTAGCTCCACCCGAAGCCGCGCTAACTCTATTGCGGTAATCACTTCTACGTTCGCTTGGCAAACTGTGTTCAGCGTATGCACTTGCTCTTCTAAGTCTGCAAGGCAGGCCCGGTAAGGAGCTGCTCGGTCTTGTCCCCCGACCCTTTCAATATTATCCAAATAACTGAATAACATCAGACGTCCAAGACTAAGGAAATCTCTTCCGTCAAGGATCACCTCGATGCATCTTCTTAGCAACCGCATAAAATCATTAATACTGTAGTTGAAGAGTTCTTCAAGAGGGTCTACAGTGTCTGTATTTAAGGCAGGCAGTGCTAAAGAAGGCATCACTGGAGAAGGAGCGGTATCTACGGGAATTGAAGAGGAAGAAGCCCGTCCCTGTACCAGACTCATAATATGCGGGGCCAGTAAAGCCAATGCAGATCTGCCTGAACTGGGAACCCGAGAAGAAGCGTCGCTAGTACAAATCACTCGGGCAGCGCCACCAACAGGAGAAGATGAGGGAGTGTTTCCACCAGAAGCTCCTCCAGTGGCAGAAGTAGCTTCAAATGAGAACCTCAAGTTTTCCTCATCCCCTGCTGGAAGACTTGGAGCTGGAAGAGTTACAGGTGTCTCAGCAGCCACAATGATGATGATGTTAAAATCGCTGACTGAGGAGCAGAAGGTGCACCAGAGACCACTGGAAAGGTCTCTGTGGAGCAGACCGGTGGTGTTGGTGACGGCATACTTGGAGACGGTGTGGCCTCTTTTGCGGTGGCCGCAATGACAAATTCCGTTCTCTCATCACTCCCTAGTTCGTCAATGGGAGGAATTGATGAGGGAACTGGGCATGTGGTCGGCGTGAAATAGTCAGCGTCAAATTCGTTTGCGGAGCTATCTAAACCACCCGCTGAGCCAGTCATGCTAGAATAGTCCACCCTCTCCTCAGACTCCCCCTTGGTAGTCGAGTGCATTGGTGAGAGAGGCTGACCACCTGCATTTCAGAAAGCAAGTAAATGGTGTTACGTATAATGATAAAGTAAATAATGGACAAAGAGCTTAAGAGCTGAAAGAACCATACCTGGAGATACAAGTCCAGTTGTTGGACTTGAAGGGGGAGCCACCGTCATCTCTAGAAGCATACCCGTCTCACTACTAAGTGGTTGCGCGGCAGGGTGTTCAACAGGTTCTACGGTAGGAGGAGCCGGAACCGCGGGAACACTTGGAGCACGCTCACTCTCCCCTGCCGGTGCTGGACGTAGAGTTGAAGCCAGCAGATCCGAAGCAAATTTGACAGCTGCTTCTTGGGGGGCTAATAGAGTTCCCGGAGCCAACTTCTTCTTCTTTATGGCAGGCCCTCTCTTTGGAGCACCACGGCGTTTGAGGGATGGGCTCTAGGGGCGAATAACGACAGGTTGGGGAACACCTCCAACATCAGGGTTGTCATCGTCATTATTATCATCATCATTGCCAGACTCGCTGACGTCTGATGGTTCGGCCGCGGCACCAAGGAATTTATCTATTCCTTTTACTCTAACTCTGGAAGCACCTTGGCGGCTAATGTAGAAAGCCTCAATCTCCTTGCAACAACTTCGGTTGATGGAGAAGTGAGGCACGTCAGCATTTGCAATTCTATACCATGTGCAAAAGCTAAGAGTCATGGTCAGGTCTGGCAACCTCTGGGGCAGGGTGAATTCAGCTCCGATCCCACCAGCTGCAAAATGAAACCAGCCGCGGGTACCCTCGTACAAGTTCCCCTCATAGGCTAAACTCTTGTTTGGATTACCCACATAAAGTTGGGAATATCCAAATTGGCAAGCAAAGCGGCTTGGGATGTACGGTTCGATAAGATATTTACTGTCTTGACGGTACACCAGATGCCCGGGCCGGATATTGAGAAGCCACCAAAACGCTCCTAAGGATAAGGCAGTAAAATTATTTGCCCCCGCAATATCCTTCAATTTCAACCCATATCCACCGCTAGGAAAGTCGGGGAAGCACCGGAAGATCTCATAATTTTGGTGGTGCTGGAGAGTCTTCCGGATTTGGGACATATAGTGGTGCTTCCATGAGGAGCGCTCGTATAGCTCCACAAAGTGACATTTGTCACCTGAGCGGCATGAAGCGGCACTCATCAGAGACGGGCAGTGCATAACCAGCCATTCCATCAGATAAGTATAAGGAAGCTCCACCCTAGGGTTCAGAGTCTTCACCGGGGCAATCTCTTTCGACTTGCCTTTCCCTTTTCCCTTGCCCTTATCGGCAGGGATGAAGTCATTGCAGAGTGTTCGCAATCCATGCTATAGATTGCACACCATGGCGGGAAGAAGTCCGAAAGGTCGGCCGTATGCGAGGAGGACTGCTGGATATACCACAGTCATTGCAAGCGCCTCTTTTGGCAATGACGGCACGACACATCTTTTCAGCCACAGTATCAAGAACTCAGCAATAAGGCCTCTGTTGGATACTGGGGACTGAGCCTGATAATGGTAACTCTTGAAAGAGATACCAGGACCGAATCCACCTTTGTTGGATTCAGTAGTATAATATATTAGCCGGGTCTTAGCGATGCGGCGATCGATCTCTGTGATGTAGACAGGAGCATGGCCATGGATAGTCGTTGAACTATCCTTAGAATTCAAATTGGCAAAAAGGTAATCGGCCCATTTCTTGTGGCCGATACCCTGATTATGCACACCTGCTAAATCAGCACGGATGCGGTAATGGCACATCATCTTCCAGTATGTAGCATAGATGCGCTCGTCCTTCGCCAGTAGCATGTTCAACTCCTCGGTAGTAGGGATACACTCTTCGTAGGGGACTTCGCCCATAGAAAGCCCAGATACCTCGAACATCTCGTGGAGAGCAAACCCTAGCTCACCCACTGGCGTAAAAAGAGTGCAGGTCTCGGGGATGTACATCTCAAAAAAGCAGAAGAAATGATAAGCACTCTGAGCGAACCTAAATTGAACGTTTCTGATGGCCTTGTACAAGCCAATCTCCTTCAGAATGGGTTCATGAGAGTCCAACATGTATTGAACAAGGCGGGCCTACCACATGTTGCCAGAAGAGTAAACCCAGCCAGGCATCCTAAAGTCACTAGCCGGGTATTGACCTTTTTTTGCTAGGAACTCACTTAGGAAAGTTCTTGCGCGGATCGGAACCTCTCCTACTAGGAGTTCCTTGCCAAAACGGCCTGGAAGCAAACCAGTAATACATCTAGTGGGGCCATCTTGATAAGCCCCATGTGCGCCCAATTTGCCCGTTGGGACGCCATCCTGTTCTTGAGTTAACCCCCACGTTAACTCACGGTGCATCGCCAACCTCTGAAGGTAGATCAGGGGGTAGCCATGATCCATTTCAGGCAGAAACATTAAAGCTTCGCCAGAGTTGTAGAGCAACATGCAATCCTCTTCAAAGAGGATCTCGTCTGATTGCTCCATCTGATCCCCAAAGAGAAATGCGGGCTTTTCTAGCACTTTTCTGTTCACATCTTCGAAGGCTGCATCAGTGATAATCTCACGTGCAGTAGTGGGATGATATTTGATCAACTTCTCCCTGTGCCCTCTCGCGTCGGGTTTGTATGCGGCCAGGATGGTGGTGAAATGAAATTGAGCTGATGGACCAAAACCCCCGGCAAAACCAAGATAGTATTTATGGGGAAGAGCTTCCGCTGAGTACCCTACTGCAAAAAGAAGCACCAGGTTAGTGAAGTTTCTACAAAACAGAAATTTTTTCTAAGTATGGAAGTTCGAAACTAAAAATTAGACCGCGCAAAGCTAAAAGTAACTCCGCGCGAAGCTAAAAATTAGACCGCGCAAAAGTCAAAAAATAGCCTCGCGTTTCAACGCGACTGCTACTCAAAATAGCCTCGCGTTTCAACGCGACTGCTACTCAAAATAGGCTCGCGTTTCAACGCGACTGCTAAATCAAATAACCCCGCGCTTCAAAACGCGATAGCTTCGCGTAAGAAGAAAGCCAGAGGCTTTTCTTCTTCTCCAAGCCTTACGGCCGGAGTACGACGATCTCGCCAATAAAGGAGGTGATCGATCGGTTAGAATCAAATCAAATCACTTTAAAAATATTTTAAAAATCCTCGATAGAGAGATTCTTACCCCCAATAGGAGAAGTGTGGGCTGGCGCGCCGCTGCCATGACCGCTGCCACCACTGTTTGCGCCAGTCGCCAACAATGGGGCTGCGCGAGAAGAGGCACGAGTCTTGGGTGCCATTGCTTGAGAACTTGTGGAAAATCGATGGGAAATCGGGAGAAACTCGGTCGGAAAAAGCTCGGGTCGCCTGAACTCTGATCGCCTGAATCTCTAAGTCTCTGGAAAATTCTCAAATGAAGTGAGAAGGAAAAGGAATAAAGACTTCATTTAAATGAAGGAAACCGCCTCTTGGAGTTCGGTGCGAATTTCGGAGAAAATGACTGATCAGTTACTCTCCAAAAACGCGAAGCTATTAGCCTCGCGTAACAATGGAAAACGCAAAGTTATTAACTTTGCGTAACTATGCAAAACGCGAGGTTAACTTAGTATTTTAGCTTCGCATTCCTATGAAGAACTTGGGTTTTTGGCTAGTGCAATTAGACACTTCCGCCTAAGTTAAGATGATTTTTACCCGATCATCTTGGTATTAATGATCTAAGTTACGCAAATGAGCCTTAGATTATTTTACCGAAATTATAAACCATCTATTTGTTGAGCAAGCAAGATTCTTGAAGCCAACAGATAGAGAGGAAAATAATTTGCCTTTATTCATAAAAGAAAAGATTACAAAGAAGAGGGAGTTATAGCTCTCCCAAAAGCTTCTACATATTCATCGACTAATCAATAATCTAACGGCGAGATTCCTCCGTGGGGTGTTGAAGCTCAATTCCAGGGTTCACATACAAAAGATCTCCTCTGCAAATGTCAGCTATGATCTGTTAAAAGTTCTTAGTGGATCATCTGAAGATACTGCTATAAGAATCCTAATGAAGATGCGCAAGTTGGATTCGACATGCTACAAGCTCTTAGATGATCATCTCTATCACTTTGGAAAGTAACAGAGATTGTCATCTAACAGAAATGATCCTCAAGAAAACTTAATGGGCTGCAGCAGAGTCCTTTTAACTCCTTCAAAAGGAGCCAGAGCTTGAAAACTGCAAGACATATGCTTCTGGCTTCCTTAGAGTTACTTTTGCTGATGAAGATCGGTGCACGGTCAGCTTTTGAAGATATATCAGGGAAAAGCTACACTCCACGCTGGCTGGAGATATCAGCAAGTTATCAGATTGAATCTAGTTCACTGCAAAAGAGGAATTAGGAGTTCGACAAAACTTGAAAAATCTTCTAAGTATAAGAACGCGAAGCTAACTTCGCGCGCAGTAGAGAAAATAGCCTCGCGTTCAAATGCGATTGCTAGTCAAAATAGCCTCGCGATTAAAACGCGACTGCTAATTAAAATAGCTCCGATAACTTCGCGTAGAGAAAGATCAGAGTTCCTCTCTGACTTCTCCTTCTCCTTTAAGCCTTAAGGCTGAAGAACAACGATCTCGCCAGTGAAATAAGAATTGGCCGGTTAAAACCAAGCCAAAGCATCCCAAAATGGTTTTGAAAAGACCAAAAGTTAAGGTTTTTATCTTCAAATAATCGCTGCAGAGACTGGTTCACCGTTGTGTCTACTTTCATGACCAACGTGCATGAAGCCGTACTCTTCTGGAGCAACATTCTAAACGGAGAATTGAGGGAAGATCAGTCGAAGATTATTCGCCGACATGAGCCACTCGATCGCCGGAGCTCCAGATTCTTCAACGTCTCCGAATGAAGAAGAAGATGAGCCAAGAGCTCTATTTAAACAAGATTTCCGCCTCTTGGTATTCGGCGTAGAAATTCAAGAGTAATTAATGAAGTAATTACTCATTTCACTGAAAAAAGTGAAGCTGATTAGCTCCGCGTAAGCGAGCAAAACGCGAGGTAAACTTGATATTTTAACTCTGCGTTTGAAAGATCCAAAGTATTTAAAAATTTGCTAAATTCTAAGCCATTTTGAAAACTTTGGAGGGGGTTCTGTTGGCAGTGAAAATTTCTAAGTAAATAGGATTTTCCACAACAGAACGCGGAGCTAACTTAGTAGCCCCGTGTTTGGCTATTTTAGCCTCGTGTTTGAGTAAAACGCGGAGATGTTCAATAGCTCCGCGTTAGCTCCGCGTTCTGGTTATTTAGCGCCGAGCAGATAACCAGAATCTCAAATTGATTGAGATTATGATTTGGGCTTATCTAAATACCCAAATTAAGTCCAATCAGAACTCTAAATCAAGAGATTTAAATCAAAACTAAGATATTTGATTGGAATCCTTGATGAATGCAAATTCTATTTAGATAGAAACTCTTGCATTAACCTGGGGCTATAAGTACCTTCTTGGTGAAACCCTAGGGGTGTTCTTTTTCGGCAATTGAGATCTTTTCCTCTTGGAGAATTCAAGTTACATATAGAGCCTTGAGTTCGTAAAAGACCAGAGAAGATCGTCTACAGTCGGCCGTTATCTTCAAGAGAGAAGAGTTCGACGTTCGATCGTCCAAAGGAGCTGCTTGACAGATCCCATCGCCACAGATTCCACACGATATATTGTAAAAAGAGAGAGATTGAGATATAAAATCCTCTCGTTTGTTCCTCTTTTTATCTTGTTCACTTTCATTGTAATCTAAGTTGTATTCAATGGAAGGAAGCAAAACTTTTGCGGCGAACACACCGGAACGTTGGACACTCTACCAAGGACTGTTACCATCTTAAGAACATGATTCAGATATTGATAGAGGCCGGAGTCCTGACTCTAAAAGAGGAACAGAAAAAAGTTACTGCTAATATGGCGACCCTGGTTGTAGGAACCCATGAGTTCCCTGCAGGAGTAACTCTGGTACCATCAGGGAAACTTGTCATGAAGAATTATGACCCACATGAGATGGCACAGAAAGGACTTACCCTTGTGACGACACAAAGAGGGAAAGTCATGTGGGTCCACCCTGATCTCTTACAAGATGAGAAATGGACCACGTCAAATAGCCAAAGAAGGAAGTGGACTAGTAATACTATTTCCGTAAAAATTAAAGAAGAATACATAATTGCAGATGCATTGACGGACTCTGAAGAGGAGGCCGAAATTATGGCCACCCACCAAGACGAAGCAGGTCCCTATGGCACTCGATCTGGCAAAGCTTATCTTAAAGACTATATAAGAGTAGACCCTAAGAATATTTATGGGGAACCTGCAAAGCTGCAAAGCAGAAAGGGCTTCGTTTCTAGAAAAGTCCAAGAAAAGATGAAGAAATCAAAGATGCCCCATTTAAATTTGTCATCATAGCTCAGTTGGCTAATATCCCAGCTCGAGTTACGCTCTACGAGTTGTTACGATTATCAAAGTCAACTCAGGAAGCATTAAGAGAGGCCTTGGCAGATTCTAAATTTTTCCTGGCATAGATTATCGAGTCAGCCGATGTGGAACGGAATTCCTGTCCTCGTTGTCATCAAGTGAGGAGGCAGGTCCTGCAAATAACATTTTCCACAGAAGACATGCAGGTCAGGAATATAAAGCATAATAGACCTTTATATTTTACTGGATATGTCGGATCTATGAAAGTGGACCGCATTCAAATCGATCCGGGTCTGCACTAAGTGTCATTCCAAGAAGATTAATGCAGTTACTGGGAATTTCGCCCCATCGCCTTACACCGACGAACACCACGATATATGAATTCAATGCTAATGATAACTGTCCCCTCGGGAAGATCTGACTCCGATGTCAGATAGGAGATTTAAGGACAGAAGTTACGTGCTACGTCATTGACGCAGACACGTCCTATAATATTCTGTTAGGGCGACCATAGATTCATGCCTAGATGATAGTCACATCGACTCTCCATCAATGTATGAAATACTGTGATGAGTAAGGAGAAGTCCGAACGTTAATTGCAGATAGGCAACCATTTAAAGGGTTAGAAAATTACTTCACTGATACCATGCTCTATAAATCAGCCCATGAGGTCCCCTATGAGAACCACAAAGAATCTGAAGAACCCGGCGACAGTGGCAATGAGGTGGATACTGAATATGAATCCTCAGGAGAGGATGATGAGGGTGACTATGAGATAAACCCTCGTATGAATTTTAATATTTATTTCGATAATATTAATGTAACTAATGTAGCTGATGATGAGTGGGTTATTAATGAAAACGTGAAATTAGTTTACGGGCCTGCTGTCACTACAGAGTCTGAACCCTCTTGTACTTCCACCAAGGCAGATGGCCTGTCCGAACTTGAAGTTCTAGCAACATATCACTTGCTAATTAGGTCATCCCTCCTCTCTCGGTCCGAAATAACAAAAGGACGAGATCACGTTTTTGAAGTACCTCCACGACAGGTATCTCAGAAGCCAATTGTCTTCGGTAAAGTGATTACGTCACCTAACCAAAGACAAACTAGTGGAAGTGATGAACAAACATCACCCCAATTTCACCTATACGAGCAAAAATCCCGACAGATGATGGAAAAGATGAGTTATAATTTTACCCAGAAACCGGGATTGAACTTTGGGAAAGGGCGACGAAATTTTGTACCCTCATTTAGACCAAGAGGGAAGAGTCCAGATTACTATCATAAAATACGAAGTGGGTTGGGGTATGTATCCACTCCACCCTCACCACCATATAAATACGAAGAGAGCTCTTCGTTCGAAGAGGATTTTTATCCATTAGATCATGATTCTGATCTAAGTACCGGTACTTAGTTTTAATCTCTAACTTCAAATATGGTTTCAGCCGCACCAGAAAGCGAAGAGGAACCAATTGATGTTCAAAATGATTCCTGGGCTAAACATATGGATACTCTCTGGGATGTCCGTTTTGAACAGCGCGACCCACCCACAGAAGATAATCTAGTATAAGTTAATATGGGAACGGAAGAGAATCCAAAGCCCATTTTCATAAGCAACATGCTAACTCCCTTAGAAAAAAAGAAACTCGTATCCCTTATCAAGGAATACATAGACGTGTTCGCATGAACTTATGAAGATATGCCTGGGCTCGATCCTCAGATTGCCATGCACCGATTGAATATTAGAGAAGACGCCAGGCCAGTCAAATAACAGCAAAGGCGCTTTCGACTGAAATTAATGGAGGCTATAGTTGCTGAGGTTAGCAAGCTCATGAAATCAGGATTTATTCATGAAGAACAATATCCTGACTGGGTAGCCAATATAGTGCCAGTTCGTAAGAAGAACTGCAAGATCCGGATATGCATCGATTTTCGGGATCTAAATGCCGCATGCCCTAAGGACGAATTTTCACTCCCAACTAATGATGTAATGATTGATAATACCTGCGGTTACGAGAGGATGTCCTTTATGAATGGCTTCTCAGGCTATAACTAGATTAAGATGTATCCAAATGATGAGAAGCACACGACTTTCAGAACGCCGTTGGGGTATATTATTATACAGTAATGCCCTTTGGGTTAAAAAATGTTGGTACCACTTATCAGCGACCTCGAAAAATATAAACCACTTAAATTAGAGCCGTATAATGGGAAAGAATCCCCAGTTAACATATATATTACTTCTTGTCTCAAGCGGGACATTTGATTGGTAATGATCCAATAATGACCAAGGTATTCTCAAGTACCTTGCAAGGGCTTGCTTTTACATGATTTATGAAGTTGCCCCCAGGTACTATCAATACCTGGTATGACGTTAAAAAGCACTTTCTTGCACGTTTTTTCGAGGATAACACCGAAATATCTGTTCATTCCCTCCTTGCAACAAAGTAAGGGGAACAAGAAACAGTGAAAGATTTTATAGAAAGATTATGGGAGAAGTCCATACATCGCAAACATGGAATGGTCCAGGAAACTCTAGTAGAGACTTGCAGGCACAACCTTAAAACTAATGTGCTCCTGAAGATGGGAGCCGTAGAATTTAAAACTTGGAAGGATTTGCTCAAATAAGGAGAGCAAGCAGAGGACTTGATTCGCCGGGTTGAAAAATCTCGTGGAACGAGAAATCTTGGAAATAACAGACCGTACCCACAAAACAATGATAAAAATAAGGAAAAGGCGGTTATGGCATCTGACGCTGCTCTAAAGCAAATAAATCCTCCAAATCCAAAGCCTCAAAACCAAAAGGCATAGGACAAAATAGGCCCCGACAAGAAATGACCTATACTTTCAAAGAGGAACAGACGCCCACACTATTCCACCTTCTCCTCAAGAAGGGAATGTTAAAGCTACCGGAAAATCAAAAGCCAGAAAATGCAGGAAAAACTAATGACCCGAATTACTGCTTATACCACCGTGTTGGCAGTGAAAATTTCTAAGTAAATAGGATTTTCCACAATAGAATGCGAAGCTAACTTAGTAGCCCCGCGTTTGGCTATTTTAGCCTCGCGTTTGAGTAAAACGCGGAGATGTTCAATAGCTCCACGTTCTGGTTATTTAGCGTCGCGTCTTGATGCAATTAAACCTCCGCGTGAGCAGATAACCAGAATCTCAAATTGATTGAGATTATGATTTGGGCTTATCTAAATACCCAAATTAAGTCCAATCAGAACTCTAAATCAAGTGATTTAAATCAAAACTAAGATATTTGATTGGAATCATTGATGAATGCAAATTCTATTTAGATAGAAACTCTTGCATTAACCTGGGGCTATAAATACATTCTTGGTCAGCAGGCCTCTGGGTTCCCCGGGGTTGTTTTCCTCACCGGAGAAAGTTTTCTTTTTCGACCTCCACGGACAGTTGATGCCAATGTATTAACACGTTCCTTCTTCATTGAGGTTTTTGACTTGACAATTGTCCATGCCTCCTCCTTCCCCTTAACCGGAGCAGTATAATCACCACCTCTGGCCGCAGCAAGGAGGGCGAGAACCTCTTCACCAGAGTAAGTGGTCTTAGTGGGAAGGAACACCGAGGATGAGGGGGGCTGAGTCCCCTTGACCGGCGATTCCCTCACCACTTCGGACCAACTCTTTCTTCTGTGTTTTGGGTTCATGTCCTCATCGCTAGTGGTTTCCTCTTTACTTTTGCCTTTACCTAGCCAACTCCAGGCTCTATCCATTGGAGAAGTGAGTGGTCGTAGGTCGAGAGAACGCCTCCCAACTTGCTCCCAATGAAAATTGCCGATGATGATACCCTGAGGCAAAAGAGAAAAACTCCCCTAAACGGAGGCGTTTTGCTCTCCCCCGTTCATTTTTTTTTCTTTTTTTTTTTTTTTTTTTTTTTTTTGTTTTTCAGGCTCGAAGATGATCGGAGATGGCTGCACATATTTCTGGTGAGCTTGTTACCAAATTGAAAGAAGCCGGTGCAATTTGGCTGTAACTCTCTCTCTCTCTCTCTCTCTCTGGGGGAAAAATAATTCGGTCGTAAATTTCTTTGTTTCTTTATTAGTTTCATTTGAGTGAGTAGGCCATAGTATGATGCAGTATAAATTTGATAGTTGCAATTGCACTGTACATAATTAGAAATTGGAACTTGCTGCAAAATAATCCTAGTTCCCCGCTCTCGACAGGCTATTAGGATATATGATACTTGTTATATACTTATCTTGTAAATTTGGCTCTTTTAACTCTAGTGTTTAAAATTTCTAATTAGAAAGTTTGAACCCGAAATTTCCTCCTGTTGACATATAAATTCAGCTCACAGCGAAGGCCATGACATAACCCTATTGGCGGATGGCTTACGAGTATTAGATCCATCCATAAAAAATTAAATCTCTAATGGGATCAAACACTTACCATGTTTCCTACGGTAACTACAGCATAATCTCCTCTATCAGCTTACATAGAAAATAAGGATATTCAGGATACTTTATAACTTCTTTGTCACATCCTATAAATAGCTTGCTATTTCCATCATAGAAGGGGGATTCGAGGGCAACCGAAAAAGGAGAGAGTCATCTTGAGGGACTGTATTCTCTTCTCCATTGCTATAATACTCATTAAACGGTCATTTCCTTCGCGGATGTAGATCGAGATCTCTTTTGACTGAAGCTCATTATATTCTTGTGTTATCTAAGCCTCTATCTTTCTTCACTATTATGTTCTTGTTGAGTTCTTTTCGGGCAATGTAGCCGGATGAATTCGAGCAAAAATATTTGGCGTGTCTAAGGGAACCAATCAAGCTTCCTGATCAACCATATTAAACACATGATCAAAAGGCCAGTCAAGCCACAAGACCATCCCTAGGGGAAGATGCGGTGACTACAAATCCACTATGCAGAACTGAGAACCTGAACGCTCTGTTTTCCATTGCGTATTCCGTGAACTTGCCCAGCACTAGATGCCCTTACTCGAGTCCTAGTGAATGTCCCAAATTCTAACAAGGAAGGAGCTATAGTTTTCCGCATGATGGGGCATCAACTAACTCTGCTGGGTCCAAAAGAATCGAGGCGTTTACCTCCAGGTGGAAACAAATTGTGTCAAGAAAAGTTCAAATACCCTGAGATGATGGACACAAGGAGACTTTTCCACTATGCATAAGATCCTTCCGACCATGTAGCCAATTACTGCCAACGTGATGAATCTCCAAGCAATATAAATGATATTCTCTGCAGGGACTTTTCCATGACTTTGGAGAAGGGAGTGAGGAGTTGCACTACAAGAAAAAGGGATATTTTGCAACGGTTATTGTGCAATAATTTTAAAACCATTGTAAAATAGTATGTTTAGCAATACTTAAATTAACTATTATAGTAGATCTTTTTGTAATGGTTAATCTGCAACTATTCTAATATCTTGCGATAAATTATATTTTGCAATATTTTTCGAAACCATTGCAGTAGACGACCTATTTTCCATAGTTATTTTGCAATGGTTAATGAGTTATCATTAAAGGATGGTTTTATGACGGTTTACACATTGCTTACAAATATGTGACTTTTTGTGACAGTTATGCTGCAATAGTTTCGGAGTTATTTCTAAATATTAGTTGTTAATGAAGGTTAGCATAACTGTTACAACTAAGTTATTTATTTACCACGGTTTGCATACAACAGTTAATAAAATTGTAGCTAAATAATATTTTTGGTAACAATTTGATTATTCATTGCAAATAAATTATTTATTAATTAATTAAGCTTATATATTATTTTTGTGCTAGTATAGTTTTAATTTAGAATCACACATATAGCTAAAATAATATCTAGCAATGTTTTATGTTAAGTTATGCAATTAGGTATAAATTAATTGTTGCCTAAAGCCTAATATCTTAGTAGCAATTTAAATTAAACTTAATTATATATATATATATATATTGTTTTGAATATATAACTAGTCTATTTGTTTAACTAAAAGCATTGACATAGAATAGTTCTATCTAAAATTTTAATAATTGTGCGTAAAACTTCTAAGAAATATTACATGCCAAATGTTTGGTATAATATGTACTATTTCTCCTTAATTTGGACCTATTTTGCATCAATTTCCTACTCAGTTTTTGACTCGTCTTTGGACTCCAATCTTAGTTATTGAAATTTATTAGTTGTTGATCTAAAGGATAAGATTGTTTAAGTTTTTTTATGAGCTTATAGACACTATAAAAAGGAGAGGATGTGCCTCCTTATAAGTTTTTTATATATTACTTCATAGTGTAGGGTATAGTTTATCCAAAATTATCATGTTTAACATGATATTTGAAATAAAAACTAGCAAGTTCACGATGCAGGTGCACAGATGGAGTCAACCAACTGATAATATTAAGAATTTCATATTTTTAATATTTACCTATAATAAAAAAAACTATCTTCGTCAATCTCTTAAATGTATTTGCATAATTGACCGATATTGTAAATATCATTGATCAACAAGAAGAATTTAAAATTCTACGAAAATGTGTAATTTTGGGAATTTTGAAAATTTGTTCGAATAGAACAAATTATAACTCAGATTTCACTAATATTTTGTTTAAGGCAACAAAAGTGCTATGGTTTCAATTTCGTTGATTCTTAACAAATTCAGATATTGATATTATGCAATTTATAGAAAGTATTGATATATTTGTTTTCATATATATAATATTTATTATTAAATATCTCTTGGTTTGGATTTGACAAATAAGTTATATATATTTTAAAAATTTATAATATTTAATAGTAATTTTATTTTTATTTAATGAATATATTTTAGTTAAAAATTAAATTATTATTATCTTTAATCTAATTAATTTATATGTACATGAGATATTAATTTTAAGAAAATTAAAATTTTAATGTTATCTCAAATAAACAAATTTAGATTATAAATATCCTAGGGTTTCACATCACGCCGTTTCCTCTTCCGCACACATTTCCTCTCCCACGTTTCCTCAAACAACAGCATCCTGCTCCACCACTCGTTCTCCCGCTCCGACGCACGAAACCCTACTTTGCCACACACATCCTCGCCTCCAGCACTTATCCTCTTTGCGAATGGAACTAGCCTGTGTGACTGCACTATAAATCGTGCACTTTCAAGTACAAGAGCTCAACAAGTAGTACAAGGGTAATAATTTAAGATTGCTTTCTGAAGGATCGTTTTAATTATTGTATTAAACTCTAAAGAAATACATTACAAAATAAAAAAATTAAATTTTTAATTAACTAAAACTAAAAATTGAAGGATTTTTTAATTACTTAAAAGAAATTATTGGTCAGATAAGTTAATCTCGCCATTGAATAATTTATTGGATCTGCTTATTGTTGACAAAAAAATTTGTGAAAACATGGAGACCCGCTTTTCTAAATGAAGAAAAAGAAAACAAAGGGAATTCTCTTATAGAACCAAAATGTGGACCTCTAAGGAGGTCGCATTTTACTCCGACAATATCAAGAGATGAAAAATAACTCCAAATATAAATTAATGCAAATCTCAAAAGTCTTGAAAATGGCTAAGGAGTCAAAATGTGGATCTTTATCCAGAGAAGATTCGCGTTCTAAGCTAAGTAAAACGACTTATAGAAAGCTCATATTTTGAGCTAATTATAAAACACAAACCCCTTTGAGTCGTGTTTTGCTCTCAAAGCCTTAAAAAGTTAAAGTTGTTCCTATTTATCCCCAAGTGCGGGTCTAAACACGTAAAATGAATTGCTAAGAGATAAAACACGATTACGTAGTCAGTGAGATTGGTCGTGTTTTGACTTCAATATAAAATGATGAGAACCATTCTTACTTTCAAATGTGGATCTAACCCGCATTTCAAAAGTATCAAATGTAGACTCGCGTTTCAACCTCAAAATCTTATAAGATTAAATCTAACTTTGTTTCAGTACAAATATGGATCAGATCAAGCAAGACGTGTTGTTGTGAGTTAAAATGCAGATCATCAATTACAGAAAAATCCGCATTTTGAGTCCACATTTAGAGTTAAGTATAGCTAAAATTCAAACCCTATTGGGCCGCGTTTCCATTTCAAGGCTTTAAAGGATAAAAACTATCCTCATTGGCACCCAAACGCGTGTTTGAGTATGACACATTAACTGCAAAAAGATAAAAAAAATGTGGATCAAATGGCTGAGATCCACGTCTCAGTTATAAATCTAGAGGATTTCAATTACAAATCCAAATGATTAAAGACAGAAAATTAATCCTCTATTAAAGGGGCAATTAATTGGATAGCTACACCAATTCAAAAGTTTCTAAACCTCTATAAACAACCAAAATTTAGGCTGAAGAAGGGGTTGGATTATCTTTATTTTCAGCACTGTGCTAAGAATTCATAATTCAAATGAGTTCTTCCTGCTTAAAGCATTTCCAAGGTTGCCAAACCAAGTGTTCGTGTTCGGATCATCAACGGAGAGCAAGATCATCCTCCACGGCTATAAGAGAACCCTAGACTTGAACAAAGACGAAACATTTCCTCATCTTCCGTAAATAAGAAACTGTTATTATTATAATTCTCTTCGATATTTCAATGAAATTAAATTTTTTGGCGAATACAAGATTGGCGACTCCGCTAGGGAGTCCTATCATCTCCAATGATACGGCTCTAGCCCAATCTGACAAGATCCCTATTGGCACCATAGTCGAATCACTCGTCATCAAGTTTGACCTAGAAAAGTATGAAGAATTTCTCTCTTCTGACTCTACAAACCCCAGATCTATACAGTAATATCATAAGATCTCCACAAACTTAGCCTCTAATATCAAATGACTACAATCCAAGGTAATTTGCCCAAGGACTCTCAAGACCTTAATGGTCTAAAAAGATAAACTTTCTCCTATCAAGCACAAGGTTCAAGGTTAGTCTCACTTAAGACCCATCCTGATCTTAAAGAGATGGATCAGAATCCAGATAAAAGCAAAAGGAAATGACTATTTTTTGATTTATAAGAAGATGATTCTGATGAAGGAAATATTCCTCTCACTCACACCATGAAGAGGAACCTGAGAAGAAGTAAGGTCCATGCATTTTGCAGGCCATGAAAAAGAACTAACTGCTGTTGAACCACGCAAAGCTCTAGTTCACATGTGAAGACTGAAGAGCGAAGTGACAGTCCCTAGTAAGAAGCTGAACCAAGATGCGGATGTGTTTATTCGTGTTAAATGCCACTCGCCCACTAAGTTTATTTTTGATGCAAAACGCAAATCTTACATTTGCATTCCACAAACCAAACTATAAAGTATAAAAAACTAAGTAATGAATATATAATTAAACAATAAAATATTAAAAACTCAAAATCATATTTAATCCTTTCAAAGATAGTTTAGAATCAAAAGTATCAATCCATATAAAATAATTAAAATCCATAAGCATACTAGAATATATATTAGTAAATCACATAGGGTTTGTTATTCCATTTGATCTTACTCAAGAATTTAGTCACTCATACTCATCATAGCCATGAATAAAAAGAAAAATAATTCTTTTATTAATTTCTATGAACGAGTACAAAAACTAAATCTTGAATTTAAAACTATAAAACTCTATATTATTGTCCCACAAACGTCATTGCAAAACTTGAGATTTATTGGCTATTTATAACTTTACAAACCTTAATAGAAATTCTATTTATAAGAAAATTCTTAATTCTTCTAAAAAATCCTCAGAAATCAAGTCTGCGGCTGATCCCTTTGACAGGCCTATCAACAGCTGCTTCAGACATGGTTTATAGTCGGCGGCTATCAATAGCAGGCTAGCGGCTACCGACAGTCATTCCTGAAAATGTATAGTTCTAAACTGATATTTGAAATACATTTTAATACTTTAATTTTTTTTGGATATAAAACCCTACAAAAATATTAGAAAATACTAGAAAAATATCATAGTGAGGAATTTAATTAATACAAATATTTTTCAATTATTTCTTATATTAATCAATAAAATTGGATTATACTTGCACAAAATAAACTAAAAATATTACACTTCTCAAACGTAATTTCACCTCTAACTTGAGTTTTGCTAGTCCCTAACAAATCTATAAACTAAAGAAAATAAACTTAAAAACCAAAGAATAAATCTTAACTCACTTTCATAGGAATTATGATTGCACTTAACATACGCAATAAGCCGTTAAACCCCTAAGTTACCCTAGTATACAAGTGTTGTCTCATGAGGGTTTCCAGTGATGTTACCCACAAACATCAAGAAATGTTTGAGATTAAAAAATAAATAAAGAAAAAAAGGATAAGTGTAAAATAAAGAAAATGAAAAAAATGTTCGTGTCTTGTTAACTATCTGTACTATTACATTTTTTTATTTTCACTTCTTTTCAATATCAAGCTCAATTAGAGATACATACACAGATATTTATGAAATTATAAATCTTAATAAATCACATATAATCTATTACCTTATGTATTCATCATGATCATTTAATTCGTATTGTAGATATAATTTTAGTTTCAATTATCCTCACCTATTCACTCTTGTGAGCATGCAAATAAGCCTTGTCAAGTCTCAAACTCCAATCAAACTCATAGGAACCCTTTTCACACACACACACACGCACACACATACACACACACACACACACACACACACATATATATATATATATATATATATATATATATATATATATATATATATATATATATATATATATATATATATATATATTTCTTTTTTTCATAGACACTTGCTTTTCATGTGAACATTTATACTTACTGAAGCACAAATACCTAGTTACTAAGCTCATGACTATAATAACAGTTCATAAACATCGTTCATGTGAATACGCACATTTATCAAGGCACACGGATCTAACTACTTAATATTTACTTTCTCTTATTCATTATATATACTTTATACATCCGAAATATATTTCCTTAAGTACCAGGCTCACTTTGTTTTTTTTAATTTTTTTTAATTTTTATACATGTATAATAGGTCTCCCTTTTAAGTTTTCTCTTTGTTATCAATTTTTTATGACTTACTGTGTAAGTGTGTTTGATTGCATACTCAATTCTAATTTTAAGTATTCATATATCTTATTGCTGGATTTAAAATCTTAATTAAGACCACGTAAGAACTACTATCATATAATATCAAAATTAAGATATGTATCTCATAAATATGCAATGTAAAATACTTCTAATCTTAGTTTTTTACTTCCAAAACATGAAAGTTTTTGAAATTTTTTTAAAATATGTTACTTAACTATGATACAGTAAAGTACAATGTATCCATCCCATCACCAACTTAAATTATGCAATGTCCTCAGTATATCAAAAATGTGACTATGAAAGTATTATACTAAGAAATAATGTAATAGGTTAGGATTTGAATATACCTGGCTTTGTTGGTTCTAAAAAAAAACTCACTCCCTTTTGTTGTCGATATCAATGATATTTTTGATGAAGACCTTCTTATCACTTGCATCCTTGATACCGACAGAACTCTATTGTCCCCAAGCTTGTCCCTTCGTCCTCATCTGCAGAAATAGGGGCATCCGCACCGGCCATTCATCTGAATACTTTGGTGAGTAGTCGATAATGACGTTGTTGACGATACTTGGTTCGAGCTTGCCTATCTTCAAGAATGTTCATTCTCGCATTGAAGGCGTTCGTCATTTTTATGATCAACTCATTGATAGTGTGGAGTGTTACTTCATCTGGTCGAGCTATTGCATCTACTACATCTCGTTATTCTTGCTCTTATTGACACGTTTCTAATCTTACTCTCCATGATCGGTAGGTTGCGCAGCAGCTTGCTATTGGTCTTATTGCACCTGTTATTCCAGCTGGGCATGTCAGGTACTCGTGCTTCTTCGCACAGTAGTATCCATAAATGGTTGCTTAGGAGGTTCAAATGTATTACCTCGTGATTGATGAACTCCATAATTCATATAAATCTTTGTAATAAGAGAAGACAAAACTAAGTGAGGTTTTGTCGTTCTTAGATACTGGATACACTCATGGGCATGACCCATGCATTGAACTATTGTGAAGTATATGATGGATGTGACATCAAATGCGTGCCTTTCCAATATCATGTTTAACAATATTACGTCCCTTAAATATACTTCTGTTGTTGCAGATGATGATAGTATATTATATTTAATATAAAGACATACCAAAATGTACTCCTTTTTGACATATCCAACTTTCAAAAAGCTCTCATTGAATGCAATATTGCTTAAATTCTCGTAGAGCTCTTTGAACTGACGAGAGCCGCTTAGTAACTCATTCACAATATCCACTAAAGAAGGGTGTTCTTCAAGCACATTGGGTACAAGAATTGTCCTTACGATCTCTTCATTTGTAAACGACATCTCCCTGTAATTTACCTGTATCTCTTTTTTGAGTCCGATCGTGTCGAATAAGGTTACCGAAAATAATTTTAGACACTGAAATAACTTTCAGTGTACGTAATTTTAAATGTGTAACTCCAAATGACATTCGGTTTTCGCGATTATTAGTTTTCTAATGATTAGAATTTTTAGAAGTTTCCTTGTAAGCTCAAAAAATACTCCCAAATTTAATAATTTAATAATATTAAATTATTCTTCTAATTATTTCTAAATTTTAGTTCTTTTATTCGGGACATCGAAGCAACAAACGAATAATTTTCTAGTACTTCTCTCGTCAAGCACTCTGCCTTGCATTAATTTGGTAGTATTTTGAGAACATTATATATAATTAAAATTATTAAATAAATAAATAAATAAATAAAATAATTAATTAAAATCTACTCTTATCCGAGAGAGAGGCGATGGCTCCTGAGAAATTGAGGCAGTTGCCTCTTTGGGGACCAATCAACACTTTTGGAGGGGGGGCAGATTGAGAAGATTAAAAAAATAAAAAATAAAAAAGAGAGAAAACCATTTCGCCACCTCACTTTCCCTCTCTTCTCATTCTCTCTCACACCGGAAGCAAAGCAACTACTCTCCCTCTCTTCTCATTCTTTCTCCCACCAGAACCAAAGAAACCACTCTCCCTCTCTTCTCATTCTCTCTCGTGCCAGAACCAAAGCAACCACTCTCCCTCTCTTCTCTTCTCATTCTCTGTTGTGTCAGAACTGAAGCAACAAAAAAGAGGAGAAAATAAATCGAATTGAGGAATTGAGATCAAGAAGATGTAAGTAACACTGCTATTTTTTATTTATTTCTTGAAAGTTTTATTTAATTTACATTTATGAACATAATTTAATTTTGTGAATTATTTTGGCTCACAATTTGAGTTATTATTTTTTGAAAATGCTTGGTTCACAATTTGAACTATTGATTGGTATTGAGAATTGAATCGGATTATTGGGTTAATTTTTATGCATAAATATTTTGGTAAGATAATTAAATTATATTAGTTGTCATTATTCCAAGCCTTAATGAATAATATTAATTTAAATTTTGGTGTTATTAGAGAACATTGTGGTTATGAATATGTTGGCAACTAATAGAATTTTCAAAAAGAGAAAATTATTTGAGAATCCTTTTCAGATTCTTGTTTTAATTTTATAAATCAACGTGGGATGGGAAGAAACTATATGATGGATAAGAGTTATGTCGTATAAAAATTATTGCAATATTAAGGCCGAGAATATTTTACTGTAGCGGCCTGGGTGATACTGGATCATCGATTGATGATTGATACCGAGTATGGTATGTCGTTACTGTCAATACAGTATGGGGATTGAATTGAATACCTAGTAGTGTGGCATGTTTCAGCACTATGCGATTGAGGCCTGGACCCAGATATGTACTGGCAATTATACAACAATGGAGAATAACGCTATTTTGTCCATCAATATTGTTTCTACAATTAATTTGAATGATGGCTGAGAGCAATAAAATATATGATTAAAATGCATAATATAATTGTTGTCATGTTCGTTTATTTATTTATGCATTTATTTATACTTGTTTATCTATTTAATTTGTACGTTCACAAACAACACTGATATACACTGATACTCTTGTACTATGATAGTACATATTTTTTCTTCTTAAAGTGTTACTTGCTGGATCTAATCTCCTGAGTTTTAAACCTAGATTTGGAAGGCGAAGAATGGAAACTACCCCCAACTTAAGACCCGTACTTCATTGAACAGACCGAGCAACAGTAGGCGAGTGATATACCTTTTAGAGACCCTCTGTATATATTTGTTTGTATTTCTTTTTACTTGGGCACTACTTTTCCTCTTTGGTGCTCATATTTAGAGTAGTGTGACATATTATGTAACTAACTATTTATATAAATAAAATCTTTTCAGTTTCAGATGTGTTATTTATCAATCTGATTACGGCAGTAGTTACGATTATTGTAAAATCCTGTGACTGTTAGGTTGTATAGTATAAATTTTAAGTATCGTCCTCCATTTTGGGAAGCGGCTGAAAAACGGGGGTGTTAAAGGTTGGTATCAGAGCGTAGGTTTAGGTGAAAGACCATTTGATTACTGTCACATAAGAACATGTCTGTGACTCATTTTCTATAATTATTCCTTATTCTTTGATACCTATCTGATCTAGTATCATGCCTATCATATTGTTTCCTATTTGTTTGAGATATCTATTTTGAATTTCTTTTATTGATTTCTATCTGGTTCATTGCAAAATAATATCAATTCAATCTTCTGCGAGTATAAGTGCAAGTCCGATAGATAAGACCTCTGATCTTAGGAATTTAGTACAAAGAGTAGCACAAACGCAATAGACCATGATGATGATACTAGAAAGAATGTTGTAGTCCAAGAAACTTGAAAGAACTGGAATGGTGTTGGATTTCCAAAAATTGCAGCCGTCAGTATTTTTTGCAATAGAAGGACCACTAAAGGCTGAACAGTGTATTGTAATTATGGAGAATCTTTTAAGGGTGGCAAGAATTCCAAAAGAAAATTGAGTAGAGCTAGTATGTATTTAGTTGACTCATGAAGCTAGAACGTGGTGGCTTGCTGAAGAAGTAAAGCATCGGGAACTCCTAACCTGGGAGAAGTTTGTAGAGACATTTCTCACCAGATTTTTCCAGGCATCAGCAAGACAGGAAATGAAGAAGAAATTTTTGGTACTACAACAAGAAGATCGGACTGTAAACGCCTATGCTGCAGAATTACGCCTATGCTGCAGAATTTGTGAGGCTCGATCGTTTCGTCCCAACCCTGATAGCTGATGAAGAGGAGCAAGCGCATATGTTCCAATAAGGATTGAGGTAACATCTAAGGGAGCATCTAGAAAGCAATAACTATAAGATCTACTCAGAGATGTTCGAAGCAGCATGTCGTCTGAAACAAGTAACCAAGGAAGGAAGACTAATAACATTCAAAAAGCTATTTAATCAAGGAGCAAGTTCTTTCTAGAGGTTTGAAGGGCCCCCGGTAAAGCGACAAGTAGTGGCTAATAAAGAAGGTCATTTAGTGTGCAGTTTCTACAATATACCGGAGCATATTTGGAAGGAGTGTAGAAGAGCTCTGTGATTGTGTCTGATATGCGGGTTAGTAGATCATCGCGTAACTAATTGTCCGAGGGCACAGTCAAGGTAACAGAAGACCGAACCAGAAAAGAGACCACAGGTTAGAGGCAGGGGTAGGTTAAATTGATTAATGCTGAGGAAGTTCAGACCACTGGAGGAGTCGTAGTAGGTATGATTCTAGTTGGCAATGGACCAACAACTGTTTTATTCGATTCTACAACTTCGCACTATTTTATCTCCATCATGTTTGTTTCCCACAATTCTATTAATTTTGCAATCTTACCTATGAGGTGGGATATTAAGACTAGGAATAGTAGTATCATAACTAATAAGGAGTGTAGACTATGTCCCTTAGTGATTAATGGTAGAGTATTTTATGCCAATTTGCTAGTTATCAATAGAGGAGGATATGATATTATCTTAAGTGTAGATTGGCTGAGTATCTTCCATGCGGTGATAAATTGTAAGAGAAAAAAGAGTAATATTTCAGATTTCTGGCTGTTTGAAGTTTGAATTTGTTGGTGAAAGTCAATCTCTAGAACCGATAGAATCTAAGGTATCCCCAAAAGGAGTTTTAAAAGTTATGAAAGTAGGAGAATGAATGATTCCAGTAGTCAAAATTCTTAGATATATTTTCTGAAGAGATATTTGGACTATCAGTAATAAGGGCAGTAGAATTTACTATTGATATTATTCCTAGAACTAAACTAGTTTTTAGAACACCTTATTGAATGGGAGTTGTAGAATTAGAAGAAATTAAGAGACAAGTGAATGAGCTATTGAAGTTAAGTTTTGTAATACCTAATGTTTCACTTTAGGGAGCTCCAGTATTACTGGCAGGAAAGAAGAACGGAAGTCAAAAATTATGTGTGGACTATAGCGGTTTGAATGTAGTAACAATCAAGAATAAATATTTATTACTGAGGATAACTGATCTGTTTGATCAACTATGAGGAGTAACGGTATTCTCGAGGATAGATTTTCGTTCTGGATTCTATCAAGTAAGAGTTCGAATAGAAAATATTTCAAAAATAGAAAATATTTCAAAAACTGCATATAAAACTAGACATGGTTATTATGAATATTTGGTAATGCCGTTTGGATTGACTAATACTCCAGCAGTATTTATGAATCTAATGAACCATTTTTTACTTAGTATCTAAATAAATTTGTGATGGTGTTTATTGATGATATATTAATCTACTCCAAGAAAAGAGAAGAGCATACTGAGTATTTGAGGATAGTTTTGCAGACTTTGAAAGAGCAAAAATTATATGAAAAACTGAGTAAGTATGAATTTTGGTTGAATAAGGTTACTTTCTTGGGTCACATAGTTTCTGGAGATGGTGTATCAGTCGATCTTAAGAAAATAGAAAATATAATGGATTGGCCTGTCCAAAATCAGTGTCGGAGATTTGGAGTTTTCTAGGGATGGCTGGATATTATAGGCGATTTGTACAAGACTTTGCAAAAATCACATCCCCTCTGACTATATTGACTAGGAAAAGAGTGGAATATGTCTGGATAGAGGAATATAATAAGGCATTTGAAGAATTAAAACGGAGGTTAACAACAGCACCTGTGTTGTCTATTCCAAATAATTCTGGAGGAATGAAAGTCTATAATCATGATTCAAAATAGGGATTGGAATGTTTATTGACATAGAATAGAAGAGTGATTGAATTTTTAACAAGACAGTTGAGATCTTATGAGAGAAATTATCCAACTCATGACTTGGAGTTAGCAGTGGTGATCATGCTTTGAAAATTTGGAGATGTTACTTGCTGGGGCAAAGAGTGGAAGTATACACTGATCATAAAAGTTTTAAGTATATTTTAACTCAAAAAGAACTGAATATGAGACAGAGACGATGGTTGAAGTTAGTAACAAATTATGATTTGGAAATTAAATATCACCCAGGAAGAATTAATATAGTGCCAGATGTGCTAAGTAGGAGATCTGCAGTGAAGTGATTAACTCAGCAAAAGGCGATTTTAATGGAGATGCGAAGGATGGAATTGAAAGTGATTTTACCAGGAGTGACAATACAACTTATGAAGATACAGTTACAGTCACCATTAATAAAATAAATTAAGCAAGTTCAAATTGGATATGAACATTTCTATAGGCCAAAGAATAAAATGGAAGTAGGTAAGATGTCAGAAATGAAGATATCTCAAATGGGGATATTAGATTCAAGAAAAGATTATATGTGCCAAAGGAGAAAGTAAGAGATAGAGTTTTAGAAAAAACTCATAAATCAACATATTCCATACATTCTGGAAGCAATAAGATGTATAAAGACATGAAAAAGTATTTCTGGTGGCCAGACATGAAGAAAGAGATTGCAAAATATGTATCTAGATGTTCTACTTGCCAGCAATTAAAGGCTGAGCATCAGAAAAAGGTTGGATTGCTCCAACCACTAGAAATACCAAAGTGGAAGTAGGAACAAATATCGATAGATTTTGTTACAGCCTTATCCAGAGATACTAGAGGTAATAATGTAACTTGGATAGTTGTGGACCGACTGACCAAGTCAGCTCATTTCATTCCATTCAGAGTTAGTCAGTTAATAGAAATAATAACCAAAAGATTTATGCAGGAGGTGGTGAGATTACGTGGAGTTCCAATCTAAATTAAATTAGATAGAAATATAAGATTCAGATCGCACTATTGGGAGAAACTGATGGATAGTCTGTGAACACATTTAGATCTATCTTCAGCTTACCATGCACAAACAGATGATCAATCAGAATGGACATCCAAGTACTTGAAGATATGCTTAGAACATGTGTGTTGGATTTTGGAAGGACCATTTGTATATGGTGAAATTTTCTTATAATAATAATTATCAAGAGAGTATCAAAATGACACCATTCGAAGCCTTGCATAGTCAGAAATGTAGTTCTCTATTGTGTTGGGATCGGATTGGAGAACGAAGTATTTTTGGCCCAGAGTTGATTACTCAAGTAACAGAACAAGTGAAGGTTATCAGAGAAAATATAAAGGCGGCCCAAGACAAACAAAAGAAATGAGCATATCAATGCCGAAAACCACTAGAGTTTAAAGTAGGAGATAAGATATTTATTAAAATATCCCTGATGAAGGGTGTGATTAGATTCTGCAAGAAAAGAAAGCTTTGTCCAACATACATCAAGCCATTTGAGATCACGAAAAGGATTGAAAATCTTGTCTATAAATTATCATTACTATTAGCAATGGAAACTGCTCATGATGTATTTCATGTATTACAGTTAAGAAAATATTTCAGTGAAGATCACAAAATAGTAGATCTGTCCGAGGTAAATTTAAAATCAGACCGAAAGTATGAGAAGCAGTCTTTAGCAATTATAGAACGATGGGAGAAAGTCCTAAAAAATAAAGTGATGCTATTGGTCATTGTTTCATGGAACATACAATCACCAAGAGATTCTACTTAGAAATTTGAGAAAGATATTAGGATAAAATACCCATACATTTTCTCATGATCAGGTACGCTAATTGAATTTATTTTATCAGTAATACCCCTATACTTTTACTTTGGAATTTTGAAAATGAAATTCTTTTGTTAGGTGGGTATGATATAATATCCCAAAATTCGTGCTACATATATCCCATTTTTGAGTTTGATCGTGCTGAATAAGGCTACCGAATTCAATTTTGGACATCGAAATAATTTTTGGTGGACGTAATTTTAAATCCGTAACTCCAAATGACATTCGGTCTTTGTAATTATTAGTTTTTTATTGTTTAGGTTTTTTAGAAATTTTCCTTGCTAACCCAAAAATTATTCCCAAATTTGCTAATTTAATAATATTAAATTATTCTTCTAATTATTTTAGAATTTTAGTTATTTTATTTTGAACTCGAAATAACAAACAGATAATTTTCTAGTACTCCTCTCGTTTAGCACTATGCCCTGCATTAATTTGGTAGTATTTAGAGAATATTATACGAAATCAAAATTATTAAATTAATTAAATAAACAAATAAAATAATCAATTAAAATCCATTCTTATCACAAAGAGAGAGAGAGAGGTGATGGCTCTTGAGAAATTGAGATGGTTGCATCTTTGGGGACCAATCAGCACTTTGGGGGGAGGTTGAGAAGATAAAAAAAGAGAGGGAGAAAAAACCATTTCACCACCTCACTCTCTCTCTCTTCTCATTCTCTCTCGCGTCAAAACCAAAGCAACCACTCTCCCTCTTTTCTCATTCTCTCTCATGCCAAAGCAACCACTCTCCCTCTCTTCTCATTCTCTCTTGCGCCAGAACCGAAGCAACATAAGAAAAATGAGAGAAAATAAATTGAATCGAAGAATCGAGATCAAGAAGAGATAAATAACACTGTTATTCATTGTTCATTTCTTGAATTTTTTATTTAATTTATATTTATGATTGTAATTTAATTTTGTGAATAATTTTGGTTCACAATTTGGACTATTATTTTATGAAAGTGCTCGGTTTACAATTTAGATTATTGATTGGTATTGAAAATTAAATTGGATTATTGGGTTAATCTTCATGCATATAAATATTATGGTAAGATAATTAAATTATATTAGTGGTCATTATTTCAAGCCTTAATGAATAATATTAATGTGAATTTTGGTGTTATCAGAGAATATTGTGGTTATGAATATGCTGGCAACGAATATAATTTTCAGAAAGAGAAAATTATTTGAGAATCCTTTTCAGATTCCTGTATTAATTTTATAAATCAACGTGGGATGGGAAGAAACTATATAATGGATAAGAGTTATATTGTATAAGGATTATTGCAATGTTAAGCCGAGAATCTTTTATGGCAGCAGCCTTTGTGATACTAGATCACTGATTGATAATTGATACCCAGTATGGTATGTCTGTTACTATTAATACGATACATGGATTGAATTAAATACCTAGCAGTATGGTATGATTCAACACTATGCGATTGGGGCCGAGACCCGGGTATGTATGAACACTTATACGATAATGGAGAATAGCGCTGTTTTATCCACCAATATAGTTTTTACAATTAATTTGGATGATCACTGAGACCAATAGAATACATAATTAAAATGCATAAGGTAATTATTGTCATATTCATTTATTTATTTATGCATTTATTTATACTTGTTTATATGTTTAATTTATACGTCCACAAACAACATTGACATAAGCATGCCCATGCGCACTGATACTCCTGTACTATGATAGTACACATTTTTTTCTCCTTAAAGTGTTACTTGTTGGGTTTAATCTTTAGAATTTTGAACCCAGATTTGAAAGGCGAAGAAGGGAAGCCAGCCCCAACTGAAAATCCGTACTTCATTGAACAGTCCGAGCGACAGTAGGCGAGTGAAGTACCTTCTACATACCCTTTGTATATATTTATTTATATTTCTTTTTTCCTGGGCACTGCTTTTCCTCTTTGGTGTTTATAGTTAGAGCAGTGTGCCATCATATGTAACTAACTCTTTGTATAAATAAAATCTTTTCAGTTTCAGACATGTTATTTATCAATCTGATTATAGCAGTAGTTACGGTTATTCCAATATCTTTTGATTGTTGAGTTGTCTTATATAAATTTTAAGTAGCATCCTCTATTTTGGAAAGCAGCTAAAAAACGGGACCGTTATACTCCCTATACCTGATAATTGAATATCCATATTGATCTCCCATTGTTGGTTGCAAATTAGCATAAAACTCACGCACGATCTCATTGCATGCTGGTGCGTGTTCATATCTTGTATATACTTCCAACTCTGAGGCTAGAATTTGTACTCTAAAAGCCAAATTTTCATTTAGCTTTGGATAATCTACTGCACATTCGTGTCAAAACTTGAAATTATTATATTTCTCCAAAATCTTCATCTTTGCCTTTGCAATTTTAGTTCTCTGTGGAGAAGACGGGCAAAAGAATTTCACTTTGGCCTCTTAGAAACTGTTTATTTATTTGGTGCCGTTCTGCAAAGATTAACCAAAATACAAGACTAAGAATAAATATTATTTCAAAAATCTATATATGAATTATCACATAATTATTCTATTTATTATTTTTCTTTTGATTAATTTCTTCTTTCTTTTTTTTTTCTTATTGTATTATTTTTATATATTATTATTATTATTATTATTTTAGAATTAAATTCATCCACATAACTCTATATTTTCCCAATTTCTGCTTCAAAAATTATCAAATTCCACTTTAGTGTTATTATTATTCCATGAATTCAATATATAATAATTATACAAGCATCCCATGAAATATAATGTTAAAAAGATGAGATTTTTTTACTTTTTCTACCCATGATTTTAGCATATCATGATAATAGATCCATAAAATTTGTTAAAAATTCTCATATCTTTGCTAAACACTACCAAATCTATTACAAAGTAAGGACTAACTTTGATTCACTTAAATTTGTCCATATAAATTGTAGATTTAGCTTCTGAAATAAAAATCTACTTTTACTAAGAACAAATTAAAGAAAAGTCAAAGAGAAGAGAACTTACTTACTTGAAAAATTCGAAGAAAATTACGTGGGAAGAGTTTTGGCTATTGAAAGGAGGAATTTTTGGGTGTGGGTGCTGTTGAAAGAAATTTGGATTTTGTTTGTGGAGCAAAAAAGAATTCTAAGATCTATTTATAACTGCCCTTTTCTGTTGACGGCTGTCGATAGGCGCATCAACGATGCCTTCGACGGTCGCTCTCAGCCAGGCAATTTTTTTGACTTTACAGGAGCCGCTGTCGACAATAGCTTTGATGGCCACTTCTACGACAATTCTCAATTGAGAACTACGTCAAGCCAAATATTTTATTTTTTATTTTTTTATTTTTCTTTTTAGTTAGTTGTTGTTAGTCCCTAAACTAAGGTTATTCCTAATTTTTAATTGTTAGTTCCTAATTCTAAAATTAAATTTAAATTCAAAATTAGTTCCTAACTCTAAAGTTAATATCAATTAAAGATTTTTTTTGTTTGTTTTTGAAAAAAATTAAAAGAAAAAGAAAAGAAAGATTTTTTTTTTGAAAATCATTGAAATCATCATAAGTATCAAACCGAGTTCTTAATAAGTCATCCCCATAACTTAAAATGCACATTGTCCTTAATGAACCAATATATCCATTTAATTAATCAAGAACAAGTAGAAATTTAAGAGAGAAGAGCTAAGAAATTACCTCGGTCCGGTACTTATGATGTAACAACCTGCAAAATAAAATTGTTAGGATATAATATACAATAATATACATAGTGTTTTCATTTAGCATGTATCAACAAGATGTCGGAGGATCCACTAGATAGTAAAATTCCTCCAAGTGCTTTGAAAATTTCAAGTAGTGTTTCAATCATTTCCCATTAACTTTGAAAGTAAGACCATTCTTTGAATTTTCAATATTAATTGCACTGTGTGGATACACAGTTTTAACTATGAACGGTTCTATCCATTGTGAATGTAATTTTTCTAAAAATAGATGAAGGTGTGAATCATATAGAAGAACTTTGTCGGAAGAATGAAAAATATGGTGTGTGCTACAATGATCATGCCATATTTTTATCTTCTCCTTTGAAATGTATGAATTGACATATGCATCACGTTTTATCTCTTCTAACTCGTTTATTTGTAGCTTTCGTAATGGGCCAGCTGAACTAAAGTCAAGATTTACTGATTTAGTTGCCTAATACACTTTATGTTCTATCTCTACAGGCAAGTGACAAGTTTTTCCATAAACTAATCTATATGGATACATGCGTAAGGATATTTTTTTATGTTGTACGGTAAGCCCATAAAGTATCTGTCAGTCGAAATAACCAATCTTTGCGAGAGAGATTAACCGTTTTCTTAACTATTTGATTGATTTCTCTATTAGCTAACTTTGCTTGTCCATTTAACTATGGGTGATACATTGTAGAAATCTTGTGTGTGATATGATATTTCTTCATTAATTTTCAAAGGCTTTGTTACAGAAGTGTGAGCCCATTGCTTATTATCACTTTAGAAACTTCATATCTGGACAATATGTGTTCCTTTAAAATTTTAATGACAGTCTGTTGATCATTATTTCTACAACCGCAACTTTTACCCATTAGAGACATAATCAACTAATACGACGATATAAATCCGTTAGAAATAGAAAATGGTCTTATAAAGTCAATAGCCCAACAATCAAATATCTCAATTGTACGTATAGGTGTTAGAGACATATCATTCTTTCTAGTTAATATCTCTAGTTTCTGACAAGACTCGCATCTTTCACAAAATTTATATGTATCTCTGAATATGGTAGGCCAATAAAAACCACATTGGAGTATTTTTGCTACCATCTTTTTGGATGAAAATTGTCCCCACATGATTCTGTATGATGGAAAGCAATGATGCTTTGAATCTTGTCATTGAGCACACGACACCTAATGATTTGATCTGAGCAGTATTTAAATAAGTAAGAGTCATCGAAAAAAACGACGTACCTCATATAAGAATCTTTGTTTATCATATGCACTCTAATGATTCGACATTTCTTCTGCACTAAGGAAATTAATGATGTCAGTATACTAGGGAGTTATTGTAGTAGAAATAGCTGATCATCAGGGAACGAGTCCCTAATTGGTAACTTATCATTTTCAAAAGTTAGTCTAGAGTCGTGGTCTGTAACTACGCTCTCTGCTCCCTGTTTTGTTTTTGATTTCAAGATCAAATTTTTAGAGTAATAATATCCATTTAATCAGTTATGGATTTTCATCTTTCTTTGATAAAAGATATTTGAATATCAAAAGATTTGTAAAAATAGCAACATATAAGCCCAAAATATATGAACAAAATTTATCACGAGCAAAAATTACATCTAGAAACTTCTTCATAATTTGTCTGAGCATCATTGAGAGTCTTGCTAGCGTAATAGACCATGTAGGGTTTTATATCTCTTTGTTATCCTAGTACAGCTCCAATGGCATAATCGCTTACATCACACATGATTTCGAATGGAAGTCTCCAATATGGAAGTTACATTATTAGTGCGGTAATGAGTATCTCCTTGAGGATTTTGAAAGCTGTCTAGCATCCTACTTCCATTCAAACTATACATGCTGTGCAAGAAGGTGAGAAAGAGGTCTAAACAATAGTACTAACATCCTTTATAAACTTTCTATAGAAACCTGCATGTCCAAATAATGAACGTATATTTTTCATGATTTTAGGTATTGGTATTTTAGAAATAGACTCAATCTTAGCATTATCTAGTTCCATCCCTTTAGATGAAACTATGTGGCCTAACGCAATACCTTTTGTAACCATGAAGTGACATTTCCCAATTTAGGAGTATATTTTTCTGTTGATATCTTTTAAGCACAGATCCTAAATTAGTCAAATATGATTTGAAATTGTTTTCAAATATAGAGAAATCATCCATAAATGCCTCAAGCTAATCTTCCACCATATCGTTGAAAATGCTTATCATACATCTTTGAAATGTTGTGCGTGTATTACATAATCCAAATGACATTCTTCTAAAAGCAAAAGTACCAAAGGACAAGTAAAGAATGTCTTTTCCTGATCCTCTAGAGCAATTTTAATTTGATAATAGCCAAAAAACTATCAAGAAAACAATAAGATTTGTGCCCAACAACTCTTTCAAGTATTTAGTTAAGAAATGGTAATGGAAAATGATCTTTGCGTGTTACTTGATTTAACTTTCGAAAATCAATATAGATACGCCAACTCGTAGTAGTACGAGTGGGTATAATATTACCATCCTCATTTTTAATCATTGTTACCTCACTCTTTTTCGAAACAAATTCGGTTGGACTTATCCACTTACTATCAACAATTGGATAGATGATGACAATATCAAGTAATTTCAATACTACGGCTTTAACCTCTTCTTTCATGGCATTTAAGCCTTCATTGTATTTGCCTAATAGGCATGACTCCATCTTCCAAAGTAATGCAGTGTATGCAAACAAGGGGGTCCATATTTTTGATGTCTGTCATATTCTATCCAAGAGCTTGTTTATACTATTGTAGCATCGATAGTAGTCTCTCTTCCTGATTCTCATCAAGATGCACTGAGATGACCATCGAGAAAGTTTCTTTAGGTTCAAAAATGCATACTTGAGATCTTTAGGTAGCGGTTCTTGCTCAAGTTTCGATGCTTGAATGTTAGATGGTATCAATTTTTTCATGATTTGAGGCAACTCTTCATACACTTTCTTTGTTGGAATCCATCTAGTGATATTCAAACATTGAGCATTAGTTAAATATTTAATAATTTCATCTATGCATTTAAATTTAAAATTTTCAAGGAATTCATGGTTCATTGTTAATGCCATCTCTAAAGGATCAGACATGCACAATGATAAGATATCTTCTTCATCACAAATTTGTTCAATGTAATTAATGTCTTGCAATTTATCATTATCTATGTTTAATTGTTTGTAAATATTAAAAACATTAAGTCAATGGTCATATTTCCAAATGAAAATTTCACCATACCATTTATGCAATTTATAACTGCATTGCCGTATCTAAAAATGGACGCCCGAGGATAACTGGAATATATTGACGTGAATTTTTTACGGGTGCAGTATCGATAACTTTAAAATCCATAGGGAATAAAAGTTTTCAATTTGTACTAGAACATCTTTCACAGCGCTCTTGGGAGGTTTTTCTGACCTGTCAGCTAGTTGTAGTATGACGGGTGTAGATTTAAGTTCTCCCAAACCTAGGTGCTTGTAAAGCGAAAAGGGTAAAAGATTTATACTAGCCCCTAAATCTAGTAAAGATTTCTCTATATTGTGTTGCAGTGTCACAGAAAAAATAGTGGGACATTCAGAATCCTTATATTTGAGAGACATTTCAGGACGAAATAATGCACTTACCTGTTTTGAGAAATGCATTCTTCTATATGTTGTGATGTTTTTTTTTTATCGTGTACATGTCCTTCAAGAATTTTGTATATGACGGGACTTTCTTATTTGCTTCCAACAAAGTTATATTGATTTATACATTTTTGAAAAACTCCAAAATATCAGCATAAGATATATTAATATTCTTAGAGTTCAATCTTTGAGGAAATGATACATGTGGTTTATAATCATTAGAAGTGAGTTCTTTTGAACTATCTTCTTTAGATTGTTGCACTAAATCATTGCCCTATTTCTCCTTATTTCCTTTCAAAATGGGCTCATCAAGCACTTTACCACTTCTCAAATTTATCGCAGCAGTTATCTCAAGTATATTATTAATGGAAAAAATAATAACATTTTACATTTGACTTTACCTGAAGAATTGGCCTCTAGTTGAGATGGTAACTTATTTTTTTCCTTCATTTGCAATGCAGAATTGAGATGACTTACCTATGAAAAAATATCGTTGAAGGTCGTCGCATTCTGACTATTGATATTTGCTGTGACTGAAAAAACTGCTGTTGTGTTTAGATCATCTGATCCATTCTTTATTATACCCGCAAGAAATTATTCTCAAAATTGCTCTTTAGTGGTGGTTGGTACACAGAAGGTTGATTAGTAAGTTGGATGTATTGTTGAGGTAGATTAGTGGATAGTTTGTTTGATTATTGAGTTGTTGAGGATTATACTTCCATTGAAGATTCGGGTGATTCCTCCAAGCAGAATTATATATTTGTGAATATGAATTATTTGCTGGTTGAGGAGTAGTATCAAAGGCATTAATTTATTCATTTAATACTTCATTAAAAGTAGGAAGAGTTTGATATTCGCAAGCCATGTATCCTTGCAATTTAGAGATATCACAAACTTCTGAAACTTCTTCTATTGCTTTAACTGTTTCAGGTTTTTTTTTGCAAGCAAATCTTTAAATTTCTTAGTGAGGGTTATTAATCATGCAGTTATATTTTCGGTTTCCCCCAATTTAAGATGTTTACCAGTATTTGAGGTTTATCCTTTATTTGGTAACTATCCAGAGTATCTTGAGTTTTTCAGGCTTGTGAATTTTCTGCAACTTAATCAAGATAGTCTCATGTCTCCTCAGCATCCTTATTTAAGAATTTATTATTGCACATAGTCTATACGAATTGTTTGGTTATAGTATATAACCCTTGATAGAAGGTACTTACAGTCCTCCATATTTAAAAACCGTGATGTGAGTATAAGAGAAGCAAATCTTTAAATCTATCCTTGGAAATATCAAAGGAATGCTTCTACTTCAAACTCTGTCTCGTCTCCGTTCATATGTATGAATTACATATATGGGGTTGGCTAAAATTTTATGTAATTTAGTAAATAGAAATACATTCTATTATTGCTAGATCGATCCATATGGTTCGACAAATAGTGAATCAATAATTTAATTTTCTCAATAAATTAAATAAATAGGAAATTTAAGATTAAGATGCTCCGGAATGGAAATGAGGGAATGTCGACAACACCTGGATTTAGTCAGATACAAATTGAAGGATTTTGTAGGTTCATTAATCAGGGCTTAGCGGAAGAATTTCATAAGTACCCAAAAATTGAAGATAGAGATCAAGAATGGAATTTCAATTATTTGTGGAAAGATATCAATTGGCGGAGCCCTTGATAGAGGAAAGAGATACTGTATATGAATCACTCATATATTCTTCTGAATTTTATGTCCCCGCGGGGTTAATTTGGAAAACTGGTAAAGATATGCAACAACAAACCATTTTTATTGGAAACATTCCTTTAATTCCAACACTCGAACAATCGTTCATCTTCTTTCTGTCGAAAGTTTAGAATTTTCTTTCGCATAAAATTTATTCGATGTGAAGGAAAGAATTTCTTTAGAATTCTCTTTGCATCTCATCCGATATTCCTATTAAATTGGAACGTAAAGAATATGATCATGTCTTTGCTTTATCCTATAGTGAGAATGGAAAGAGTTTAAGTTTAAGTTGCTCCGGGGTAATGTTTTGAAGATTAATGATAGAGCAAACTTCTTCAAATTTTCGAAGATGCAAATATGGACTCTCTAAATCCATCCCATGGAATTTAGGCAAAACATGGACTACTCCAGATTTAATCTCGAAGTGTCCCATATTCAATAGAAATGCGATGCATGAAGCTTGGGTTGTTCTATCAGGTTGTCTCGTAAAGTCCTCCCATTGCCTCCATAATGATTATGATTATTATTTATATTTCCAAATATGTTATTATTATTGTTGTTATTATTGTTATTAGGGCTCATGTCATTAAGTGTTTGATGGATTGGAAGTGGTTGTGGATCTAAGTATAATCGAATTAGTCTACGTTTGAAGTTCTCCTCCAACTAGTCATGCAAATTCAGAATCGCAAAAATTAATGATATAGAAACCGTACTCTATACTAAAGTGTAACACAATAGTATGATCCCCGACAACGGTGCCAAAAACTTAATTGCAATCTAAATCATACACTCCAAGTGGAAGAGATCGACAAGTAGTACAAAGGTAGAAAACAATTAAAATCCATAAGCATATTAAAGTACATACTAGTAAATCACTTAGCATTTGTTATTCAATCTAATCCTACCCAAGAATTTAGCCACTCATACTCATCATAGTCTTGAATAAAAAGAATTTTTTTATTGATTTCTATGAACGAGTACATAAAACTAAATCTTGAATCTAAAATTATAAAACTCTATCTATTCTCCCTCAAATGTCGCTACAAAACTTGATATTCATTGGCTATTTATAACCTTACAAATCCTAATATAAATTCTATTTATAAGAAAATTCTTAATTGTTCTAAAAAATTCCCAGAAATCAAATCTGTGCCCACTCCCTTCGAGAGGCCTATCGACAACTACTCTCAGGCATGGTTTACAATCGACAACTATCAATGGCAGGCTAGTGGCTGTCGACAGTCATTTATGAAAATGCACAGTTCTGAGCTGATATTTTAAATACACTTAGATACTTTGATTTTCTTACATATAAAACCCTGCAAAAACATAAGAAAAAGACTAGAACAACATCATAGTGATGAATTTGATTAATAAAAGTATTTTTTAATTAATTTCTTATATTAATCAATAAAATTGAATTACACTTGCACAAAATAAAATAAAAATATTGCACTTTTCAAACGTAATTTCTAATTTCTTGAGATTTAGTTTCAGTTTAGCATTTTATCAAGTTGAGAGAAACTTTTCAGTGAATACCACATTTTATATTCACTAGATGAAAGGACAAATAAATTCTAAAATTCATACAATTTGATGGTCACATAACTAATAGGAGTGGACAGTATAATTTTGAAAAAATTAAATAAATAATGTGATAACTAATTTTTTGGTCACAATCTCACTTAAGTTTTCTAAGCTGGCGGCTCATTTACAATTATACACACACACACACACACACACACACGTTTATATATACATACATACATACATATATACATGGAGAGAAAGTATAATTGAAACGAACTACCAACTCACATAAGTTACATGAGTTGCAGTCATTTCTACTATTTTTAATGATTTTTTTAAAAAAAAATTTGGATGACGATCTCGATCCCTCAGGGTTTACTCATACCCAATTTCTAAGGTTTTAGCTTTGATTTTATTTTCTATCAAGTAGACGCAAAATTAACTATTTTTTGGTGAATACAATATTTGGTATCCACTTGATGAAAGGTAAACAACTTCAAAACCCATGAAATTTGATTCCCAAAAACTAAGAGGATAGTGATCATGATCCCTATAATAACTTAGAACATGGATTTTCTAGGTAGGTATATTAAAGAAAATATTTGAATTCAATCCAATGCACTAATAGCTTAAATAAAATATTCAGAGTATGTATCATTACAAAATATTTGGGACCTATAAGTTATAATGTTCATTTTATATTAAAAGAATTTCTTTTATCTTCTTTGGCATGTATGATTCCATAGTGCTCAGCATGTAATATCTATGACTTATTGAAAGTGGGCATGAACCTAGTATGACTTTTTGTAAGTGGACATGGTTTTGCCATTTAAGTTTTTGAATTCTTAAAATCTAACATAATTATGGTGTGTCTGATACGTATCGCTAAGTATTTTGTGGAGACTAAGATGATGGATAGGGCGATCCTACGGGTCACCTTCAGAATTGTGTAGGGATTGTCTTAGAAGCTATGGAGCACAATGGAAAGGCAATGCCACTCCAAGATGGAAAGAGCGAAGAAATGGAGTCAAATGTTGGAGGGAAGGTTCATAAGAAGGGGGCATTACTTCTCAGATTCAATTTGAAGAGAATCCTTTGAGGAAGGAAGATGGTGGATGTTCTATCGAGTATGCGGTCATTGTGCGAGCACTAAAGACTCATGATAGAAGGGGTTTTCAGAGATTGCAACAGGTGATGAATAATGCTATAGTTTTTTTGGAAGATAGATTAAAAAGCATAAGAGAGAAATGAAGATTCTCGCTAATTGGAAACTTCTGGCATGCAAGTTGATTCAGATCATCTAGTAAGAGTTTTATGTATGAAATGGAACCCAAATGGAGAACTTTAAGTGATTCCTTCTATAAATGGTTACGTCACCTTTCGCTTTTCGAATGAAGAGGATATGTACTATGTTTTATTGGTTGTCCATAGATTGTCTCTAGTGCATCCTTGCTTTGGAGAAGCGGAGAAAGAAAAAACAAATCATGATATAGTTTCTAAATTCACATTATGATACAGTTTCCATGTCTTCCAAATGAATATAGAATAGGGATATAACGATTCTAATTCTTAAACTCTTGTATCAGTTTATCTTGTATTATTTGTATCCATCTGAGAGTTCGGATACTTAAACAAGCAGATACTAAGTAAATTAAGTTATATCTCCTCATCTAGTCTCAATTTCAAATTTTGCAGAGAAGGCTCATTTCTTATTATTTTGATTTTTTTTTATAATTTTCTTAAAATATTCCGCATCGACCAATTTTTGGATAAATATCCAATTAATATAATTAAATAAAATAAAATTTTCAATTTTAACATCCCCCTATCTCATATTTATCTCCAGCATCACAACAATATCTTTACAAATTTTATATTGAATATGACCAATAGCAATTTTATAATTAAATTAAAATTTAAGGGTTTTTAACATGGCACTGTAGCCATTTTCCAGCTGTAGGTTCAACACTCAAAAAAATTCAAAAAAAAAAATCTAAAAAAATAGGCTTCTTTCTCTCTTGTTGCTCTTTATATTCTCTTTCCAACTCTAATCGTTTTCAAATTTCCTCAAATAATTTGCTAAATAATCAGCATGAAAATTGCTGAAAATCCACTAAATAGCTATACAAGCATTGTTCTTGAGTTTTTCTTCTTCAAATCAGCTCTAAATATCTCCATCAATATGGAGAAACCTTCTCCAATATCTGTCCTTATTATGTAGTGTGATTTTTGAAAAAATTCACTACTTTTGAAAGGTAATTGCACCAACATCAGTTCATTTTCAATTTGGACTCAACAAGAGAAAAGAATACTCTTAAATCCTTTAAACTTATGATTTCTTGATGTTATCCCAACACATATTATACCAGATATATTATTAAACAGATTTCAAGATTTTACTTTCTCAAACTTACATTTATCTTGAATTTTATTGTATGTGTCACACCGTATATGCACATAACATACTGCTATCCAGACATATACAATAGTCTATCTTAAAACTATTATAACTTTTTTTTATCTTAACTCCGATTGATCTCATTCTAATGATATTAGAAAGATGATTCATTAAACTACAGTTCTTCTAACTGCAGTTAATTTAGTTATTTACCTAACTAAAATAACCTGTTTCTATACCGATTGACCTCATTCTGATTTACTTGTTGCTATACTAGGTTGCAAGTTCAGCAACACTATATTCATGGTAAAATGACCATAACTTTTGCGCTAGAATTCTAATTGAGTTTATTGAAGATTCATTGGAAATATAATTGAATTTTATAAGACTAATTCAAATCTTAGACCCTAAATTTATTTTATTTATGGTCAAATCAAAACTAGAATTTTACTTGTTGCATTTCAATAGAAGTAGGTATATGGTAAAACAATAAGAACTTTTGTTTTAGAACTCCAATTAAACTCATTTAAGATTCATTGAAAAGATAATTATGTTCTCTATAACTATATAAAATCATAGCCACCATTTTTACATACAACCTAGAAATTTGACTATCCGTTGAATAGCAGTAATATAAACACATATGTTATATCTGTGCATATGCATCTTGACTTATTATACGATATACGTGTGCAAATATTAAATCACTCTTGTTATTGCCTGTACCAGGGTGAGTTCAGACCTGCCATAACCTATATTTAGACATATATGCCATGTAACACTTGATTTAAGATGATATACATGTATATTGTTTATTTACGCATGTTATTCTCGTACATTTTATTCTTACTTTGAAATGATACCAAAAGCACTTGAACATGCTCTACATCTCTTGTGCTTATTAGTATCAGTCTTCTACTTACCAGTATTGTCGTGTATGTCATTTCATATTCACATGGCTATTGATACATGCATCCTATTATATATGACACCTCAAATAGTGATACTTAGCATTTACTAAATTATGGGTATGGAGGAAATGAGTGGTAGAATGAAACACGTATTGTAAAAGTTTCTTATCTTATTTGGATACATCCACCGATCTGTATATTAGCATCATCAGTTTCTTGCTTGAGTGCCTAGCGGCACTTCATCCAATTCATTTGTGTTTGGTACTTAGGTCGTGATTTCGGATACGCATAGGATATCCACAGCACCTACCGGTGCGTAGTCTGGTTCGTATGTGATTAATCTTGGAGTCGTGGTACCAGATATGTACGGTACACTTCTAGAATACATGAATACTCGCACCATTCAGTTTGAAATTAATAATATAAAATGGTTATAAATTTTCTTGATCATATTATACTACATATACTATTTGGTTTATGATTCATGTTTTTATATGTATAACTTGTATTTCATGATTAATGTGCAAGATTATTTTATATTATATATATCATATACTTCATGATTCATGTTATATTATGCATATCATGTGCTTCATATTTCATATGCATACATATTTTACATTATTTTCTACTAGCATATCTAATACACACTTTTATAAGGTTTATTTAGCAATGCACGAGTTTGGGTTTGTATTTTTATTTAGGTTCTAATGTTCTCAGCAAAATTTTTGCTTCTTTCCATTGAATACATTTAGATTACAACGAAAGTGAGCAAGAAAAGAACAAACGAGAGGATTTATAATTATCGCTCTCTTTTACAAAATATAGTGGGTTCTCGCAGCGATGGGATCTATCTAAATAGCTCCTTTGGACGATCTGACATTGATGATTTTCTTGCTTGACGAAGACGACGGCCAACTTGATCTTTCTCTGCTGATCTTGATGGGTTCAAGGATCTCACGCGTAACTTGAACTTCTTTTATGCTCCAAAGAGATCTCTCAAGGCTTCTTCAAGTGGGTATTTATAGCTTTGGGACAATATGAGAGTTTCTATTTAAATAGAATTTGTATTCATCAAGGATTCCAATAAAATATCTTAGTCTTGATTTAAATCTCTTGATTTAGAGTTCTAATTGGATTCAATTTAGGTATTGGATAAGCCCAAATCTCAATCATAATCAATTTAAAATTCTGGTCATTTACTCACACGGAGCTAATCGCATCAAAATGCGGAGCTAGAAAACCAGAACGCGGAGCTATTGATTAGCTCCGCGTTTTACTCAAACGTAAGGCTAAATGGCCAATACGCAGAGCTATGGAGTTAGCTCCGCGTTCTACGTGAAAAATTTCTTTTTACTTAGAAATTTTCACTACCAACAGAACCACCTCCAAAGTTTTCAAAATGACTTAGAATTTAGGAAATTTTGAAATACTTTGGATCTTCAAACTTGAACGCGGAGTTAATAAACACCAAGTTATCTTTGCATTTTGTATGTTTGCGCGAAGCTAATAGCCTCGCATTTTGCTCAGTAACTGCTCTGATTTTCGCGCCGAATACCAAGGGGCGGGCTTTTTTCATTTAAATAGAGTTCTAACTCTTCTTCTTCTTCTTCACTTCATTCGAAGAATTTCTAAGAGATCAGAGCTCCGATGATTTAGGCGACTCAGGCGACCAGGCGACCCGATCGGATTTTCATCGATTTCTCCAAGTTTTTGTCGATTTCTTCCATAGCAATGGCATCCAAGAAGAGCACGACCTCGCGCGCCTCTTCACCATCGGTGGCAGGTGCTAGCAGCAGCGGCAGTGGCCACGGCAGCGGCCACAGTGGCGGAGTGGCATTTGTTGCGCCGATTGGAGGTAAAACCTCACCTTTGTCCTCTTTAGAACGATTTTGGAGTGATTTGGCTCGGTTTTGACCGGCCAATCACCTCTTTCACTGGCGAAGTCGCCGTACTCCGGCCGAATGGCTTGGAGAAGAAGGAGAAGACCTCTGGTCTTCTTCCACGCGAAGCTATCACGTTATCTTCGCGTTTCGTACACGGAGTTATTTTTGTTAACTGCCGCGTTTGCTACACGAGGTTACACATTTAACTTCGCGTTCTGTGAACGCAGAGTTATCCCCTTAGCTTCGCGTTTTTTATCCAAACGCGAAGTTATCTCTTTATCTTCGCGTTTTGTTTAAAACGATAGGCTATTCTCTTAGTTTCGTGCGGAGTTTATTTTTAGCTCCACGTTTCTATATTTAGAAGATTTTTTCTGTTTCTCAAAAAAATTCTAACTCTGATTTTTTCTTTTGCAGTTAACTATTCAGTGGATCCTGTCTCCCACAGGCATCACTTCGGGTTTGCTGGGGGTGCAGACTCAGCAACCCAGTTTCGTTTTACAACTGACCTTCCTGCCTTTAAGCCAGGTCTTAGGGAGCGCAGGGAGAAACTGATAAGATATAGTCCTACTACCGCCAAAGAGATCATCACCGATGCTCCATTTGAGGTAATGAACTGAGAGGCATTGGAGAAGCCAATGTTCCTCTTCGGAGACGCAATGGAGCACTCGGATGAAATTCTTTTTGAAGAGGAAAGTAAGTGGTTATACCAGGCTGGTGACCTGCTCATGTTTCTGCCTGACATGGAGCGTAGCTATCCTCTAGTGTATCTCCAGAGGCTATCATCCCGTCGCGAGTCAGAATGGGAGCTAACTCGGGAGTGATGGAGTTGCGCCCGACAAATTCGGCGCAAACGGGGCTTTCAAAGATGGTCCTCCCAGGTGTATTATTGGGCTCCTTCCGGACAGAGTCAGCAAGAAGCACCCATTTGGTGAAGTCCCGACTCGTGCTAAGACCTTTCTTAGCGAGTTCATGGCCAGGGGTGGACAGTACCCCGCCAAGGACTTCCGGATGCCCAGATGGATCCATTCCTCGGGCAACATGTGGTGGTTCAGGCTTGTCAAATACGTTCTGGACACCCATGAGCAGACCTTGAAAGAGATTGGTATGTACAAAGCCATCCGAAATGTTAAGTTTGGGTTGCCCCAAAGTTTGTATCGCCCCAAAGTTTGTATCATCTCTTCAGTCTCTTGGAGATGTACAACCCCAAAACTGACACCTTCTTTACACCAGTGGGTGAGCTAGGACTTGCTCTCCACGAGATGTATGAAGTGTTTGGGTTGTCGATGGGCGAGATTCCCTATGAGGAATATATCCCTGCTGCTGAGGAATTGAACATGCTGAAGGCGAGGGATGAGCACATCTACTAGACCTATTGGGAAATAATGTGCCATTACCATATCTGTGCCGACCTGGCTGGAGTAAGAAACTAAGGAATTGGCTATAAGAAGTGGGCAGACTACCTCTTCATTAATTTGAAAGAGAGTCTCCCTATGGTTCGCGGACGCCCATCCGTTAGTATTGAAGAAATAGAGGAGCGCATCTCTAAGCTGAAAGCCACGAATTATACTACTGAATCCAACAAAGGGGGATTCAGCCCAGATATTGTCTTCCAAAGTTTCCACTACCAAGCACAGTTCCCAATTTCAGATAGGGGTCCGCTTTCAAGCTTTTTGATGCTCTGGTTGAAGAAGTGTGTCATTCCTTCGTTGCCTAAAGAGGCTATTGCCAAGAACGTCGTTTATCCAGCCGTTCTATTGGCCTATGGACGACTATTCGGGCTCTTGCCAGCAATGGTTAGTATTCTCCAGAGCAGGCTTCGAGCCCTCTGCAATAGCTTTGTCCCAGCAGAGAAGAATAAAGGAAAAGCTGCAAAGGGAAAGGTAGTGAAAGAGACTGCTACGGTGAAGACACCGAAGCCTAAGGTGGAAATGCCCTACACATATCTAATGGCGTGGCTAGTCATGCACTGCCTGTCTTTGATGAGTGCTGCGGATTATTGTCCAATTGACAAGCCGTTCCTTGTGGAGAAGTACGAACGCTCTACATGGAAAGGCAACTACATGTCGATAATCCGTAAAACGCTCCGCCATCACCAGAACTACGAGATCTTCCGCTGCTTCTCAGACTTCCCTAGAGGAGGGTATGGATCAAGGTTCAAAGATATCCTGGGAGCAGATAACTTCACCAGCTTATCTTCGGGGGCCTTCTGGTGGCTATTGAATATTATCCCCGGACACTTGGTGTACAGGCAGGTCACCATGTGCTATATAAAGCCGTATATCCCTAGCTGATTTGGCCGTCAATTTGGATATACGCAGCTCTATATAGGGAATCCGAATAAGGAGCTGGCGTACGAAGGAAATCTGTACGCGGGAGCATGGGGCTGGTTCCATTTCATCGCCGGAGGAACCAGAGCTGAGTTTACATTGCCCCAAAAGGTGCCAGACTTGAGCATGGCTCGGAGTTTCTACACGTGGTTCAGCATTGCCAACGCTGATGTACCTAATGTCTCTATCAACCACAGCTGCTGCAAGGAGATAGAGGCCTTCTACTCTCACCGCAAAGGGGCCAAGAGAGTGAGGGTGAAAGGAATGGATGAGTTCCTCGACACAGCAGCCGACCCATCAGATTCAGGCGACTCTGATGGTCTGATGGTGATGATGATGGTGATGGTGATGGTGCTGATAACGGCGGTGCTCCTCAGCCCGTTGTCATTCGTTCCCGAAGCCCGACCGTTAAGCGCCATGGACCCGCTAGAGATGGGCCATCCAGCAAGAAGAAGAAGCTGGCCGGGGAGACCCTGGTAATCCCCGAAGAAGCAGCGGTCCAGTTTGCTACAGACTTGCTTGCTTCAACTCTACCAATAACACCGGCAGAGGAAGACAGGGCTGCTAAAGTTTCAAGTGCTGCCGAGGTCCCAATCCCGCCGGCCACTAAATTTGCTGATCATGCCATGATGCAACCTCTGGGTAGCGAAACGGGCGTGCTCCTAGAGATAGCCGCAGCTCCTCCTTCAAGTCCAACCACAGGACTTGTATCTACTGGTATGGTTATGCACTTTTAATTTTATATTCTAACTTCTTTTTCCTTGTATGTGACACTTTCTGTTTCCCTTTTTGAGATCCAGGTAGTCAGCTTCACTCGCCCATGCATTCGACTATCAGGGTGGAGTCCGAGGAGCTTACGGACTATTCTGACACTACAGGCTCAGTGGGTGGATTAGATAGTTCTGCAAATGAATTTAACGTAGACTACTTCACACCGGCCCCGTGTTCTATTCCTTCATCAACTCCTCCAATCGACGAATTAGGGAGTGATGACAGGACATACGTTGTCGCTGCCTCGCCAAAAGTGGCTTCCCCATCTCCGAGCCTACCGTCACCGACACCGGCCGTCTGTTCCAAAGATACTTTCCCGATCATCGTTGGCATGCCCTCTACTCCTTAGCCAGCGATATTAACGCCATCGATAGTTGTGGCTGTTGAGACATTGGTGGCCCCTCCTGCTCAAACTCGCATGCCAGCAGGGGATGAAGACAATTTAAAGTTTTCGTTTAAGGCTACTTCTGCTACAGGAGGAGCTTCAGGCAAAGACACACCATCATCCACCCCTATTAGCAGGGCTGCTCGTCTTCCTAGTATCGACGATACTTCTCGGGTTCCTAATTCTGCCAAGTCTTTATTAGCTTTACTGGCCTTGCATGTTATGAGTCTGGTACAGGGGCGAGCTTCTTCTTCCTTGATTCCTACAGAAACCACTCCTCCCCCGGTGACATCTTCCTTGATACTCCCTGCTCTTAATTTAGACACTGCTGATCCACTTGAAGAATTCTTCAACTACAGTGTTAACGATTTTATGCGGTTGCTAAGAAGATGCATCGGAATGATCCTGGATGGGAGGGACTTCCTTGAGCTTGGACGCCCAATGTTGCCAGTTATTTGGATAATATTGAAAGGATTGGAGGCAGTGAGTGAGCAGCTCCTTATTGAGCCTGCCTAAAAGCTTTAGAAGAGCAGGTGCAAATGCTAAACACAGTTCGCCAAGCGGATGTGGAAGCGATTACCAAGATTGAACTGGCGCGGCTACGAGTAGAGTTGACAGCTTGTCAGGAGGAGCTGAGGCGCCAAGAGAAAGACTAGTCTCAGGAGTTGGTAGAACTACGAGCCAGCCAGGAGTCAGTTCTCAGGGGCTGGAGATGGTGGATTTTGAAATCGAGGGGAGCCAAGCAGCCATTCTCAGAGCCAAAGAGACTATCACCAAGGCTCAAGCTATCTTAGAAGCCAGCGAGTCTCGGTTAGGAGAATATGTGAAGAAGCGGGAAGAGCTGATCCTTCAACAAGGACAGCTTGAGTAAGAAGACATGATCAGGAGCCGTTCTATCGAAGAATCTCGTCAGCGGTTGGCCCAGTAACTTGCAATAAATGACGATAATTTACGCAGGCAGGCTCAACATACTGTGGAAGAAACCCGTCATCGAGTTATCGATGAGACGACAAATAAGTTGAAGCTTCTGGGAGAGCCTTAACTCTCCTGTTTTCTTATACATATTTATTTATTCTTTTGTAATAAAGAACTCAACAATTCTTTGAATTCTTTTGTTTTTGTAACTTTATTCTTTCAATTCATGAATAAAGACAATTCTTTTGATTCTTTCATCCGTTGGCTACAAATTTTTCTTGCTCAACAAATAATTGACATAAAATAGTTCATAGTTTCGATAAAACAATCCAAGGCTGATCTGCGTAACTTAGATTGCTGATACCAATCGGGTCTCAATTATTAACCACGGAAAAGCTCTTTAATAGAGCAAACTGATAGTTTGGTAAAAACGTTTAATTGCCTACACCAGAATGATCAGATTAGGATTATTATCTTAGACAGAGGCGCCTAATTGCACATGCCTTAGTTTGGTAAAGAAGTTCAAGTGTTCATATGCGTAACTTGAACAAGTGGATGGTTATACTCATAGGAATATGAATCAGATGTGACAGTAATATTTTTTTATGCATAATACTTTTTCAAAAATTTGCCGTTAATAGGCATCATCATTCTGTCACCATCCTGCTTCATTAAGCGATAAGCATCACTAGAGTATACCGTCTCCACGATGAATGGTCCTTCCCACTTGGGTTCAAATTTACCCTTGGTCTTGTGGGTCAGAATTATTGGCCTTCTAATAGCCAGAACCAAGTCTCCCTATTTAAAGGTCCTTTGTTTAACGTTCTTATTAAATGCTTGCGAGACACGGGCTGGATACAACTCTATTTATTGCTGAGCCCGGAGACGCTTCTCATTTAGCGCTTCTAGTTCTCGCAATCTTTGTTGATAGCGTTCTTCTGTTGTCATCTTTGTGGCTAATGCCACTCTCAATGATGGTATCTGGACCTCTAGGGGCAAGACGACCTCACTTCCATATACTAAGGATAAAGGGGTAGCCTTTGTTGGGGTGCGGACGATAGTGCGATAAGCCCACAGACACTCTCCTAACTTTTCATCCCAGTCCCGTTTATTGGAAGAGACAAATTTTCGAAGGAGTTTAATATTGGTTTTATTGAAGGCTTCGGCCAATCCATTCGCCGCGGGGTTATATGGCATCAACGTAATATCCTTGATTCTGAACTTATCACATAATCGTGAGAACCCCTGGCTGCTGCAGTCCGTTATCATGAATAATTCTTTGAGGAACGCCAAAACAGTAAATGACGTGATGTTTAATGAATTTAATAACATCTATCGCCTTTACCTCTCTCATGGGTACAGCTTTAGCCCATTTCGAAAAATAATCAGTTATTGCAAGTATAAACCGATGTCCCCTGAACGACGGGGGAGTTATCGGCCCCATGATATCCATTCCCCATGCTTCAAATGGCCAACTAACAATAGTATTGTACAAGTATTCTGGGAGTTGATGACTAAAATTGGCGTGTACTTGACATGCATGGTACCGTTTAACGTATGCCATTGCATCGGTAATCATCTTTGGCCAGTAGTATCCTAATCATCTTATGCGGTCCTCGAGTTTTGGGCCGAGCTGATGAGTTCCACACACTCCATCATGCATTTCTCTCAGCACTTCATTGGCTTCTGCTCTTGATATGCAGCGCAGTAGGAGACCGTCATTTGACTTTCTATATAAGGTTTGGAGTGTAGGGTCAAAATAAAATCTTTGAGCCTTCCTTTTTATCGAGGCAACTTCCTTTGGATCTTCTGGCAACATCCCGTATAAGGCATAATCCATGAATGGAAATCGCCAATCACGAGTTTCAGAGTTAAACCTGTTTGGCACACTTCCCTGGTTTTGATACTTTTAGTTGCGCCTAGCGGGATTGCCAATGTCGCAGCTAATGCGGCAAGAGCATCCACATAGATGTTCTCATTCCGAGGTATATGATAAATGTAAAACTGTTCAAAATATCCTGCCAGCTCAGTGGCTAGTCAATGATAGGGGATGAGGGCTTCATATTTGACTTCATACTCACCCGTCATCTGACTGACAATGAGTTTAGAGTCTCCATATGCCTCTAGACAGTTCACCCCCAGTTGCAGAGCCATTTTTAAACCAATAATGAGCGCATTATATTCCGCCACATTATTTGTACACGGCTCTGTTAATGAGTAACCGTTAGGCAGTATGTACATATGTGGGGAGGTCAGTACCACCCCCACTCCAGCAGCAGATCATCTAGCAGCACTATCAAAGAATATCTGCCGTGGTTGTTCCTTGCCAGTCGTGTTGACCTCTGACGTCTGTTTGGAAATATCTGTTGATGATTTAGGGTTGGACCAAATTGGGTGGTCTGCTAGGAAATCAGCGATTGCTTGTCTCTTCATGGCCTTTTGAGGAACAAAGTGGATGTCATATGGTGATAGTAGCAATGCCCATTTTGCTAATCGGCCGTTTAAAGATCCTGATTTTGTCATCAGGATTTTCAAGGGATTGACCCGTAATATGACATGAATTGTTTGCCCTGAAAGATAGTGTCGCATTTTCTGGACGGCGAACACTAGGGCTAAACATTCTTTTTCGATTGGGGTATACCGATGCTAGGCTCCGATCATTGTTCGACTCAGGTAATAAAGGGCATGTTCTTGACCGTGCTCATTATACTGAGCAAACAATGCTCCTAACGCATTATCCATGGCCCTTACATATATAAGGAATGGTTGTCCAGGGATAAGTGCCATGAGGACGGGAGATTTTGTAAGGTATTCTTTAAGATCATCAAATGCATGTTGACATGCCTCGTCCCATACGAAGGAAACCCCCTTTTTTATAAGTCTGGAGAACGGTTGACATCATCCTGATAGATTGGAGATAAAGTGCTGGATATAGGCCAATTTTCCTTATAACCCTCTCAATTCTTTAAGGTTGCGGGGAGGTAGCATCTCTTTGATCGCTTTTACCTTCTCGGGATCAAGGAAAATTCCTTCCGAAGTAATTATGAATCTAAGAAATTTTTCACTGGACACCCCATGAAGGACTTAGCGGGATTCATCTTCAAGTGTGTCTTCACATAAGATGGAAGGTTGTTCTCAGATTCTGAAGATGGTCTTCTTTGTTTTTGCTCTTGACCGCCAAATCATCTACAACACTCTACCGTTTTGCGCAGATGTTCTTTAAATATAATATTCATCGTGCATTGGTAAATGGCACTGGCGTTCTTCAACCCAAAAGGCATTACTGTATAACAGTACACACCTAACGGCGTTCTGAAAGCCGTGTGTTTTTCGTCGTCTGGAAGCATTTTAATTTGATTGTATTCTGAAAAACCATCCATAAAGGACATCCTCTTGTAACCGCAAGTGTTGTCGACATTACATCAGTAATCGGAAGTGGAAACTCGTCCTTAGGGCATGCAGCGTTTAGATCACGAAAATCAATGCATATCCAAATCTTGTCATTCTTCTTACGAACTGGCACTATATTAGCCACCCAATCAGGATGTTGCTCTTCATGAATAAATCATGATTTTATGAGCTTGTTAACCTTAGCAACTATCGCCTCCATTAATTCTGGTCGAAAACGCCTTTGCTGTTGTTTAACTGGCTTAGCGTCTTCTTTAATATTTAGTCGGTGTGTGGCAATCTGATAATCAAGCCCGGGCATATCTTCGTAGCTCCATGCGAACACGTCCATATATTCCTTGATAAGGGATATAAGTCTTTCCTTTTCTAAAGGAGTTAATGTGTCGCTTATGAAAATGGGCTTCGGATTCTCTTCCGTTCCCATGTTAACTTGTACTAGCTTATCTTCGGTGGGCGGGTCACGCTGTTCAAAACGGACATCCAGAGCGTATCCATGTGTTTAGCCCAGGAATCATCTTGAGCATCAATTAGTTCCTCGTCGCTTTCTTATGCGGCTAAAACCATATTTGCTGTTAAAAATTGAAACCAGGTGCTAGTACTTAGATCCGAATCATGATCAAACGGAGGTAGATCTTCATCGACCAAAGAGCTCTCTTCGTATTTGTATGGCGGTGAGGGAGGAGTGGATACATAGCCTAACCCCCTTCGAGTTTTCTAACTCTTCCCTCTTGGTTTAAACGAGGGTATAAGATTTCGTCGCCCTTTCCCAAAGTTTAATCCCGGTTTTTTGGTAAAATTATAACCCATCTTTTCCATCATTTGCTGGGATTTCTGCTCGTATAAATAAAATTGTGGTGATGTTTGTTCATCACTTTCACTACTTTGTCTTTGGTTAGGCGACGCGATTATTTTGCCGAAGACAATTGGTTTTTGAGATACCTGTCGTGGAGGTACTTCAAAGAAGTGATCTCGTCCCTTCGTTATTTTAAATCGAGAGATGAGGGATGACCTGATTGGCAAATGATATGCTACATGAACTTCAAGTTCGGACAGGTCATCCACCTCGGTGGAAGTACAAGAAGGCTCAGACTCTGTAGCAACAGCAGGCTCGTAGACTAATTTTATATTTTCAATAATAGTCTACTCATCCTCTTCAATATTAGTTACATTATTATCAAAATTCATCTTAAAATTTATGTGAGGGTTTATCTCATAATCACCCCCCATTATCCTTTTCCGGAGATTCATATTCAGTGTCCGCCTCATTTCCACTGTCGTCAGGTTCTTGAGGCTCTTTGCAGTTATTATTGGGGACTTCATGGGCCGGTTTGTAGAGCATAGCATCAGTGAAGTAGTTTTCTAGCCCTTTGAATGGTTGCCTATCTACAACTAGTGTCCGGACTTCTCCTTGTTCATCGCAGTACTTCATACATTGATGGAGAGTCGATAGGACTATCATATAGACATGAATTCATGGTCGCTCCAGTAGAATGTTATAATACATGTCTGCATCTATACCGTAGCACGTAACTTCTGTCCTCAAATCTCTAATTTGACATCAAAGTCGGATCTTCCCGAGGGGACAACTGTCATTGGTGTTAAACCCATATATCGTAGTATTTGTTGGTGTTAGGCGATGGGGCAAAATTCCCAATAGCTGCATCTATCTTCTGGGAATGATGCTTAATGCAGACCCCAGATCGATTTGAATGCGGTCTACCTTGTAGATCCGACATATCCGGTAAAATATAAAGGCCTATTATGCTTTATATTTCTCACCTGCATGTCCTCTGGGGAGAAGGTAATCTGTGGGACCTGCCTCCTCACATGATGACAGCGTGGGCAGGAATCTTGTTTTTCATCAGCTGGCTCGCAATCTGTGCTAGGAACGACTTAGAATCTGCCAAAGCCTCTCTTAATGCCTCGTGAGTCGATTTCGATAATCGCAGCAACTCGTAAAGCGTAACTCGAGCTGGAATATTTTCTAGCTGAGCTAGTATGTCTAATTTGAATGTAGCATCCTTGACCTCTTCGTCTTTTCCAGGATTTTTCTAGAAACGAAGCCCTTTTTGCTTTGCAAGCTTCGCGAGTTCCCCGTATATATTCTTCGGGTCTACTCTGGTGTAGTCTCTGAGGTAGGCTTTACCGGATCGAGTACCGGAGGGTCCTGCCTCATCTTGATGAGTGGCCATAGTTTCGGCCTCCTCTTCAAAGTCTGTGAATGCTCCTGTAACTATGTACTCTACTTTTATTTTTACAGAAATAGTATTACTAGTCCGCTTTCTCCTCTGGCTTCCTGAGGTGGTCCATTGTTCATCCTGTAATAAATCAGGGTGGACTCACATGAGTTTCCCTCTTTGTTTAGTTACGAGGACAAGTCCTTTCTGTGCTCTTTCATGTGGGTCCTGATTCTTCATGATCAACTTCCTTTCTGGTATTGGAGTTACTCCTGCAAGGAACTCATGGGTTCCACCACCAGGGTTGCCATATTAGCAGTGACTTTCTTTTGTTCCTCTTTCAGCGTTAAGACTCCAGTTTCTATCAATGCCTGGATCCTGTTCTTCAAAGGGTAACAGTCCTTGGTAGGGTGTCCAACATTCCTGTGGTATAAACAATAATTGGGGTCGTTGGTTTTACCAGCGTCCTTCGATTTTCTATTTTCTGAAAGTTTCAACAATCCCTTCCTAAGGAGCAGATGGAAGAGTGTAGGTGTCTGTTCCACCTTAAAGGTGTAAGTCCTCTCTTGTTGGGGTCTATTTCGTATCGTGCCCTTTTGATTTTGGGCTTTGGGTTTGGAGGATTTGTCTTTTGTGGAGCGGCATCTGATGCCATTACCGCTTTTTCCTTGTTCTTATTGTTGTTTTGCGCGTGCAGCCTATTGTTTCCAAGATTCCTTGCTCCACGGGATTCTTCGACTCGGCAGATCAAGTCTTCGGCTTGCTCCCTCTGTTTAAGAAAATCCTTTCAAATCTTGGACTCTACGGCTCCCATTTTTAAGAGTACATGGGTCTTGAAATTATGTCGGCAAGTTTCTACCAGAGTTTCCTGGACCATTCCGTGTTTATAATGCATGGACTTTTCCTCGAACCTTTTTATAAAGTTCTTCACTGTTTCATGTTCCCCTTGCTTTGTTGCATGGAGAGAATGAACCGATATTTGGGTATCATCCTCAAAGAAACGTGCGAGAAAGTATCTCTCAATGTCATACCAGGTATTAATAGTACCTGGGGGCAACTATATAAACCATGTGAAGGCAGGCCCTCGTAAGGTACTTGCAAATACCTTGGTCATTACTGGGTCATTGCCCATCAAATGCCCCACTTGAGACAAGAAATAGTAAATGTGCTGACTGGAAGATCCTTTCCCATCGTATGGCTCCAACTTGAGCGGTTTGTACTTTTCAGGGTACGGTGCCAGATCCCATTCAGGTGGGTATGGTCTTAAAACTCGTGATTCTTTCAATTCCTTCTTGTGCATCAAGCATCAAGTTGGCTTTGTAACTTCTCAATTTTCTCTTCATAATGGTCATGGAAAGAATATTTATCCTCGTCCTCATGTGCCGAGTACACCTTTTCTTCTTTATCTTCTTCATTTATCTTGAATGGAGTTTCTTTTTCTTTCTTTGGTGGTGATTCTGAAGAAGTTTTGGCTTTATCTTCAATTATTTTTTGAGTATTTTCGACCACCTTCAAGAGCATCATTTTAAGGTCCTCGATTGTCTTTTGTTGCTCTCAGATCATTTGCTCTTGGGCCTCCAATCTCTGATCAATATCGTCAGACTTATCTGCCATATTTGAGGTCAATTTCTGTAGTTTGGATGACGCCGAAGAGCGAGGAGAAGCTATGGCTGAATTATCATTGTCATCGTTATAAGATTCTTTTACAAGTTTCTTATAATCTCGAGCCGGGACAGCGCCTGACTTAAGTCGGGTAAGATGATGAGGTTCTTCATCACTTGATTCTGAATCATCATCCCTTACGATTTTCTTCCCCTTTCCAACCATATTAGAAGTTACAATTCTCCATTCTTTTTCTCGGGGAGCAGTTTTTATCTTCTTAGAAGGTTTTTTGTCCGACTCAGTTAATCAGTCGAACACCGATATCCTATTCTTGCTGCAGCAACATCTGTTCATTACAGCAGAGACTGCTGTCATAAGCTGCTCACAATGACAAATAGAATCAGACTGAACTTGATTGATGCTTCTTTTCTTGGTTACGTATTCTCTGAGGTCAGTGGCCTTGAACACAAGATCGTGGGGCCCACTCATCTGTTGAGAGGGTCTAGGGGCCCACTGGAGCTTCTTGAAATTATTAGTGTTAAGTTCTGGTCTAATGGTGTGATTATCAACCTTGATTTTGTATTCAGATTGATTTACGCGGAGCTGAGAACTAGCTTCGCGTTCTGGCACGCGAAGCTGAGCAGTAGCTTCGCGTTTTGATTTGCGGGGCTGAATAATAGCTTCACGTTTTTGTATGCTAGCCTCGCGTTTCACGCTGGCTTGGGGTTTCTGCAGAAGTTTAACTTCTGGAATATTAGCCTCGCGTGGAGGAAAATTCTTACACGCTGGCTTGTCCTTGCGATCTACGCAAGTCATAACTTCGAATTTAATGCGATTCTTGCGATTAACACAAGTCTGAAAATTATCTTCACGATTTACGTGAAGGTAAGGAGTTTTGCGATTAACGCAAGTCTCACTGGCTTTGTGTTTTACGCTAAGCTCAGTGTTAGCCTCGCGTGGAGAATTACCATCCCACGCTGGCTTTAAGGGCAATTTATCCTCGTGATTAACGTGAGCTTCTTTGGTTTTAAGTCCAGATAAAATAGCCTCGCGTGGAGAATCACATGCTAGCTTGTCCATGTGATTAACGCAAGTTGCAGCTTCGCGTTTAACACAATACTGACTGGTCTTGCGATTAACGCTAGCCAGTTCACGAGGTATTGTAGCCTCGCGTCCTGCTGCCTGATTAACCCGCGATTAATACAGTTTTTGAGGGCCTTTCGCCTAGCTCTCCGATTTCTGTTCCGGAGTTGGGTTCTGGTCAATCCAGTTCCCGAGCCTTCTTTGGCAGTAGAGAGGTCATCCTCTGCTAGGATTTTCTGCCCAAACGACGGCTCTATGGCTGCGGTCTCCAAGGGTTCTCAATTAATAGTGAATTCCCAATTACCCGATTTACGGGTATTGGAGCGCAAGCAATGATAGCGCCCCATTTCGGTCAGCTTACCTGAATCAGAGGAGAGATACTCCTCATACTTCTGCTGGTCGATCTCCACGACTAGCATATTAACGTCAAATCCGATCCTCACGACATCAGATTGGCCACGATCTCTTCTTTGGTAAAAGAGACTTCTCCCACTATGGTCACCAGTTTGTTCCCAACAAAATTTTTGCTTCCTTCTATTGAATACAACTTAGATTACAACGAAAGTGAACAAGAAAAGAACAAACGAGAGGATTTATAAATATCGCTCTCTTTTACAAAATACAGTGGGTTCTCGCAACGATGGGATCTATCTAAATAGCTCCTTTGGACGATCTGAGATCGATGATTTTCTTGCTTGATAAAGACGACGGCTGACTTGATCTTTCTCTGCTGATCTTGATGGGTTCAAAGCTCTCACGCGTAACTTGAACTTCTTTTATGCTCCAAAAAGATCCCTCAAGGCTTCTTCAAGTGGGTATTTATAGCCTTGGGACAATATGAGAGTTTCTATTTAAATAGAATTTGTATTCATCAAGGATTCCAATCAAATATCTTAGTCTTGATTTAAATGTTTTGATTTAGAGTTTTGATTGGATTTAATTTAGTTATTGCATTAGCCCAAATCTCAATCATAATCAATTTAAAATTCTGGTCATTTGCTTACGCAGAGCTAATCGCATCAAAACGCGGAGCTAGAAAACTAGAACGCGGAGCTATTGATTAGCTCCGCGTTTTACTCAAACGCAAGGCTAAATAGCCAATACGCGAAGCTACAGAGTTAGCTCCGCGTTCTGCGTGGAAAATTTCTTTTTACTTAGAAATTTTCACTACCAACATCTAACTCCTGAGATTATCACACTCCAAATCCAGTAGCTGTTATAGCGGTAGTAGAGGAGGAGGACTGCCTCTCAAGGTTCCTTACATTCAAGAGTAGGTCAAGCGCCAGTAGCCCGTCTCTCATAGGATCTTTATCCCTTATGCGTATATATCATTTTGGTTTGTATTTGTATATGTATCCTGCATTCTAGTTCTGTCTGTGGTATCCAAACACTCTTACTTATATTCAGTAGTTAGTTTCTTTGTTCTGATACTATACTTGACTCTACATGAGCAATATTTTTGTGTACATATTGCTTATCATTCAAGTATATTTATTTTTGGATATTACTACTCCGTCACATAAACATACCAAGACATATTCAAAGAAAGAAAGCATTAAAAAAATTAGTATAGATTATAATATGATTAAGTATTATTTATTTATAGTTTCTTTAATTATTATTTTTTTTCTTCACGAAGTAGAATAGATTTTTTTTTCTTGTCTATGTTTCATATATCTATATATAAGCAAGGTATTACACTCTCTTACGTAATTCACTTCTTCAATATCCAAGTTAGATTGTTTATCCACTATTTTCTTAATTTATTGTAAAATTATGATCTCTACCTCCTTAAGTTTTTTAGAATCAAATTTTATGAGTTTTAATGTTTATTTGTCATTTCATCAAGTGGATACAAAATATTATATTTATCGAAAATTATTAATATTGTGTCTACTTGATAAAGGATCGAATCAAAACTAAAACGTAAGAAATTGAATATGAGTGGATCCTAGGGGCTCCAGATTATAATCAAAAAGAAAATTTGAGAAAAAAATTTATTGTAGATAGTGGAAATGAATTGCAGTAGCTTAGGTAACTTGAGTGAGGCAGTAGCTTATTTCCATTACTCCTATATATATATATATATATATATATATATATATATATATATATATATATATATATATATAAGGTTTTTCATATTGATCTGTTAATTCAACCATATTAGAATATCAATCTCTTATTTCTTTGATTTTCGTTATTAGTCACTCAAAAATAATAAGCTACTCCGCTTTAGTCCTTCTAGCTATGATCCATTAAAAATAACTTTTTACCTCTTTTTTCTGTTATACCCTGACCTTCATTCTTACAGGCAATGGATTAAATTAATTACTCCTTCTTCCTTTCATGTACCAACTCAAATTTTTCACCCTTTTCTTCCATGTAATAACTATGACTCCTCTCTTCCTCTTAGTCGAAAGGAGTTCCCTCATTGCCTCCCACCCCCCCCCCCCCCCCCGCCCTCCTCTCTCTCAACCCTCCTTAAAAACTGAGCTCCCTAAAGACCAAACTTTATTTCAACCACTTTTTCAACCACTTCTCATATTCAATTTAACTATAATGTAAAAGTAATAGTAAATTGTGGTCTTAACTTACATTATCAATTAATAACCATTAGATTACATTGATTAAAGAGAGTTAACCCAGTGCATTATCTAAAAAACACCCAAATTAATGTAATACAGTTAGCTCGTAGAAATTAACCAAATCAACTAATCCTAAATCAATCCTAAGCCCTAACGAAAATATTCCAAACATTCTTACATCATGCATTCAATCCAAAATACCAAATTTCTCCATTAGTAATGATACAATTGGCCATTATTAAACTAAATGTAAAACTTGTAGGTAATAAACATGAGACTTTTACCTTGATTACTAATTGCAATGACCTTCTCGTGCGCTGTGCAACCTCACAACAATCACCCACTATAAAAAAACAATGAAAAATCCTATTTTAATAATTCACACAACCATCTAATTGAAAACATGATACCAAAAATTTACTTCGAACCTTAAACTTACTGTTGAAGATTCGCCTTGATCAATAAGAATCCTCACCTCCAGCTAGCCTTCATCCCTACTTTAGAATCATCATCATTGCCAAAGGCGGTGCTTGGATTAGGCAGATGCAGCTTTGGCTATCGCTTATCAAACCAAACTCTATTTTGGATTTCCCCCTTCTATCTTCCCCAGTTTTCCTCTTTCGCTACTGCAACTTCTAATTACCACGCCCAAAGTGAGGAAAATAAAGGGGGAGTCGTTCTCCACAAAAATCTTACTTTCTTCCATTGATCACTTTGATTACAACGAAAGAGGAACAATAGAAAAACAAACGAGAGGATTTATATTTTATCACTCTCTTTTACAATAAAAATGTAGGTTCTAGTGTGGCGATATGATCTATCTAGTAGTTCCTGTTGACGATCCGATGTGAAGTTCTTCTTTGAAGAAGATGATGGCCAGCCCTAGGTCTCTCTCTTTGCTGATCTCGATGAATTCAAGGCTCTCACACGTAACTTGAACTCTAAAATGATCAAAAAAGATCCAAAAGTCTCTTCCAAGAGAGTATTTATAGACTTTAGTTGGATATGAGAGTTTCCATAGGAATAGAATTGGAAGGTGCTTGTATTTATCGAGGACTCTAATCAAATTCTTAGTCTTGATTTAAAATCTCTTGATTTTTAATACTGATTGGACACAATTTGGGTATTGGATAAGCCCTAATCTCAATTACAATCAATTTAGGATTCTGAGAATTTGCGGACGCGGAGTTAAATACTCTGAATGCGGAGATATAGACTTAGCTCCGCATTTTACTTTAATGAGAAGTTAGCCTTCCGGTCAAACGCGGAGCTATGAACTTAGCTCCACATTTTACTTAAAATGTGAAGTTAGCTTTTAGGCAAACGCGGAGTTACAGACTTAGCTCCATATTCTGCGAGCTAATTGCTCTTTTCTTTGGAAATTTTTACCACCAACAGAACCCCCTCCAAAGTTTTCAAAACGAATTATGACTTAACAAATTTTGAAATATTTTGGATCTCCAGTTTAGTGCATCTGAATGCGAAGTTAGCCCACACTTTATCTTCACGTTCACGCATCAATATGCGAACCTAATAGTCTCGCGTCGCACTATCATAACGACTCTGATCTCGGCACCGAATACCGAGGGACAGGCTTCTTTATTTAAATAGAGTCTTTTCTTCTTCCTCACTCTTTCAAGAATTTTCAAGAACTTTAAGAACTCAGAGCTCTTAGAGATCCTTGCAACTGACGATTTTCTCCCCATTTTAGAGGTCAATGGCACCTAAGAAGAATGCCACCGCATGTGCCTCGTCCCCGTTGTTGGCAGGTACCAGCAGCAGCAGCAACCATGGCAATGGTCGTAGTGGTGGCCTAGTCTATGCTGCACTGATCGGAGGTAAGGATTCCTTTCTTGGAATTTTTAGAGGATGTTTTTGGGTGATTTGGCTCAGTTTTAACCAGTCAATCATCGTTTTCACCAGTGAAATCGTCGCCGTACTCTGGTCAAATGACTTGGAAAAGAAGAGACCTCTGGTCTTCTTCTACGTGAATTACTGCGTTAACTTCGCGTCCAACGCTTATTACGCGAGGTTATCTCTGACTGCTGCGCTTTTCTGCACAAAGTTATGGATTTAGTTTCGTGTTTTAGCTTCTGGCGCGAAGATATTTATTAGTTTCGCTTATTTTCTTTAAACGCGGAGTTATTTTATAGCTTCACATTTTGTTTGTACGCTAAGTTGATTGATTAGTTTTGTGTGAAGTTATCTTTAACCCCGCATTTTGATACTTAGCATTTTCCAACTGCTTTCTGAATTTTTTCTAACTTTGATTTTTTTTTTTTTTTTTTTGTAGTTGGTTATTCAGTGGATCCTCTCCCACATGCATCATTTTGGTTTTGCTGGGGGCATATACCAAACAACCCAATTCCGTTTCACAACCGAACTCCCTGCCTTCAAGCCAGGTCTTAGGGAATGCCGGGAAAACCTGTTGAGATACAGTCCTGCCACTGCAAGGGAGATAATTACTGACACCCAATTTGAAGCCATGAATCGGGATGCCTTGGAGAAGCCAGTCTTCCATTTTGGTGATACTGTACAAAATTCAGATGAATTTTTTTTTAAAGAAGAAAGCAAGTGGCTTCATCAAACTGGAGACTTGCTAATATTTTTACCTGATATGGAGCAAAGCTACCATCTGGTATACCTCTAGAGGTTATCCGCTTGTCGAGTGTTGGAGTGGAAGCTCACTTGAGAATATGACGAAGTTACCACAGGAAAATTTGGCACGCATGGGGCATATCAAGATGGTCCCACCAGGTGCGTCACTGGACTCCTTCCAGGTAGAATTACCAAGGAGCATACAGTGGGGGAGGTCCCTACTCGTGCGAAGACCTTCCTTAGCGAGTTTGTGGTGAAGGGTGTCCAATACCCAGCTCATGACTTTAGGATGCCTGGCTGGATTCACTCCTCAAGCAATATGTGGTGGACCCGCCTCGTCAAGTACATGGTGGACTCTCACGAGCAGGTTCTGAAGGAGATTGGCCTCTATAAAGCCATTCGAAACATCCAGTTCGGCCTATTCTAGTCTCCTATCATCTCTTCAGTCTCCTGGAGATGTATAACCCTGAGACCGGTACATTCTTTACTCCAGTAGGGGAGTTAGGTCTTGCTCTATATGAGATGTATGAGGTATCTGCACTATCTATGGGCAATTTTCTGCACTATCTATGGGCAATGTTTCTTACAAAGAGTACATCCCAACCACTGAGGAGTTAAATATGATAAGGGTAAGGGACAAGCGTATTTACGAGACGTATTGGGAGATGATATGCCACTACCATATTTGTACCGACTTGGCTGGAGTAAGGAATCAAGGAATCGGTCATAAGAAGTGGGCAGACTACCTCTTCTTGAATCTAAAGGAGAGCCTGCCTATGATCTGCGAACTTAGGCCCGTTAATATTGAAGAAATTAACCGGCGTATCGCAGAGATGAAAGCCACCTCATACACCATAGAATCGAATGAAGGAGGGTTCAACCCTGGTACAGTTTTCAAAAACATCCACTACCAGGCTCAGTTTTCCATATCTGATAGAGGCTTAATTGCTGGATTTCTGATAATGTGGCTGAAGAGGTGTGTTGTCCCTTCGCCGCCAAGGACACCATCGCGAAGAACGTCGTCTATCCTGCCGTCCTACTGGCCTTTGGACGACCACTCGGGCTTCTTCCCGCAATGGTGAGCAACCTTTAGAGCGGGCTCCATGCACTCTGTAATGGCTTCATCTCCATGGACAAAGGCAAGGCCACAAAGGGGAAGGCTACCAAAGGAAAAATAGCGAAGGAACCTACTACGGTGAAACACCGAATCCTAGGGTGGAGATGCCCTATACATACGTGATGGAATGGCTTGTCATGCACTGTCTCTTATTAATGAGTGCCACAGATTACTCCCAATTGACAAGCCATTCTTCATGGAGATGTACGAGCGTTCCACATGGAAGAGTTATTACATGTCAATAATTCGAAAGACACTCCGTCATCACCAGAATTATGAAATCTTCCGTTGCTTTCTAGATTTTACAGAAGGAGAGTACAGGTCAAAATTTAAGGACACCTTAAGTCTAGACAACTTCTCTGGTCTAGCCTCGGGAGCATTCTAGTGGCTACTAAATATTCGCCCCGGGTATCTGGTGTACTGACAAGACACTATGTGCTACATAGAGTCATACACACTAAGCCATTTTGCTCATCAATTCGGATATGCGCAGCTCTATGTGGGGAACCCAAACAAATAGCTACCGTATGAAGGGAACCTCTACGAAGGAGCTCGGGGTTGGTTCCATTTCGTAGCTGGGGGGACTGGAGTTGAGTTTGCACTACCTCAAAAGTCTCCAGTCCTCAACATGGTACTTAGTTTCTGTACTTGGTACCGCATTGTCAATGCAGCTGTGCCCAATTTCTCCATCAACCATAGTTATTACAAGGAGATATAGGCATTCTACTCTCGTCGGAAAGGGGCAAAAAGGGTAAGAGTAAAAGGAATGGACGAATTCCTTGATGTGGAGGCCGAGCTATCAGATGATGACGACTCAGATAATAACGACGCTTGGGGCAGTGATGACACCGGTGCCGGAGATGCTCTCCCAATTGTTAAGGATGATGATACTCACATCCAAAGTCCATCCCTTAAGCATCGTCGAATATCAAGAGGCGAGCCAATCCGGAAAATGAAGAAGCTAGTCGAACAGACCTTGCCAATGATAGTTATTCCTGAAGATGCAGCAGTTTGGTTTGCAGCTGATCTTTTGGCCTCAACTCTGCCATCAACACCAGTTGAAGAAGATGTCCCAGCAGAATCTGCAAGTGCTGCTAATGCCCAAGATCTGCCTGCTCCCGGGTCTACAGAGCATACTACGATGCAACCTCAAGGTAGCGAGACAGGTGCGCTTCTGGAAACTTCTATAGCTCCTCCATCCAGTCCAACTACAAAACTTATTTCTACTGGTATGATTTTTACCTTTTTGACTTTATATCTTATTTTTCTTATATATATTTGATACCTTTGTCTACTTTTGAGATCCAGATAATCATCTTCATTTGCTAATGCACTTGACTAGCAGAATAGAATCTGAGGAGCTGGTGGATTATTCAGACACCACCAGATCAGTTGGCAGTTTGGGTAGTTCTACGGAAGAGTTTGACACAGACTATTTCATGCCAATTCCTAATCCCGTCCAAGCTTCAACTCTTCCTGCTGACGAACTAGGGAGCGATGATAGAACAGAAGTTGCTGCTTCTAAAGCCCGAGAAGCTCTTCACTCTCCTGAGCCAAGCTTGCCATCTCCAACACCGGATGTCTGCTCCGAGGATTCCTTCTCGGTCATGGTTGGCATACTATCAACTCCTTAGCTGGCTATAGCAACGCCTTCAACGATTGTGGCTGCTATTGCTCCGACTGCTCTTCCACCTGCACCGGCCAGTTTACCCGCTAGTGGAGAAGATTCTCTGAAATTTTCATTCAAAGCCACTTCCATAGTCGGGGAGGCTTCAGGTGGCGTCGCTCCTTCAGAATCTTCTCCTACCGGCCCAATCGCTCAAATGACCAGTGCTGGTGATACCTCTTTTCAAGTTCAGTCGGTTCGTTACTGGCGCTACTAGCCCCACATGTAATGAGCTTAGTGCAAGGACGAGCTCCCCCTTCATCACCTCCTGTGGAAGCTACATCCCTAGCTGTGGCTAATTACTCAGTACTGTCTGCCCTCAACTTAGACACTGTTGATCCACTAGAAGAATTTATTAATCACAGTGTCAACAACTTTATGCGACTGCTGAGGAGATGTATTGGCATAATTTTGGATGGGAGAGACTTCTTCGATCTTGGACACCCAATGTTGGTCAGCTATCTCGACAACATTGCGAGAATTGGAGATCGTGAGTGAGCAACCCTTTATCAAGCCCGCCTAGAGGCCTTAGAAGAGCAAGTACATATGCTAGACACTCTCCTCCAAGCAGATGTGGAAGTGATTGCTGAAATTGAGGTGGCATGGCTTCGAGTGGATTTAATGGCTCGTCAGGAAGAACAAGGTGCCAGGAGGATAACTGGTCTCAGAAGTTAGCGGAACTTTGGGCCAACCAGGAGACAGTTCTAAGAAGACTGGAGAAAGAAGATTTTGAGATTGAGGGGAGCCAGGCAGCGATCCTCAGAGCTCGGGAGACTATCGCTAAAGCTCAGACCATTTTAGAAGCCAATGAGTCTATGCTAGAGGAGTCGTCGAAATGACAGGAGGAGTTGATTTTACAACAAGGACAACTTGAACAAGGAGGCGTGGTGAGGAGCCGGTCCATTGAAGAAGCCCATCAACGGTTGACCCAGTAACTTGCTATCAACGACGATGATTTGCGTCGCCAGGTTTATACTCTATAGAAGAAACCCGTGGTCAAGTTATCGACCTGACGGAGAAAAAGCTGAAGTTTCTGGGAGAATTTTAACCTCCTTGTATCTTCTTTATTTTCAGTTTTTTGCTGTAATAAATGAGGAGGATCAATTTTATTTGAACTCTTTTAGCTTTTTGCTATTTTGTCTTCATTCTTTCAATTTATGAATAAAGAAAATTCTTTGATTCTTTTATTCTTCAATTCCAATATTATTTCGAGCAACAAGTGATGATGCGCTCGGTCTGGAATTCTGGCAAAGGTAGTTCAAGTGCTCTCTCGCATAACTTAAACTGCACATGCCAAGATGATCGGGTCATGATCATCGGTTTCGGCAGAGGCGTCTAATTGCACATGCCTGTAGTTTGCTAGAGGTGCTTAATTGCACACGTAAAGATGATTAGGTCAGGATCATCATCTTTGGGCAGCGACGCCTAATTGCATATGCCTGGTAATAGTTCAAGTGCTCCCACGCGTATCCTGAACTTACTGTTAGAGGTAAGAGTTTAATATGACAGACTAATTATATGATAATAATTCAAATTTTACTGTCAGAGATAAGAGCTTAACATGACAGGTTTTAATCATATCGAGATGATATATATGAGATGGTTCAAATCTCACTGTCAGAGATAAGAGCTTAACATGACATTTTTTTTACATATAGTATTTCTTCAAAAAATTGCCATTAATAGATATCATCATTCTATCACCGTCTTAACTCATTAGGTGATAGGCTCCATTCGAATATACTATTTCCACTATAAATGGTCATTCCCATTTAGGTTTGAACTTACCCTTGGTCTTATGGATCATGATCATTAGCCTTCTGACTGCCAGAACCAAATCCCCTTATTTGAAGGTCCTCTATTTGACCTTCTTGTTGAACGCTTGCGAGATTCGCTCTTTGTATAGTTCAATTTGTTGTTGAGCTTGTAGACGCTTTTCATCCAGCGCTTCAATTTCTTGAAGTCTTTACCGATGCATTTTCTCTGTTGTCATTCTTGTAGCTAAACCTACTCTCAACAAGGGTATCTGGATTTCCAAAGGCAAAACAGCCTCACTTCCATACACCAAGGAGAAACGTGTAGCTTTAGTAGGAGTGCAGATTGTGGTGCGATAAGCCCACAAACACTCTCCTAATTTTTCATCCCAGTCTCGCTTATTGGAAGAGACGAACTTTCAAAAAAACTTAATAATCATTTTATTGAAAACTTTGGCTAAACCATTAGCTACAGGGTTGTATGGTGTTGATGCAATATGTTTAATTCTAAATTTATTGCAGAATCGCGAAAACCCTGGCTGATAAACTGTAGCCCGTTATCATGGATAATTCTCCAAGGGACACCGAAGCGATAAATCACGTGATGTTAGAAAAACTTAATCATGCCGGTAGTTTTTACCACTCTCATGGGTACAACTTCAGCCTATTTTGAGAAATAGTCGGTTATTGTAAGTATAAACCGAAGTCATCTAGATGATGGTGGGGTAATTAGCCCCACTATGTCTATTCCTCATGCCTCAAAGGGCCAACTGGCAATAATAGCATGCAGGTATTCAAGAGGTTGATGTATGAAGTCAGCGTGCACTTGGCATTTGTGGTAATGCTTCGCATATGTGACTGCCTCAGTAATCATTTTGGGTCAATAATACCCTATCCTTCTTATGCGATCTCCTAGTTTTGGAATGGGTTTGTGAGCTCTGCATGTTCCATTATGCATTTCTTTAAGCACCTCACTGGCCTCCTCTTCTGAAATGTATCGTAGCAAGAGGCCATCACGTGACTTTCTATATAGAGTTTGAAGTGCAGCATCATAATAGAAATTTTGAGTTTTTTTCTTGACCGAAGCAGCTTCTTTAGGATCTTCAGGAAGTATTATGTGCAAAGCGTAATCCGCAAATGGAAATCGCCAATCTCATGGTTCAAGAGTTATACCAACTTGATATACTTCCTTGGCTTATAAGACCATGTTAGGGTGAATAAGTTCCCTACTTCTAATAGTGACGCTTTTAGTGGAGCTCGTTGGAAGTGCCAGTGTCGCGGCTAAGGCTGCGAGGGCATCCGCATAGATGTTCTCATGTCGGGGTATATGGTCAATATAGAACTGCTCAAAACAATTTGCCAATTTAATGGCTAATTGATGATAGGGGATAAGGGCTTCATGTCTGACTTCGTACTCGTCGGTCATTTGATTGTCAACTAGCTTAGAGTCTCAATATCCCTCTAAATAGTTCACCCCTAGTTACAAGGCCGTTTTTAGGCCAATAACGAGCGTATTGTATTCTGCCATGTTATTTGTGCATGGTTCGGTAAGTGAATAACTGTTAAAAATTATATATTTGTATGGTGATATAAGTACCATCCCCACTCGTGCGACAGACTGTCTTGCGGCTCCGTCAAAGAACAATTGCCATAGCCGTTCTTTATTAACTGCATTGACCTCTGCTGAATGATCTGGAATATCCTCCAATAATCTAGAGATTTTTGACATCGAATTTTCTACGAGGAAGTCGGCGATCGCCTGTCCTTTCATGGCTTTTTTAGATACAGAATGAATATCATATGGGGATAAAATCAATGCCCATTTTGCTAATCTGCCATCTAAAAAACCTGGTTTGGTCATAAGGATTTTTAGTGGGTTGACCTGGGATATGATGTGGATTGTCTGTCCAGAGAGGTAGTGACGCATCTTGTGAATAGCAAACACTAGGGCTAGACACTCCTTTTTGATCGGAGTATACCGTTGCTCTGTCCCCATCATTGTTCGGCTCAGATAATAAAGGGCATGTTCATGACCGTACTCATTATGTTGAGCAAGCAACGCACCTAACGTGTGATCCATAGCCTTCACATATACGAGGAATGGTCTTCCCAATATGGGGACCATGAGAACATGAGGTTTTGTAAGATACTCTTTGAGGTCATTCAATGCTTGTTGGCATGCCTCATCCCATACAAAGAAAACTCCTTTTTTCATGAGCTTAGAGAATGGCTGGCATCGCCCTGATAAGTTGGAGATGAAACGACGGATATAGACCAATTTACCTTGTAATCCCCTTAGCTCTTTGAGATTTTGGGATGGAGGCATTTCTCTAATTGCCTTCACTTTATTGGGATCAAAGAAAATCCCTTTTGAGGTGACCACAAATCCAAGGAACTTGCCGTTGAACACCCCGAGAAAAGTTTTTGTAGGGTTCATTTTTAGGTGATGTCTTCACATGAGATTGAAGACTATCCTCAAGTTTTGAAGATGGTCCCCTCTATTCTTGCTTTTGATAGCAATATCGTCCACATAACACTCCACGGTTTTACGTAGGTGTTCTTTAAATATGACGCTCATTGTGCACTGATAAGTAGCTCCGCATTCTTAAGTCCAACAGGCATCATTATATAACAGTATACTCCCTATGGTGTTCTGAAAGCTGTGTACTTCTTATCATCTGGGTGCATCTTGATCTGGTTGTAACCAGAAAATCCATCCATAAAAGACATCCTCTCATAGCCACACGTATTATCAATCATTACGTCGGTGACCGGCAAAGGGAACTCATCCTTGGGACTTGCGGCATTTAAATCTCGGAAATCAATGCATATCCGGATCTTGCCATTCTTTTTGTGAACTAGGACTATACTTGCCACCCAATCAGGATGTTGTTCTTCTCTAATAAATTCCCTAGTTATTAATTTGTTAACTTTAGCTTCTATGACTTCCATTAACTCCGGTAGGAAGCACCTTGGCTGCTACTTGACTGGTTTGGCATCTTCTTTAATATTCAAGAGATACGTAGCAACCAGGGGGTCTAGCCCGGGCAAATCTTCATAACTCCATGTGAACACATCTATGTATTCTTTAATGAGAGCTATAAGCTCTTGCTTTTCTGTGGGAGTTAATACTTCGCTTATAAAAATGGGTCTTGGATCCTACTTAGTCCCCATGTTAACTTGTGTTATTTTAGCTTCTGTAGAGAGTCACGTTGTTCAAAACGGACGTCTCAGAGGGTATCCATATGTTTAGCCCAGGATTCATCTTGAATATCAATTGGTTCTTCATCGCTTTCTGTTGCGTCTGAAACCATATTTGCTGCCAAAGATTGGATTAGGGCACCGATACTTAGATTGGAATCATGATCCGGTGGATAAACATCACTATCGATTGAAGACGTTCCTTCAAGTTCGTTTGAAGATGTGGAAGGGGTGGATATGTATCCTAACCCTCTTCAGGTCTTATGATAATAATCAGAGCTTTTTCCCTTTGGCTTAAAGGAAGGTAGAAGATTTTGCCGTCCTTTTTCAAAATTTAACCCCAATTTTTGGGCTAAGTTATAACCCATCTTTTTCATCATTTGTTGGGATTTTTATTCATAATGATGGAACTGAGATGATGTTTGCTTGTCACTCTCACTACTATATTTTTGAGTAGGTGGCGTCATCATTTTGCCAAACACAATAGGTTTTGATGTGTTTGTCTAGAAGGTACTTCGAAAATATTATTTTGGCTGCCAATTATTTTGGGCCGAGAGAGGAGAGATGACCTGATTGGAAAATGATATGCCACCAAAACTTTAAATTCGGACAGGCATCCGCCTTTGTGGTAGTGCCAGAGGCTTTTGAATCAGTAGCAACAGTAGGCTCATAAACTAACTTTATGTCTTCATTGATAACCCATTCATCTTCATCACTAGCAGTGTTGGTTACATTAATTTTATTAATATCTATATTAGAGTTTATCTCATAAGCCCCACTGTCTTCTTCTAAAGACTCAAACTCAATGTCTGCTTCATTGCTGCTGTTGCAGAGTTCTTCATACTCTTGGAGAATCTCATGGGTAGCCCTATATAGCATAGCATCAGTAAAATAGTTTTTCAACTCTTTAAAAGGTTATTTATCCACGATCAAAGTCTGGACTTCTCCTTCATCACTGTAATATTTTATGCATTGGTGAATAGTCGACAGGACTATTATGTAGGCGTGGATCCATGGTCGCCCCAAGAGGATATTATACGACGTGTCTGCATCGATAACGTAACACGTGACCTCTATTTTCAGATCTCCGATCTGGCATTGGAGCCTACTCTTTCCGAGGGGGCAGCTGTCATTGGCGTGAACCTGAATATCGTAGTATTTGACGGCGTAAGGTGATGTGTCGAGATTCCTAATAATTGCATTAGTCTTCTTGGGATAACGCTTAGTGCAGATTCATGATCAATTTGTATGTGGTCCACCTTGGTGGATCCGACATACCCAGTATAGTATAAATGCCTGTTAAGTTTTATGTTCCTCACCTGCATGTCTTCTGGTGAGAAAGTTATTTGCGGAATTTTCCTTTTCACTTGATGACAGTGAGGGCATGAATCCTTTTCCTCGTTGGATGGTTCAACAATTTGTGTCAGAAAAGATTCGGAGTCTGCTAAAGCCTCTCTGAGTGCTTCTCGAGTTGACTTAGACAATCACAATAGCCCGTAAAGTGTGACACGAGCCGGGATATTAGCCAACTGAGTTATGATGTCGAATTGGAATGGGGCATCTTTTGCTTCATCATGCTTCTTCGCACCTTTTTGAAAACAGAGTCCCTTTTGTTTAGCAGTTTCCCCATATACATCCTTACTAGGGCCTACCCTTGAATAATATTTTAGATAGGCCTTACCAGATCTAGTACCAGATGGACTTGCTTCGTCCTGATAAGTGGCCATAATCATGGTCTCCTCTTCTGAATCTGTTAATGCATTGGCAATTATTTACTCTTCTTTAAGATTTGCGAAGATGGTATTACTAGTCCGCCTCCTTCTTTGCGCACTGGATGAAGTCCACTGCTCTTGTAAGAGATTCGGGTGAACCCACATGACCTCTCCTCTTTGTGTGGTTACTGGAATTAGTTCTTTTTGTGCCTTCTTATGAGAATTGTGATTTACTACTATCAATTTTCCTGCTAGCACTGGTGTTACCCCTGCGAAAAACTCATTGATTCCCACGACCAAGGTTGCCATATTTGCGGAAACATTCTTTTGCTCCTCTTTAAGTGTGAGAACCCCAGCTTCTATCAATGCTTGGATCCGGTTTTTTAGAGGATAGCAATCCCTTGTCAGATGCTCGATGTTCTAATGATACAGGCAATAGTTAGGGTCGCTGATTTTCCCAGCATCTTAAGGTTTTCGATTCTCCGAAAGTTTTAACATGCCTTTTTGAGGAGGAGATGGAATAGAATTCCTTTTTGCTCCGTCTTAAATGTATAGGTTCTTTCTTGTCCGGGTCTATTCTGACCTGCACCTCTCGGATTTTGAGATCTTGGTTTTGCCGGACTTGTCGGCTTTGGAGTAGCGTTTGATGTCATCACAGCCTTTCCTTTATTCTTGGAATTCTGTGAATATGACCTGTTATTCGTAGAGTTTCTTGTACCACGAGATTGCTCAATCCGGCGGATTATATCTTCCGCCTGCTATCCTTTCTTCAACAAGTCTTTCCAAGTTTTAGACTCCACGGCTTCCATTTTTATGAGTATGCCGATCCTAAAATTATGCTTATAGGTTTCTACTAGGGTTTCCTGGGTCATACCGTGTCTACAATGCATGGATTTCTCCCGGAAGCATTCAATAAAGTTTTCGACCACTTCTTCTCCTTGTTTTGTCGCAAGCAGGGAATGAACTGATATTTCAGTATCATTCTTAAAGAAACGTGCCAAAAACTGTTTCTCGACATCGTACCAAGTATTTATGGTTCTCGGGGGCAACTACATAAACTATGTAAAAATAGGCCCTTGCAGGGTACTCACGAATACTTTGGTCATTATGAGATCATTTCCCATTAGATGACGCACCTGCAATAAAAAGTAATATATGTGCTGATTTGGAGACCCCTTCCCATCATATGACTCCGATTTGAGGGGTTTGTATTTTTCTGAATAAGGGGCGAAGTCCCACTCAAGCAGATACAGTCTTGAAACTCCCGATTCTTTTAGCTCATTTTTCTGCATTAGCACATCAAGTTGGCTCTGTAGTTTCTCCATCATTTCTTCATGAGGATAATGAAAGGAAAACTTATCGTCTTGTTCATGCACTGAATAAGATTTATCTTCTTCATTTATTTTGGGTGGTGTTTCCTCATTCGTCTTTGGTGGTGGTACCGAGAAAGCGTTAGCCTTATCGACGACTATTTTCTGGGTATTTTCGACCACTTTTAGAAGTATTAGTTTGAGGTCATCAATAGCCTTTTGCTGGTTTCGAATCATCTGCTCTTGAGCTTCAAACCTTTGTTCAACATCATCGGACCTATCCACCACATGTGACGTTGACTTTCATGATCGGGAAGATGCACAAGAATGTGGAGAAGTTATAGTCAAATTGTCGTTGTCATCATCATAAGAATTTTTTGCAAGTTTCTTGTAATTTTGAGGAGCGATAGCGCCTGATTTGACCCGGGTGAAATGATATGGTTTTTCATCGTCTGCATCTGACCCATACCGTGATCTTTTTGCCTTTAGCGACAATATTTGAGGTCACCGCCTTCAATTCTTTTTCTTTAATTTTGTATCTCAAATCATTCTTTCTCCTCTTTGGAGTATCTGGACGAGACTTAGTTATTCTATTAAATACAGACACTCTTTTCTTGCCACAACAATAATTATTCAGTATAACTGATATTATTTGTTCACAATGACATGTTGAGTGCAGATAAGTTTGAGTCGCTTTCCTTTTATTTGTTAAGTATTCTCTAAGATCATGAACTTTAGGAGATGAAGAATCTTCAATAATGCTCTGGGCCTATGGCCCACTTGGCTGTTAGAGAGATTTAGACACCTATTGAAACTCTTCAGAGCTAATGGTGTTAAGCTGGTGCTCAATATTTCACATATCAGTCTTGATTTTGTATACGGGCTGTTTTACGCGGAGCTAAGTATTAGCTTCGCATTTTAGAGCACTTACGCGAGGCTGGGCTTTAGCTTTGCGTTTAACGCTAGCCCCGCGTTTTTTGTTGGCTTGGCATTTCTGAAGAAATTTAACTTCTGTTAGTTGTTTAGCCTCGCATAGGAGATATCCTCGCACGCTGGCATAACCTCATGATTTACGCAAGAATTCTTAGTTTCGTGATTAATGCTAAACTCAAGTTTTAGTCCAAGTTTGATAGCCTCGCATGGAGAACTTTCATCACACGCTGGCTTATTTTTAGCTTCGCATTTTACGCGAGTTTTGGCCACTGTAACAGTTTTATATTCAAGCTCAGTAGCCTCGCGTGGAGAAACCTCTTCACACACTGGCTCAGTTCTGAGGTTAGCCTCGCGTTTTACGCGAGTGTTGTTAATTTTTTTGTTTTCATATCCAGGATCTATTACCTCGCATGGAGAGACTTCTTCACAAGCTAGCTTATCTCTAACTTCGCGTTTTACGCGAGTTTTGGCACTTTTGCCAGTTTTATAATTAAGTTCAGTAGCCTCGCATGGAGAAATTTCATCACACGCTGGCTTAAAGTTAGCTTCGCGTTTTACGCAATTCAAACTGGTCTTGCGATTTACGTAAACCAGTTCGCGAGATAAAATCATAGCCTCGCGTTCTGCATCTACCTCAGCCTCGCGTTTTACGTGAGCTCTGAGGGCTTTTCATCTTGACAACGATTCCGATTTTGGATTTGAGATCTGGTAAAACCAGTCTCTTGGCCATGTTCGACAGTAAGGACAGCATCCTTCCTTAGGGTTTTCTGCTTGAACGACGGCTCTATAGCCGCGGACTCAAAAGATCCCTAATTAACAGAGAATTCCTTATTACCTGATTTACGAGTTTTAGAGATTACACAACGATAGCGCCGCGACTCAGTCAGATCACCCAATCCAGAGGAGATAAAATCTTCGTACCTTTGCTGGTCAATTTCAATGACGAGCACGTCCACAACCGAACTAATTTTCTTCATGTCAGATTGTACCACGATCTCTTGTTCAGTAAAAGAGATGCCTCCCACTGTGGTCGTCAGTTTATTCTCCGTAAAAATCTTGCTTTCTTCCATTGATCACTTTGATTACAATGAAAGAAGAACAATAGAAAAACAAATGAGATGATTTATATTTTATCACTCTCTTTTACAATAAAAACGTGAGTTCTAGTGTGGCGATGAGATCTATTTAGTAGTTTCTGTTGACGATCCGATATGAAAATATTCTTTGAAGAAGATGATGGTTGGCCCTAGGTCTCTCTCTGCTGATCTCGATAAATTCAAACCTCTCACACGTAACTTGAACTCCAAAACAATAAAAAATGATCCAAAAATCTCTTCAAAGAGAGTATTTATAAACTTTAGTTGGATATGAGAGTTTCTATAGGAATAGAATTGGAAGGTGTTTATATTTATTAAGGATTCTAATCAAATATCTTAATCTTGATTTAAAATCTCTTGATTTTTAATACTGATTGACTCAATTCGAGTATTGGATAAGCACAAATCTCAATCACAATCAATTGATGATTCTGATAATCTGCTCACGTGGAGTTAAATACTCTGAACGCGGAGCTATAGACTTAGCTCCGCATTTTACTCCAATGCGAAGTTAGCCTTCCGGTCAGACGCGGAGCTATGAATTTAGCTTCGTGTTTTACTTAAAACGTGAAGCTAGCTTTTAGGCGAACGCGGAGTTATAGACTTAGCTCCACGTTCGGCAAGCTATTTGCTTTTTTCTTTGGAAATTTTTACCACCAACAGGAGTTTGTTTACATAATTCAATCATAAGGGTACTACGATCATTTATCATACCTAATTAGCCTCCACTCTGGGTTCGGGGGAATTAAAGGTAGAATAGCTAACAAAAGGACTAAATAAAGTGGAGTAACTTATTACTTTTGAGGGACTAATATTAAAAATCAAAGAATTAGAGGATCAATATCTAAATATGGATAACTTAAGAGAACGATATGAAAAAAATCCCATATATACATTTGGTGTTTATGGATAATGCAGCCATCTTTTTTATCTTCATGTGAGTAACAGATATCTTATTGTTATTTTTATTTTCAACTAGACTCTCGGCCTAGAATTTTTAAGGTTTTGTGCATGCTAGTTCCATTTAGTACTTACCCACTAGTAGCGCACTTAGTTTTCAAGAACACCAAACAAACGAGGCATTATGATAAGTTTTCAAATTTTAACTGATTTACTAAGTTCACCCTTTTATTATTCCAATCTCTTGAATTGAGCGTACCAAATTAGGGTTATAGGAGACGATTGATAAATGGTTTGTCTTCTAATAAATACATATTTAATTCAATAAATCCAAATAATATTTTATTTTTTGAGTTATTATTTTTCTAGTATTTTTGGTATTTTTCTCGAAATTTTCTAAGAAAGTCCAAAAATTGGTGAAAATACCTTATACCAGTTTCGCAATAGTTTAACTTTTGTATATTTCTATCTCTCAATCTAGACTCCAAAAAATAAATTATAAATTTTCTGTAACTTTCCTCATCCACGTTATCTTCTGTATTAATTGGTAATTTTTAGCGAACATCAAATAAAAAATAATTACTTAATTATTTTGTTTAAATCAATTAATAGTCTAACTCTCATTTTCTTTCTCCACTTTGATTTAGCTGAATTGATGATGTGCTAGCAGTAGGTTAAGGATATAAGCAGGGTGTGGTGTCATTAGAGGGTTAAGTCTAGGATTAATGAATGGTGAGATGCAGTTTCAGTTTAATGCAATAAATGTTTTTCCTTTCATTTAATTTTTTTTAATCACCTATTCTTCTATCGCTCTAAAATCGTACGTTCTTCCTCAGCCAAGAGCAGCAAACCAGCAGGGCCGAGACGATAGGAGAGGAGCAAAGACCTGAGGTTGAGGAAACTCAACAACGAACGATAAGTAGTATACTCTCAAAACAATGCTTAAATAGCAATCATATATATATGTAGGTGTTGCTAGCATATTTGTCTTTCGATCGGCACTCTTCTATCACTTCTTTTTTTTTTTTTTTTTTTTTTTTTTTTTTCTTTTCCTGGAGGTTATTAAGTTTGGTGCATTAGAAAGATCATGTTGGATATATACTAAATGGGTTTCCTTCTGTTCTCCGTTTCATGATATTAGATATTTTTTCCTTGAGGCTCTTATCCACTCGTTACAAGAATACACTTGATGAAGATATTGAAGTTCTTTCTATTGGGTAAAACCAAAAAAGAAAACTTGTTAATATAGTTAACATAGTGTGATTAAGACTTAGGAAGGGGAACAGAGATAAAGATGGAGATGAGAGTATTGTGCTTCGATGATCACAGTTTAGAAAAGACTTACCTGTGTATCCTTGTTGAGCTTTGACACTTTAGGTAAAAAACAAAAAAAAAAAAGTAGATGAAGAAACTGAGATGTGTCTGCCTAATGGTGGTGTTCTTTTCTTTTATCAAGAATGATTGTATTGGTGAGTGGAAAAACTAGTATAATGATCATCAAGGTTTTAGCCTTTTCAGGTGACTTCTATAGAATCAGATGATCTATGAAACCTGAAAAAGTATGGGATATATAGATATATATATATAAACGAAAACAGAAATTGGGCCAAAGAATGTGCTAAACTATTCACAGGGAATAGACACTGGTTAAGAAATTTTAACCTTCCAAGTAAGAACTGACTAATTCATAGACATATCATGAACTTACAAAAGTTGTACCTGTAAACTACCCTCCTAAAGCAAAATAAGAATAAGGAAAGAGCAATAGGTCGGACCAGCCTACAAAAATGAAATGGTCTCTCCGTAACCAATCATCCATCATATCAAATAAATCATTTTCTTCTTTGGCAAATTTACCAAGAGTTATAGTCAGAGTGATCCTCTTATTCAACTACTTCAACTATTTCTCAACAGTTCATCTCATTTTCAGGGTATACAATAGTTCAATTATCTATAGATGATTCTTCGTTCAAATGCCCCTTACAATACAATGGGTTTCAAAGATCTAAATTTTTCTTTTTTTTCTTTTCTATTGGTCCATAACCTAGGAAAATTACTTAGGAAAATTCATGAGTTCGATTTGACCAGTCCTAGCTATATAAAATTAACATTAGAAATCCGAATTGTCCTAGGACTCATATTCCATAATATATCTGTTAATGGGAAATTAAAAAAAAATTCCTTTTCTCGGGCCTAAATTAAATAGTAAATAATGGTAGGCAGAATCCATTGTGAATGCAATGTGAAGGACTAAACAAAACCCTGGTTGGTTTGACAAAGTTGTAGGTGCACAGCATGGATAAAAATTCTGCATTGTACATCAATATTCTTGGGGATACAATTCCTGACAGTTTTTGTGTTCAAATAATTTGGAGAAATGGTTTTAGACTAGGCTTAATTTCCTATTGGCTATTAATTAAGTTGTTCAGTTATCTAATTTTTGAGAATAAAGTGTTGTTCCCTTAATTTACTCGATCCCCAGATGTTCTGCTTTAAATCAACTTAGCTCCACGCAATGGTGTTGTTCCTTGTCGTTCTATGTATCTAACTGAAGATAGCAATATTATCATATCACCATTTTAGGAACTAGAGACTGGCATTTTACTTGGAAAGGTACATAACACGATGTCTGACTCACGATCCTGATACATAATATAATAACCATGCAGGATACTTGATTACATGATATGATATACATATACAACATGTGGTAAGTTATACTATTAATAATGCAATTCCTAATAATGATGTGGGAACTAGCTACAGAGCTGACTTCATGATATAGGGAGTTCGATGATTGAACATGGAATTGTATATTTGGTCTCGCGTGACACAGGACGCGCAATACGGGACATCAACTATGATTCAGTACATGAAAATAAAGTTTAGTGCTTCAGCATGGCTTGGTGCGATACCATTACAAGTGTAGTACTTTAGGTGCAGCATAATCCAATACCATTGCAAGTCGAGTGTTTCAACTTTCAACACAATATAGTTTAATACTATTGCAAGTTTGGTATTTCGAGTACTACATGGCCTAATACCATTGCAAGTGTGGCACTTCAAAACAACATGGTTGCAAGTGCGGTACTTCAGGTGCGGCATGGTCCAATCCCATTGCAATTGAAATATCTAATGTCGCGACATGGTTTAATAGCACTATAAGTGGAATACTTACTGAAAGTGTGGCTCAATGTTATTGCAAGTGAAGTATTTATTGATTTGTTTAACAATCAAGACTTTTATATACTGTCCATATTTATTTATTATTCTAATATATACTAATATTTATGATTCATGATGTTCACAATATTAAACTACCATATATATATATATATATATATATATATATATATATATATATATATATATATATATATATATATATATATTTGAGTATTGTATCATTAAAATTCCTTTTTTTTATGGGTTACTTATTGGGTTTGATTTCCTGACTTTCAAATCCATGTTTTCGAGCCAAGAAAAGAGAGCTTGCCATATGTCAAAACGGCACTGAATGGTGGGCCTCTATAGGAGATCTTTATACATTTATTTATATTTTCTTTTGTTTTGGCATTTCTTTACTCTTTTGCTCTTTTGATTCTTTTTAATAAACACGTTCAAAGCAGTGTATTGTATCCTATAATCAACTCTTCTATAGAAATAAAGAAAAAAATTTTATTGACATGTTATTAATTAATCTGAATGGGACAATAGTTATGGTTAATGAAATATCCTGAGTCTGTAAGGTTAATTCTTTTCACTCTTTATTTTTCAAAAGCAGCTGAAAAATGAGACCTGGTGACTAGAAAAAACTCTGTTGAAATTAGTTATAGAGCTGCGAGTACTCTTTATAATGACTTTTGAATTAGCTCAATTAGACTTTAAGATTAAAAGATACTCTTTCATCGCAATGCTGCTAGGGCCATTGATAACCACCCTTGGCCATCGATGGCTAGCCATAGATGGCACCCACCTGTCATCCATGGGTCATATGCCCAAGCAGACCCTTCACTACAGGATTTATTATGGCCATCAATGATAGGCCACCAATGGTAGACCCCGTCATTGATAACTCCTTGAGCACTTTGCTACAAAATTCACTACTGACATCAATGGCAAACCATCGATGCCAACTTACCTGCCATTGGTAGCAGGTTGAGTTAACATCCCACTACGGCTTTGGGCGTGGAATTTAGATGGCTGAGTTGGCAAATTAATTCCTTGTTGACTTAAGGATATTTCCGACTGTTTTATACTTGGAAAGAGTCTTTAGAAGACTTGATTTGGTGATTTTTTTTAATTAGTAAAATTTTGGTAACTCGTACACTTGTTTGGTCATATCAGCTCTAACTTACTTTTGAAATTTTTTTAAAGAATCTGCAAAATTTTTGAATTGCCATGACGTGAATTATTATTATTATTATTATTGTTATTATTATTATTATTTAAGGAGCTAAGCTAACAATCGTTGCATTGGGCATTCCTATTGAAGAATCCACTTTTCCATTAGTAAGAATATTTAGACTAGAACATGATCTAAACAAAATAATAATTATAATCCGTTGTTAAATTGGTAAATTCGTAAGCTAATCTCATTAGGGTAACGCAATTGACATATAGACATTGTTGTCTCAATTGATAGATTTATCTTATCAAGCATGAAGCCTGCATAAGTTTTGGTTTCGTCTTCAATATAACAAGTATACTCAACACAGATGTTAAAAAGAACTACAATAACATCAAGCTCAGTTTGGGCTGTTATTGATTGCCTCCTCCATAAACTTGACGCCAACCAGACTCCTGTTGAAGGCATTATATTCTCCTTTGGTGCTAATTATTTCTTCGTTTAATCATAGTCCTCTATCCTCCTTGCTCCATCAACTAAGACCCATCAGCCTCTCTTAAGTAACATCAGAGTTACTTGATTGATCTCGGTGGGCACTAAAAAGATAACATTGGAATCTATTACAGTCATATAGCCAAGTTTGATTGAAACCTTATCGACTTCAATTCCTTTGATCACGATACAAGCTGAGCTATAAAAATCTATGCTGGGATAATTTGTAGAACTATGAGTCATCTTTCTAATTACATCCTTGTCTTTGCCAATTGATAGTTTTTGCCGACTGAAGTTTCAGACTCTTCTAAGATTTAGATTTCAGAGCCCACCTCTTTTCCCTCGTGTGTTCCCCCTCCTTATTACTCAAACCACGGTCATTACTAACTTTTCCAGTTACATTAAAGGGCCCTCTAACTTATAACACCAACTTGATAGGAAGCATCTAACGGGAATGACCTGAACCGATATTCCTGCAAGCAATCTCAGTTACTCCATTAAGTCCCAAGAACTATGTCTCAGAATCTAAAACCCTACCCTACAAATCACAAATTTGATACACACACATTTGCCAACTTTAGCTGCTCAGCTTATTTTGTTCCACTCCATGAAAAATCACTTTCAGAAACAAATGTAGCACAAAATAATTCAGATTACATTACGTTCTGATTTCTGCAAACAGCAGCCCAGGTAATAGTAGATATCACCCATAATCAACAAGCAAAGCCCGTGTTACATGCGCTAATTATTGCTCTTACTTGTCACAAACCACACTCAGATCCGCCATAAAGCAAGAATGTAAATACATAAAACACATAGCTTAAACATGCAACATAAAAATACAAATGATATCTGCACATGTAAGAAGCACAAAGTCTTCATTCCCCAACGTATTCCAGGCTAACAACAATACGTACCTTATATTCCCCAATGTCTTCCAGGCTAACAACAAGGTAACAACAACGGCAGTCACAATCTAGCCCTGGAGCTCAGTAAACAAGAATTAGTCATTGTGCTGGCCCAGGAGCTAAGTAAATGAGAATTAGTCATCATGCGAGATCAATTTTGAGATGGAAATTGGGTTCATATTTTTTACTTGTACTATTCTCGTTATGCCGCAACATTGTCTCAAATACAACTTCAAAGAACAAAACCACATTTCGGTGTTCATGTTGAAGTGAGACTTGACATCAACTTTTCTTCACCAAGTTAGAAAATTGAAATCACATATACAAGGTTCAGACCTGAAAATTTTCACTTTATCAATCATATAAATCATTACTAGTAGCAAAGCAAATATCACTGAGAGGAGAAAAAACAAAAAGTGCATTCTTTTTCCATTTCTAGCAACAAAAATTCAGCCCACCCCACCCAAAATTAGGTGTCAAAATTCCCAATTTTGTTTGGATATTATACAGAGTCATACTTATATCACAAATATCAATCATATACCATGTCCGTGTTTTATCTCCTAAAGTCTGGTAATATTTGTTTGAATTGTTCATGATTAAAAGATCTATAATTCTTCTGCTTGCAATCATACAACTTTGTTTGATTTGAGAGAAAATGAGAGAAAAGAAAAGAAAATAGGAAAGAAACGAACACTCCTTTGTTTGGTTGGGAAGAAAAATTGAAGAAAAAGAAAGTTGGAGGAAGGATAGAGAAAACAAGGCTCAAAATTTTCTCTTTTTCTCTCCCTTAACCTAGAGAAAATGGGAGAAAATATTATTGGATATTACTATCACATGGAATCTTGATAAAATAGTAGAAGTTGGGAATAGTGTCTCTTTGAACCAAACAATAAAGAGAATCTCATTTCTTCTTCTATTTCTTTTGTTCTCTCTTCTCCATTTCTTTTCCTTTCTTCATTTTCCCTCAAACCAACCATAGCCATATAGTCAAATAAATATAAACATATACAGCGCATGTGCATGTGCTCATGTGATTAGATTTATGGAGTTGCCTAGCCCGAGTCAGGTCAATACTCAATAGTAGTCCACAAAAGTGTTGATATACGATAAAATCTCTTAAGTATATCTGAAGGGAATAGGATCAAGGACACATGTTTATCCTCTCCAAACAAACATATGGAATCCAAATCCAGAGTTGGTAAATAAAGGAAATAATTTGTCTCATCATTCATGAAAAATTGCATATATGGGACTCCTTAAGTGCAAACATTTTTAGGAGAAAAATTTGGTGTTGCTTCAACTACACGGACCTTTTTCTCCATACAACTATTTTAACAGGAACATCTATATTAAATTAGGGCTTTTTAGAGGTGCACTCTTGAAATCTTTGATACTTAGAAAAAAGGCCCTCCAAATCTTTCTAATAGTCAATTTGCCTCCCAAATGTTTTTAAGTCAAAGAAAATACCAAAATATTGCCAGCCAAATGGTAAAAGAGGGGAATATTCTCTAGGGTAAAATGCCCTTACTATCCCCCAAAATACCCCTCTATCCACTTAAATTACCAGCTTTGCTGTCAACAAAACATGACTGAGATCCCATTCTCTCTCTTCCCTCTTCCTGAGATCCCATTCTCTCTCTTCCCTCTTCCTGAGATCCCATTCTCTATTTCTTCTCCTCTCCCGCATGGCTGCTTCCCTTTCCTTCTCCCCAACATATTGACATATTGAAGCCCAATTTTTCTCTCCATCTCCTCCCAACTTGCATTTTCCCACAAATTAAAAGCATCTTTTCTCTCCAGATCAGCACTTTCCCTTCACCCTTCTTTCAGGAATACCCCTCTTCCAGCAATTCTCAGTATCGTAGTCACCACATTACCATTTCCATCATCATCTATACTCAGCTTTGCCAAAGGAATCATCAGGGAACTATAGTGACAAATTTTGAGATTTTTATTAGGGAAAGATTAGATTTTTTTTTTTTTGTATTTTTGGGGAATTATGGAATTAAAGATTTCTTAGTTGGGTTTGAGGAATTTTGGATAGCGGTTGGGATTTGCATGCGCATTTTGATGAAAGATTTGGTGATTACGCATATTGAAAATTGGAGATATTGGAACTAGGATAGGACGATCAACAACAAATGAAGAGAGGAGGGAATTGAATATCATCATCATACCTCCAATTGTTGTAAATTTGATTTCTGTAATCATTACAAACTATAGCTTGTAATTTTATCACTTTTTTCTTCTCTAAATTTTGACAATTTTTGACATATCCAACATTAACAAGCTATTTTGCCTCTGTCTTGATGCAAAATTGATGGAAAAATTACTCACTACGCTCGGTCTCAAATTCTCAAATTCATCAGAAATAAGGTTCATCTTGCCGATTAAGGGTGGAGCCATTGGATATTCATTTGCAACTGAAAGGGGGTTAGGGCAGAAGAGAAGAGACAATGTTGATTCTCAGGAGAGAAGAAAAATCAAGATAGGAATTTAATTATATAGGGGGCATAATGGGAATTTCAAGTCCTTCCACTATTTAACAAATAGGAAGAATATTTTGACTGACTTCTCAAGATTTGAGGGTTCTAATAGCTATATCATGTTTTCGAGGGGGGGGGGGGGGGGGGTGTGTGTGTGTGTGTGGAGGCTTTTTCTAAATATTAAAGATATCAAGGATAGACCTCTAAAACGCCCATAAAATCAATCATTATCATAATTGTCATTAATGCCATGATCTATTTTTCCTTAGGTCAACAACCACCAATCACACTCGCAATATAAAAACTCTTAGGTCTATATTGTAAAATAGAGATGTCCAAAGCAAGATATAAGACCAAGAGAAGAAAAAACTAGTAAAGAATTCCACTTACCTCATGTTCCTTTGGAACTTCCTTAGCATATCTTAATACAGGCATCCTCATCTTGCCAATGGTTAAGTTCGTTGGCTAGAGTTCAGCAGCAATCGTAGCATTCTCAACTGGAAATTTTCAGAGGACCACATCCAATTGCTAACTTAAGGACCACACATTTGAATTGCTGTCTTTCTAGCCCTATTCTCGGTGGCAAGGTTGGTCCTAGAATTGCCTTAAATCACAATGCAACTGATAAAGTAGTTAAGAGACTTTGAAAGCCCTTCACTATTCCTTAATTCTTACCATTTTATTTCTCATTAATTGTTGTTTTTAAATCTAAGCTTTTCCTATATCACATAAATTTCTGAGAACACAAAGAGATAACCAAAAGGACCATCTAATTTCCAATAACAACAACTTACAAACCCAAAAGGTAAGATTTCAACTGATATTCCCTACTTGCAAGCAAACTCGGCAACTACGTTCACCTTAAATATTTATCCTGTCAACTAAAGCTTTACAAATCTGAGCTATAGTCAATTTACTCTTCATTGTTTAGATTGAGAATACATATAAAAATAATTTCCCCATTTTAGCATTTATGGTCCTTCATTTATTATCCTACAAAAACTGTCAACAGTACATAATGAAGTGAGACCAAGAGAACTCCAAAATAGAGGACAAACAGTGAATTGTGTGTATAAAACCAGATTGTCAGGTAAGGATAAATATGTCAGTCATATTACATTAATTTCAAGGATCAGAGGAAAATTTCAAACTAAGCAAACCAAAAGGACTACCTTCAAATGCATTTCTCAGTACAACTATTGAGAAATAAGGGTTAAAACCATAATAATTAAGACCAAGGGCCTTGACAGAACAACTTCCATTTAAGGCTGAGGGTGTTCAACAGAGGATACAATTCTAATCAAAACACTTCTCGCACCAAGGGATATCCTGAGCCCCTTCGCTGCTCACTAGGTGCCAGAGAAGAATTCATAATCTAGCCAGAGAACAAGTTTGGTCTGGCAGCCATCCAAATTGCAAGTTTGAATGAAACCTAAACCGCAAATGAAATTTGGACACATTCCCTTCTCAGGTAAAGAATGACTAAGAAATTTGGACGCACTTATTCAAAGTTCAATCGATACAATCTCTTACCAATCATGGAGCAGTGCTACTAGGAAAGGACCAAAAAATGTTGAGGGAAGACACTAGATATGCACATGGTCTTTTTGATTTCTGATAACAAAATTCAGGACAATTTTCAATACAAAAAGTTCGAAGTAGCAAACACGTCTCTACATGACATTAGTTGTTAAATTCTTTCAAGACTTGTTTAGACATTTGTGCACATATTCATTTTTAATTTCTATAAATATCTGCATAGCATCAAGTAAACACATTTTAATATTAGCTTGCACTGTGCACTAATTATCTTTTCAGGTTTTTACATCATATTTCTTTGAATTACAAATAAAAGTTACCTTTCGAGGTTTTTGAACAGAAAAACATAACAACGATATGTTTTCTCTTGTTACTCAGATTTAAGAAATTGCCTTGTCAACAAGCTGGATTGATAATAGCCCACAAGTACAGCCCACACGAGTTTTCATATATATTTTTAGCTTTAAGAGGAATAAGAATATGGAAGAAATTATTTCTTCCCATTCCCTTGATAGCTTCTGTGGGAAAGGCATTGTGCTCCCTACTACCTAAATGGCGCAGGTTTGAGGAACGGGGTAGGAATATGAAAAAGACATTTCTTCTCTCCCGAAAATGAAGTTCGACGTTGAATTCAAATTCAGGATTGTCAAATTACTGTTCTTCTTAAGCATGATGCCTTACTGTAAGCAAGGTGTCAAAAACTCTCTATAACACGATCAGAAGGATGCTTCTTTTATGCAGAAAATAGATTTCTCACAGAACCTGCATAGGTTCCAAGCAAGTTGCTCTTTAGTTATCCAACATATATGCCGGTTCTTAAATCCCTTCAATCGTAATGCATTTGAAGTGAACAGCTCAGGTTTGGAAAACCAGCCTCCATTGCGGCTTTTTTTGCCTTTTTCATGGAAATATGACTACCGTTTTCTATATTTAAGACTAGGAAGTCCATGTCAGACAGGCTCCTTAAAACAAACTAAAGCAAAAGCCAATGAAACAAATACCAATAGAACCAATTTTGCAAATCCAACTCTTTTCCATTTATTACATCCAAATTTGATGTGGTATCCACGAGAAATTAACAGACCACATCAAAACTAATATTCTATACTATAAAGTATAAACATCATAGGCACTCCCTTTTATGGTACACGTAGACATCCCATTCACCTCAAAAGCTCTTTATCTCATCAAGTAAATTTGATATACCTCAAATTTGATAAGCATGTCAGTCAATTACATACCGAATATCGGGCGGAATATTGCGATATGATCCTAAATACTAGAGTATCATATCGATGTTATACCGGTTAAAAAATAATCATATAATTACCCATATAGAACATATTAAAATACATAAAACAAGTTTATGGTACTTATCTTTACTTATTTGCATTCAAATTACGAATTTGCAGATACCGTTTAGAACTTCCACATATGCACAAAGCGACATATAATTAAAACATAAGGAGAAAAATCAAAACATATAAGAATATCATATTAAAACATCAATCAAATTACCCAATAAACATAAAATTAAGAAAAACAAGTTTTCAAGAAAAAAGAAAAGTGTTTCTACAATACAAAAGTGATAATTTACAACATTGTCCTTTAAATGAGTTTATCTAAAACATACTAGAAATTTTAAACATCAATTTTTACAATACATTTTCTAGTTAGATTCAGACTTCACTGGTTTATTCGAAGGCATGCATTGCTCCTCATAATCTGATGACGAATCTGATGATATGTAAGCTTCTTCCGCATCATCTTTATCTGATGTGGACCGCTGCTTAGACTTTGAAGATGAGAATGCTTTCTCCTTAAAAATTCTACTATTTTTGGACTTGGATGGCTTAAATCTTTCACTCTTTTTTTTCTTTGAATTAGCACCCATAGTAATTGAAATCGGTCGAAGAGTCAATTGCTCTCGAGGAAAGACCTTATCATCACTAATCTCATAAGGATCGTCATTCGTTTTATGAGGTATGAACCATTTAGTGACCTTTTCCTCTTTATTATATGTAACTAGGGGATATCTATTTGGGATTGAAAGTTTGTTCTTGAGCCTTACATTGAACTTGACAAAAACTAAGTCATGCAATTTCTTAGAACTTAACTTATTTCTTTTCTTCGTATGCACATAAATAAAAAATAATCACATGAAATTCATTGAGAACATATTTATTTAGAACAAAGAAATATTTTATTAGCAAAGGACAAATTGTAGTATCATCTCAAATGTACTCCAGTTTCATTCACAACCTGAAAAATTGGTTGTCAGACTCAAAATCCTCATTGTCATGGTCCTCAATTCAGGAATATCTGTCCCGTAGAATTGCCACTTTTGAACTAACAATGAATATTTAGAAATAGTTATTAGTAAAATAGTTTCTTAAATTGAAAAGTAGGGTGAATTTTGCATTTCTTAAATTGAAATGCATACCTGAATTAATGATTCTTTTTACTGCTGTCTTTGCAAAAGATATCCAATATTGATACATTAGAAACTGTTGTGCAATTTTATCAATTTTCTCATGATCATCTGGATAGAATCTGTATATCAGCTCAATGAAACCCGACATGAACCCATCAGCATCAACCTCAGGCTGCTTCGCATAGTGATACAAAGAGTTTGTAATATTCCAAAATTCGAGCTATCTATATCACTTTTTTGAGTCCAGTTGTGTCGAATAAGTCCACCGAAATCAATTTTGGACACCGAAGTAACTTTCAGTGAACGTAACTTAAAATCCGTAACTCCAAATGACATTCGGTCTTCGCAATAATTAGTTTTCTAAAATTTAGAATTTTTAAAAATTTTCATTGTGAGCCTGAAAAGTACTTCCAAAATTGTCAATTTAATAATATTAAAATTATCATTCTAATTACTTCGAAATTTTGGTTCATTTATTCCAGACATCGAAATGACAAATGGATAATTTTGTAGCGTTTCGCTCGTTGAGCACTACGTCCTACATAAAATTGGTAGCATTTGAAAAACGGTTACTTGAGCTGTAAATAACAAAATATAAAATAAATTGAAAATTATTTTATACACAGTTTCTATAACAAATTTCTAAGGGCACACCCTAAAAAGAATTTCGGTTTAGCTGTCAAATGGATAAATAGGTGTGGCAAGTTGGGATATGATGTGGCAAATGAAGATGCAAACAACTTTGTTAAAATTACAAAGTTGCCATCAAATTATTTTCCTCTTTCCATCACCACTTCTCCCTCTCTTCTCCTCTGTCTTCCGGTCAAAACCAAGTAGCAAAGAAAAAAAAGGGAGAAAAAGGGAAAAAAAAAAGAAAAGAAAAGAAAAATAAAAGAAGATAGAAGAATAAATCGGACCGAGGATTCGAGATCAAGCCGAGGCAAGAAACACAGCTATTTTTCATTCGTTTCTTTATTTAATTTATATTTGCGTACGTAATTTATTTTGTAAAAATACTCGGCTCACATTTTAAACTATTGATTGATATTGAGTAAATTATTTTGTGAATATGCCCGATTTACATTTTGGACCAGTGATTGATATTAAGAACTAAACCAGATTAGTGGGTCAAATTTAATACATATAAATATTGTGATATTTGCTTATTTTTTATTTTACAAAAAAAAATTACATATGCAAATAACAAGATTTGCATGCAAACAGGTTTGCATGCAACAGAGGGAGAAAGAGAGAAAAAGAGAGAGAGGAGAAAAAAAAAAGAGAAAAAGAGAGAAGAAGAAAATGAGGAGTGCATAGGCTTATGGGCTGGGCCAAGAGAAAGAGAAAAAAAAAGAGGAATTGTGCCTGGCCCAGCCCAGTAAAGGAAAAAAATAATAATCATAATATTCAATGGGCTGGGATGTAAGGAGAAAGGAAAACTAGAAAAAAAAAAAAAAAAAAAAAAAAAATATATATATATATATATATATATATATATATATATATATATAACACAGTTTTCATGCAAAAATAATAAATTTGCATGGGCTTTGATTTACATTTTCTTGATACAATAAGATTCCTTGAATTTGGGCTTGAGTTTCATTCACCTCTGAGGTTTAAGCCACGTGTCCTCTGATCGTAGGAATAATAATTTGCAACGGGCTTCTTGACTCAAGGACCAGAAGTTTAAATCCTTGAAATTGGGCTTCTAAACTTGGGCATGACTTACCCCAGATTATTGGGTTTTCATGATATGAAAGAATTGCACGGGCTTTATATTTTTGCATGTATGTATTACATTTTTCCATTTTTGCATTATTAAAAAGATGTAAGTATTACATTTTTGCGTGGGTTTTATAAATTGTAACATTGTATTTTATTAACACAAATACACACGATGACATGATCATTCATTAATATTATAAATGGTGACATTTGTATTTATGAACAAAATTTTGACATATTAGATACACGATGAGCATGACCATTCATGGAAATATGATAACAAGTTTATTGTAGCTTGATTACATGACATGAAGTATCTTTATGATGCATGTGTACATAATATTCCAGTTTACGTTGTGGCATGATATTCCAACTTATGTTGTGACTTGATATTCCAGTTTATAATATGACCTTATATGATATTCTAATTTTTGCTGTGACTTGATATGATATTCCAGCTTACACTGTGAGCTGATATTCCATCTTATGCTGTGCCCTGACATGATATTCCAGCTTACGTTGTAATATGATATTCCATCTTATGCTGTGCCCTGACATGATATTCTAGCTTACGCTGTAATATGATATTCCAGCTTATGTTGTGACCTAACATAATATTCCAAGTTATACTGTAACCTGACATGATATTCCAGTTTACGCTGTGACTTGATGCTCCAGTTTATGTTGTGACTTGACATGATATTCCAGTTTACGATGTGACCTGATATTTAAGCTGTGACCTAACATAATATTCCAGTTTATGCTGTGACCTGACATGATATTCCAGCTTACGCTGTGACCTGATATTCTAGTTTCATATGCTAATACGAACTTGATCTAGGCTTGTCATTTTACATGATATTTGTCTGCCATTTAACAAACAACGTGCCTAAGTCTAGCTTATTCTATTTATATTATTCACGTAACATGTTTTGTACTAACAAAATTTATTTGCATACTTTTTATTCATTTCTGTATTATGATAGTACACATATTTCTCTCTTTTGTGTTACTTGCTGGGTTTAATCTCCTGGGTTTTGAACTCAGGTTTAGAAAATGAAGAATGAGAACAAGTCCCGACTGAAAACCCGTACTTCATTGACCAGACCGAGTGATAGTAGGCAGTGAAATACTTTTTGGAGGACCTTGTATATATTTGTTTATATTTTCTTTTGGATGTACACTGCTTTTCTCTTTTGTGTTCATATTCAGAACAGTATGTTATCTTATATACCTAACTTTTTGTATAAATGAAGTCTTTTCAATTTCAGAAATGTTATTTATTTATCTGATTGTGACAGTAGTTATGGTTATTCCAAAATTCTGTGATTATTGGATTGTCTAGTACAAATATTACGTAGCATCCTCCGTTTTAGAAAGTTGTTGAAAAACAAGAGCGTTACAGGGTGGTATCAGAGCCTAAATTTAGGTGGAAAACTATACGACGATTGCCACATAAGGGCATATATATGATTTATTCTTGATAATTGTTCATTATTCTTTGACATTCATCTAATCTAGTACCATGCTCGTCGTATTGTTTCTTATTTGTTAGAGATATCTATCTGCTCTAATATCGTACCTATCCTACTATATAATATTTATTTGAAATATCTATCTTTGGAATTCCATTATTGATTTCTATCTTGTCCGTTGCGGAATAATATCGATCCAAATTTCGACCAATATGTCCCTTAAAGATTAATGATAAAGAATTTTATGTCAAACTTGCTAAGTATGAATGGAAATGGATATGATGTTATCCTAGACATAAAATAGTTAAGTACCTTCCATGTGATGATAGATTGTAGGAAAAGAAGAGTAATATTTCAAATTCCTGGTTGTACGGAGTTTGAATTTATTAGTTGAAGTCAATCTCTAGAACCAGTTGAGTTGAATATAAGGTGTCCCCGAAGAGAGGAGATTTGGAGGCTATGAAAATAGGAGAAAGAATGATCCCAGTAGTATCAGAATTCTTAGATATATTTTCTGAAGAGATACCTGGACTACAGGGTAATAGAATTAACAACTAAACTAGTTTGTAGGTCACCCTATCGATTGGGGGTTGCAAAATTAGAAGTTAAGAGACAAGTAGGCGAGTTATTGGAGTTGGGTTTTGTGACACTTAGTGTTTCACCTTAGAGAGCTCCAGTGTTATTAGTAGGAAAGAAAGATAGAGATCAAAAATTGTGTATAGACTATAAGAGTTTGAATGCAGTAACAACAACTACTAAGCCTTTTATCCCAAGTATTTGGGGTAGGCTACATGAACCAAAAAAAAGAATCACACTGGACCGATCACTTTGATATTCCTTCTCCATTCATTTCTATCAATTAATATCTCCTTATTTAAACCTCTAGACTCCATATCTTTGCGTATCACCTCCATCCATGTTTTTTTCGGTTTTCCCTTCGTTCTTTTAATTTCTCTTACATTGGTAAACTCTCCTCTTCGAACTAGTGCACTTGTAGACCTACGTTATACATGACCAAATCATCGTAAGCGATTTTCTCGCATTTTCTCATCGATGGGAGCTACACATACCTTAGCACGAATATCTTCATTTCTCACTTTATCTCTCCTAATGTTGCCGCACATCCAACGAAGCATGTGCATCTCTACTACACTTATCTTCTAATGGAGCATGCCGCACATCCAATAGAGCATGCACTTGTAGGCCTACCTTAGCACGAATAATGCAGTAACAATCAAAAATAAATACCTATTAACTGCTTTTGGGCAACCCTTTCAACAATTAAGAGATCCATTCGAAGAACACGAGGACTAGACTAGTTGACGTAATGAGCCGCCCGATATGGGAGGCTCATTACTTCAGTTGATATAATGAAAAATCATTTCATTTTTTAGTCGGAACCTTAGGTGGTTCTCAAAAAAAGATAGCGAAACTGCTTTGTTTGATCAATTGGAGGAGAAAAATTATTCTCAATGATAAACCTTCGTTCTAGGTTCCATCAAGTAAGGGTCCAAATAGAAGATATTTAAAAAAAATGCATTTAGAACCAGACATGATCACAATGAATAATTAGCGATGTTGTTTCGAGTGATTAATGCTCAAACAGTATTTATAAATTTGATGTATCTAGATAAAATTTGTGGTGGTGTTTATTGATGATATATTAATCTACTTCAAGAATAGAGAATAGCATACTGAGCATTTGAGGACAGTTTTGCATACTCTGAAAGAGCAAAAGTTATATAGAAAATTGAGTAACTACTTTATTTGATCAATTGGAGAAAAGTATTCTCAATGATAAACCTTCGTTCTAGGTTCCATCAAGTAAGGGTCCGAACAGAAGATATTTAAAAAAAAACTGCATCTAGAACCAGACATGGTCACAATGAATAATTAGTAATGTCGATTCAAATGATTAATGCTCAAACAATATTTATAAATTTAATGAACTATGTTACTGCTCAGTATCTAGATAAAATTTGTAGTGGTATTTATTGATGATATATTAATCTACTCCCATAACATAATTTCAATATCCCATTTTATCTCTTTTTAAAAATGAAAGACAAGAATAGTAACCGATCCAATAAATAAAAATAATTAACTAATCTTATTATTATTATTCTTAATCATAACATAATCAACGACTTCTTATATAGCTAGAATGGCCCTCACAAATTGTGGATACCAATTTGTTAAGAATCAATCGAATTGAAGCTATAGCGTCATCGTTGGCTGGAATCGAAATCTTTGCGAGATATGGGTCACAATTTGTATCGATTAAACAAATCGTCGGAATTCCCAAAATGACACATTCTCGAAGAGCTGTATATTCTTTTTGCTGATCAACAATTATTACAATATCGGGCAATTCAGTCATATATGTGATCCCACCCAGATATGTTTGCAAAGTAGATAATTTTCTCTTCAACATTGTTGCATCTCTTTTAGAGAGACGGTTGAGTTTCCCCATCTTTTGTTCTGCTTTTAAGTCTCTGAACTTATGAAGTCTCGTTTCCGTAGTGGACCAATTTGTTAACATACCGCCGAGCCATTTTCTATTAACATAATGACATCGAGCCCTTATTGCAGTTGATGCTACTAAATATGCTGCTTTATTTTTGGTACCAACAATTAAGAAGTTTTTTCCTCGACTTGCTGCATCAAAAACTAAATCACAGGCTTCTAATAAAAAACGAGCAGTTCTAGTGAGATTTATAATATGAATATCGTTACGCTTTGCAGAGATGTAAGAAGTCATTTTAGGATTTCATTTCTTAGTACCATAACCAAAATGAACTCCTGCTTCCATCATCTCTTCCAAATAGATGTTCCAATATCTTCTTGCCATCTTTCCCACGCTTTCTTTTTTTTTAACAAATAAAAAATTGTTCCTACGGACCCTTCTGCCGGGATTGCTCGTTAATACACAGTCCAAACCATTAATTTTTTTTACTATTTAACTTATAGAGAAGAGCATGCTGAGCATTTAAGGACAGTTTTGCAGACTCTGAAAGAGCAAAAGTTATATAAAAAACTGAATAAATGTGAATTTTGGTTAAATAAGGTTGATTTCTTGGGTCATATAGTTTCTGGAGATAGTGTATCAGCCGACCCCGAGAAGATAGAAGCTGTAATGGATTGTCCCATACCAAAATGGGTATCGGAGATTCGGAATTTTCTGAGGATGGCTGGATATTACAGACGTTTGTACAAAATTTTGCAAAAACCACATCCCCTCTGACTCAATTGACTAGGAAACAAGTGGAATATGTCTAGACATGTAACAAGACTTTAGGAATGGACTCTACAAAAATATTTATCACATGTATCTTACCCATTACTTAATCAAGATGGCGTGACACTCCAAATTGGTAGCAGTTATTCCTGATTAAATTCTATCTTACTTTTGCATTCCTTCACCCAAATAAAATTTTGAGAACAAATTAGAAATTTTGTCTACCCATTATCATTCCTACCAAAAACGAAAATTGTTCATGATGTATTTTATATATCATAATTGAGAAAGCGCTTAACTGAAAGTACAAAATAGTGGATCTATCAAAGATAGATTTGAGATCAGACTTAAAATATGAGAAGCAACACGTAGCAATAGTTAACCGACAGGAGAAAGTCTTGAAAAATCATATAATACTACTAGTTCTTGTTTCATGAGATGCACAATCACCAAGAGATTAAACTTGAGAGTTTGAGAAAGACATCAGGAAAAGGTATATATATACTTTTTCTCATGATCAGATACACCAATTGAATTTCAAGAACAAAATTATTTTGTTAGATGGGTTGGAAGTAATATTCCAAATTTCAAACTATCTGTATCTCTCTTTTGAGTCCAGTCGTGCGAAATAAATCCACTGAAGTCAATTTTGGACACCGAAATAACTTTCAGTGGACGTAACTTAAAATCCGTAACTCCAAATGACATTTAGTCTTCGTAATAATTAGTTTTCTAATATTTAGTATTTTTGAAAATTTTCCTTGCGAGCATGAAAAATACTCCCAAAATTGCCAATTTAATAGTATTAAAATTATCATTCTAATTACTTCGAAATTTCAGTTTATTTATTTCGGAAATCGAAATGACAAAACGATAAGTTTGTAGCGTTCCTCTCGTTGAACACTAAGTCCTACATAAAATTAGTACCATTTGAAAAACGTTCACGGGAGCCGTAAATAACAAAATATAAAATAAATTGAAAATTATTTTATATACACTATTTCTATAACAAATTTCTAAGGGCACAGCCTATAGAGAATTTCGGTTTTGTCAAATGGAGAAATGACTGTAGCAAGTTGGGATATGATGTGGCAAATGGAGATGCATGCAACTTTATTAAAATTACAAAGTTGCCATCCAAATATTTTCCTCTCTCCATCACCACTTCTCCCTCTCTTCTCCTCTGTCTTTCGGCCAAAACCAAGCAGCAAAGAAAAAAAGGGAGAAAAAGAGAGAAAAAAAGAAGAGAGATAGAAGAAAGAAGAATAAATCGAACCGAGAATTCGAGATCAAGCGGAGGCAAGAAACACCGCTATTTTTCGTTCATTTCTTTATTTAATTTATATTTGTGTACATAATTTATTTTGCAAAAATACTTAATTCACATTTTAAACTATTGATTGATATTAAGTAAATTATTTTGTGAATATGCCCGGTTTACATTTTGGACCAGTAATTGATATTGAGAATTGAACCAGATTAGTGAGTTAAATTTAATACATATAAATATTGTGATATTTGCTTATTTTTGATTTTACAAAAAAAAAAAAATTACGTATGCAAATAACATGATTTACATGCAAACAGGTTTGCATGCAATAGAGGGGGAGAGAGAAAGAGAGAGAGAAAGAGAGAGAGAGAGAGAGAGGAGAGAAAAAGAGAGAGAAAAGAGAAGAAAAGGAGTGCATGGGTTTGATGGGTTGGGCTAAGAGAGAAAAAAAAAAAAGGAACTGGACCTGGTCCAACCCAGTAAAGGAAAAAAAATAAACATAATATTCAGTGGGTTGGGCTGTAAGGAGAAAGGAAACAAAAACTAGAAAAAAAAAAAAAATATATATATATATATATATATAACACAGATTTCATGCAAAAATAATTGATTTACCTTTTCTTGATATACCTTTTCTTGATACAATAAGGTTCCTTAAATTTGGGCTTGAGTTTCATTCACCGATAAGGTTTAAGCCATATGTGTCCTCTGATCTTGGGAATAATAATTTACACCGAGCTTCTTAATTCAAGGACCAAAAGTTTAAATCCTTGAAATTGGGCTTCTGAACTTGGGCTTGACTTACCCCCAGATTATTGGGTTTTCATGATATGAAAAAATTGCATGGGCTTTATATTTTTGCATGTATGTATTACATTTTTCCATTTTTGCATTATTAAAAAGATGAATGTATTACATTTTTGCATGGGTTTTATAAATTGAGACATTGTATTTTATTAATACAAATACACACGTAAGGTTGGCAAATGGGCCGGGCAGCCCGCTGGGCACGTGCCCGGTACAGCTCAGGTGAGCCGAGCTCTGCCCGACACCCCGGCTCGAACCGTGTCCGAGCTGGGGTCGCCCGTGCCTTGGGCACGGCGCGGCCCGCCCGGGCTGAGCCGTGCCCGTTATAATTTTTTTTTGAAAAACACTCGTTAAGAGAGCCGTTGAGGGGTTGTTTGCAATTTTTTTGGCACAGAGCCCCCCAACCGCTATTTTTATAGCCGTTGGGGGATTCTTGCAAAACAATTATGCAAATCCCCCCCAACAGTCAAAATGGCCGTTAGGGGTTTTTTACAATTTTTATTTGCAAAACAAATCCTTTCTTTCTCTATAAATACCTCAATATCTCCTCTATTTCCATTCTTCATACTTAGACAAACAAATTCATCCTCTCAAAACTCCTCTCAATTCTCAACTCTTTCAAGCAAGTTTCAATCAAGTGAAAAAAAAATCTCATGCAAATAACTCTCCCAATCAAGATTCAAGCAAGTTTCATCTCTCAAGCAAGTTTTTATTCGTATTTTCGACTTTCTCTCTCTAATTAGAATTCTCTACTCTATCTCTCAAGTAGTTCCCCGCTCAAGATGTATTTATAATTTGAAGTTTTTTATTTGGTTTTTTTTTAGATTTTTTATTCGGTTTTTTCGAGATTTTTTTGAAATAGATTCATACTCGTCCGACGCTTCTTGCTGTTAAGCCGCGAGTTCTTTTTCTCCTTTTTTTTAAAAATGAAGAATATCAAAATCTCTGCCAACCCTTAGAACAACCTCCTCAAGTATAATTTTTTATATCTGAAAAAGAACCAACCGAAAAACCAGACACGAAATCCAAACAACCACCCCTGCTAAGACTGCTAGATTTGACATATGGAAACATTTTGAGAAAATAATTGAAAATGGTGTTAGAAAAACTGGGTGTAAACATTGTCAAAAAATCTATTCATTTCCTTTAGGTAGCAGAACGGGTCATCTTAAAAGACAACTAGACAAAACTCACCCACCAAATAAACCACATCAAACACAAATAAGCACTTACGGAAGATCGTTAGGAATAAATAAATATAATCCTATCCATGCAAGAGAAAATTTAGCAACATTTATAATACATGATGAACAACCTTTTTTTTGGGAAAATCAAAAATTTGAAAGATATTGTAAAAAAATATTTACTAACAAATTTAAAAAAATCCCACGTTTTACAGGTAAATCCGACATGTTAAAAATATATAAAGATAAGAAAGAGACTTTAATAGCTATTTTAACTTCTTTAATTTCAGAGTTGCTATAACCGCAGAGTGTTGGGAGGCTCTAAATAGTTTTTCAATGGCTAACTATATAGATCAAGATTGGTGTATGCAAAAAAAAAATAATAATTGGATTTAGGAGATTTAATTTTCTCATAATGCACATAATTTATCACAATCACTACTAAGTATTTTTTTAGTATTTGGAATAGAAAGAAAAATATTTTTTATTTTTTTCGATAATGCTTCTGAAAACACAGGAAAAAAAAATATCCCGTGCTTTCCAACATGGTCCATGATCTACTAATTCCTCTGGTGTCTATTGTAACATCAGAGTCTGCATTTAGTGCAGGTGGTAGAGTGCTCACGGAATTGAGAAGCTCAGTAGCGCCAGACATATTGGAGATGTGTCTACTTGAAAAACTGATTAGACGCAGAAGAAAAGGAATAAGAATTGGCCAATGAAATAGTAGTAGAGACCTCACCAGAAGATGATTGAAAGTAGACTTATTTTTTCGTTTCAAATTGTAATATCTACATTTATTGGAATTTTCATGTATTTTCTAAATTTCTTTTTGTAATTTTTAACTCAAATCTTTTGAAAAAATACTAAGAACAATTTCAGAGTGACGGCCAAGGTCCTCTCCCCTCTTTTCGGGCTTTGTATGATTTCTAAAGAGACTTATAGAGCAATTATATTAATGTAATGAGATTTAATATAATAAAAAAAATTACTATCGCTACTTCTTGTTAAAACTAATTAAATGAAACTAAGTAGTCTCCAAAACTTAATAATAAATTAATTTTTTAATTAAAAAAAATTAATAAAAACGAGCCGGCACGGCTCGGCCCGGGCACGGCACGGCTCGGCCAGGGCACGTGCCCAGCAAGCCGTGCCAACGGGCCGAGCCCGGGCAGGCACGTCGTGCTGACAGCACGGCATGGCACACCCATGTCGGGCACGGCCCATTTGCCACTCCTATACACACGATATGATCATTTATTAATATTATAAATAGTGACATTTGTATTCATGAACAAAATTTTAACATATTAGATACACGATGAGTATGACCATTCATAGAAACATGATAACAAATTTCTTGTATCTTGATTACATGACATTAAGTATCTTTGTGATATGTGTGTACATGATATTTCAGCTTACGCTATGATATGATATTCCAGTTTACGCTGACCTGATATTCCAACTTATGCTATGACCTGACATGATATTTCAGGATATTCCAATTTATACTGTGACTTGACATGCTTATGCTGTGACCTGATATTTCAGTTTATATTATGAGCTGACATGACATTTCAGCTTACACTGTGACCTGATATTCCAGTTTATACTGTGACATGATATTTTAGCTTATGCTATGACCTAACATGATATTCCAGCTTACGCTATGACCTGACAAGATATTCCAGCTTACGATGTGACCTGACATAATATTCCAGCTTACGTTGTGACCTGATATTTCAGCTTATATTATGACCTGATATGATATTTCAGCTTATACTGTGACCTGATATTCCAGTTTCATATGCTAATATGAACATGAACTAGGCTTGTCATTTTACATGATATTTGTCTGCCATTTAACAAATGACATGCCTAAGTCTAGCTTATTCTATTTTCATTATTCACATGACATGTTTTGTACTAACAAAATTTATTTGCATACTTTTTATTCATTTCTGTACTATGATAGTACACATATTTCTCTCTCTTGTGTTACTTGCTAGATTTAATCTCCTGGGTTCTGAACCCAGGTTTAGAAAACGAAGGAGAACAAGCGCCAACTGAAGACCCGTACTTCATTAACCAAACCGAGCGATAGTAGGCAGTGAAGTACTTTTCGGAGAACCTTGTATATATTTGTTTATATTTTCTTTTAGCTGTACAGTGCTTTTCTATTTTGTATTTATATTCAGAGCAGTGTGCTATTTTATGTACCTAACTTTTGTACAAATGAAATCTTTTTAGTTTTAGACGTGTTATTTATTCATGTGATTGTGACAGTAGTTATGTTTATTCCAAAATCCTATGACTGTTGAGTTGTCTAGTGTAAATATTAAGTAGCATTCTCTGTTTTGGCATTCTCCGTTTTGGGGAGTAGCTGAAAAACGGGGGCGTTACAGGTTTCAAAAGATATGGAGAGGACCTTTAAATTTTTCCTCCCATCTCTTATCAATAATCTTCCATATTGGAAGATATTTTTTCTCTTCACCCCAGAGCATCTCTTATTTTCTATTTAGCAATCTGTAGGTCATCATACAAAAACCCCATTGAAAGGACTTTGCCCCCATCGATTCTGCGCAAAACTTTTAGCAGTGGAGTGAATACTTTTAATGCAACATTTGTGTTGTCCCAAAATTTGTTGCTAGCAATTATTTCTGCAACCTAAACATTCAAAAAAATGTATTAAAAAATATGAATAACGTATAATTTAAATTTATAATATCAATTTTTATTAATTTAAATAAATACCTTCTTACCTGCATCTGTTCTGGATAGCATGCAATCCATCCATTTATCATAAATAAATAAATGCTGCAACTCTTTCTTCTTCTCTCTGATTGATGACAAAGAGGCAAAACTATTTGTACTCGGCCTTATTAGCTCTCCACCAATCGCCTTCCTCATAATATCAAGAGACTTAGTGTGGCTGTATATATACACAGAGTCTGATCTCCCCATCATGAATGCACTTCGAATATGTTTAATTTTTTCAATATCCGCAAGCATCAAATTTACTGTATGTGCTGCATAAGATATCCAAAATAGTGAGTTAATGTATTTGCTGCAGTCATATTGTTCGAAGAATTATCTGTCACAATCTGTACAATATTTTCTACGCCAACCTTTTTTATTCCCATCTCCACAAATTTGTGGATATAACTGCCATCGTGCCTGTCAAAAGAAGCATCTTGTGATAATAAGAAGACTGTACCGGTCGGACAATGCACAACGATATTCATTAAATTTCTTCCCTTTCGATCCAACCATACATCGGTCATTAGGCTGTAGTCATTTGTTCGGCAACTCCGTTTGAATGATTCAAGAGTTGCATTTGTCTCTTTGACTTCTCTCTGGAGAAAAGTCTCGCTGAGCTCGTACGGGCTGGGAGTCTGTAAGTTTGGTCCATACTTACCAATGGCTTGGACCATCTACATAAAAGATGGCAGCATAGGAAGATTAAGTACAAGCTCTCTTTCATAAAAAAAATGGCAATGCAACGAACTGTATCGTCTGTCCTTTTTTTTAGACGGATGGCATGGTAGGCTGTCTTTGGGCTGCTTCCACTGCTTCCTAGATCCATCGAATAGCAAATTGATCTATTGGTCCTTTCCAAGAAAATTGACCGGTGGATTTTCGAGAAGATGACTCTTCTTCTCAAGTTGTCTCTATCTTCTTCTTCCCCAATACGAACTTCATTTAATAAATTTTGAACTTTTGTTACTTTCTTTTCCTTTACTGCTCTAACTTTATTTAGTATCACCAGAGCATTCTACTTCCCTAATCAGGGTCGGGGGACCAGGGGACAACCTATGATATTTCCGCTAATATGACCTAGATGTTCTTTTAAGTAGGTAATATCTCCTCCATATTCGTTCTTACAAAAATTGCACTCCATTTTATTGAACTTATTGGGTACTTTTTTCTCCAATCCCAAACTGGATCCTTACTTCTTCGCTTATCTTGGACATTAGTAGCACCAGAAGATGACATTCTTCCAAGTTATTACTGACCTCAAAATTTATAAAAAATAAACTTGCATCAAACAAAGTATATATACATAACTAAGGAGTTAAGAGACTAATTATCTAATATAAACCAAACTTAAAAATTTAAGAAATTAAGAGACTAATATATATTTTGGTTTAAAATTATATACACCAAACTTAAAAATTTAAGAAGTTAAGAGACTAATTATCCAATATATATATATATATATAACTAAGTAGGAAAAACTAAATTATATCTTACAAAAAATTATTTTATTAAAACTATATAAACCAAACTTAAGAAATTAATTATCTAATGTACTCTATTCAAAATATAAATCTCATTCTCATGAATCTCATCCAATGTCTTATATCAATACATGTCCTATAACTAAAAATTTAAAACCTTAACATATACAACAAATACTTCAAATTTTTTGTATTAATTGAACAATGTTACAATGTCCTATAATTAAAAATTGACAATTGCTCAATGTCTTACAATTAAAATGTCCTATATTGGCCAATGTGACAATTTCCTATAATTAAAAATTTAAAACTACATATTTTTAGTATCAATTGATAATTACTCAATTAGAGACATACAAGTATTAATACAACATAGCAATAATCCCAATATATTAAAAAAAACCCTAACATATCCCACAAATACTCTCCTCAAATACTCTAATTACTCATTACTCAACAAATTTTCAATCGAATTGACTTCAAAATCCCAATATAGTCAAACAACCCTAACGACCCTAATCCATTGTTCACTGACTCAGTGATTCAGTTCACTGAATCAGTGAACGGCTCACTAATTCATAAGTGAATGGCTCACTGATGCAGTGAACTGAATCATTGTTCGCTGGCCGAAGTCTACAATTCGCCTAAAATTGCACAAAAAATTAAAAATTTTAACACAAAACGCAATCAATTTCAATTAAAAAGTACAATTATAAGAGAAATTAAAGAAAATTGTAACCCTAATTAAAATTAATATGAAATTAACTAAAATTGACTTACCAGTGGATTGAATCGGCCAACGAATTTGAGAGATAGGTGAAGGAATTGGCCGGCGAACTCCTATCAAAGTCAAATCGGCCAGTGAGCTCCTGTCAAAATATCAGAGAGTGGAAGAAGAGTCGGAGTGTGGTTGGATGGGGATCCAAGAGTGAATTTGAGATTGAATTTGAAAATTATGGTTAGTGTTGGGCTCGATCGCTCGTTTGCGGGGGAGAGAGAGAGTCGGAGAGTGGGAGAAGAGTCGGAGAGTGGTTGGATGGCGATCGAAAAGTGAATTTGAGATTGAATTTGGAAATTAGGGTTAGAGATAGGCTCGATCGCTCGATCGCGGGAGGAGAGAGAGAGAGAGAGAGCGAATTTCTATTTTCTTCTCCCCTCTCGACCGTCAAGAGAGTTTTATTTCTTAACGGGTCGGATTTTTAATAGGTTAACGGGTTTTACCCACAACCAAAACCCATCCTATCTAAACCGATATTATTTAATACTGACCGGTATTTTTTTATCTCATTACCGGCCGATATATCGCCACGTGGCCAATATATCGGCCCATATTGGCCCAAATGAGAAACGGTAAAAAAATTACCTTACCATCTCGTTTATTCAATTTTTCCGATATACCGACTAGTATAGCGGTATACCAGCCAGTATTTAAAATACTGGGAGCCTCTCTTGCCAAAATTACTTCGCTCAAATAAGATCATTGAGGGACTCACAAAAAATTCTAGTAGCATTAAAAGAATTACGGCCCATCGTTTCTACAAATCTTTCAACCTTGTCCTACACATTCAGTACAGTACACAGTTGTCAACAAAATAACTTTCAGTCTCATCACATGAAAATAGCACAATAGAGAATGAATTTCATTCCAATACATATCCCAAGATAACATTGCTTTCAGTACATCAAAATGACAGATAATACCACAGCAAATTTCCATAGGGTATGAGTTAAAACAGCTCCAGATTCATTTTTTACACTGTTAGGCAGAAGATGCTGAATATAAGACAATTTACTGCCATGCTGTATGCATAAAATGCTAGCAGTAACTGCTGGAGTATTGGATGTATAAAATGCTAATGGTAGCTACTGTTGTACTGCATAGATAAAATCCTAATAGTACGTGAAACCCATACTCATAGATTATACTTATCTAATACATCTTCTATAAAGATAAAACGTAAAGATCACATACATGGAACCAACGCATAATTCTAATTCCAAATGGTGTCTGCAAACAAAGAGAAAACACAGAATACTCTGTTCACTCCCACATTCCTACTGCATGTCCTTCTAATCTCGCTTCTTCCAATTGTGAACATGACTACATGTTGACTGCAGTAAATTCAATCAGTTTTTAACACAAAAAATTCCATTTACAGCCAAATAAAAGGAAATAGGATCATATAACGCATTACACTAATTATTGATGTGAGCAAAAGGGTCATCAAATAGAATTGTTTGATAAGCAATGCCTCTATTGTTATCAATCATGTGGTTGAAACTTCCATGTGACTTATAAAATAATCTAGCCCGTTAAAAGTAAACCAATCCGAAATTTCATACATATCAAGTTCAAAGGGAACCACATAACTTCCAATTCTACATAATATAACAGTCCGAAGCAACTAAATTATGAGAGACACAAAACAGGGTAAGATAAGATTGGAGATATAAATCAGAGATTCGATTCATAAAGTTGAAGCTATCAGTATGCAATCAAACAAGCACAAAGTTTCTGAAACAAAGATTGATAATTGCAAGATTTTTTTGGAAGCTGGCTCATCATTTAATTATATACAAAGCAGTAGACAGTATTATAATTAAAATTGTCATTATAATCTCTAGGCGATCCATCACCTAAGACAGAGTACAATAAAACTTAAAACATAGTAAAATCAAAGGACCAACCTAAATAAGAGATGCCACTCATCATCAGCCTCAAAATAAGTCAATATAATCTCAGTGAGAAGGGATCATAAACCCGAGCATCTTGATCAGCGCCTTCCAGCTCCCACTCCTCTTTCTTGAAAGCATCGAATCCCCACCCTTGACATGCTCCTCATTATCCTTCTCCTCCTTGCAAAGTATAAAGCTCCGGCTCCTGCAAGAACCAATCGTCTCCCATGGGCTCAAAGCTGCAATTTTTACCCAAAAATCATCAATTACTCACCAACGTAAAGATTAAAAAAAACCACACACAAAAGCTCGAAACTTTACCATCGTATCCTGAATTCATGCAACACAGGTTGATTTTATTCATATCTGATCCAAGAATTGGAAGCCGCCCCTCCTGCGCGTACTTCTTCAGAGCCCTACTCATTACAGAGCCGACGAGCTCCACCTCGCTCACCGGGAACCGGATCGGGCCGCTACTTCCCTTGACTGTGATGGTCACCAGAAACCGACCCACGCCCTTCTTCTCCTTCGCAGATGATGATGAGTGGATCGCCATTAGAATTCAGGAACACCGGATCTCCAATCGAATCGATCAAGAAAGTGAGCCTTTTTATCAGATCGTATCTTTAGGAGGAAAAGGCGAGAATTCTACGGGTCAAGGCCGAGGCAGCGGTAGTGCCAGCCCTGCATGCACGACGCGAATGAGATGGTGAGGTCGACGGCGGCGACGGCGGCAGAGATGTCCCTCTTCTGCGGCGGTGAGAAGGGGGAGGGGAAGGCCGGCGAGTGATCGAGCACCATTCACAAAGCTTGGTCACTAGGGTTAGGGTTTTTGAGGAGGAATGGCGAGAAGGATTTCTAATTTTAGGGGAGATTTGGGAATAGGAAGGAATAAAGGCGAGAGAGTATTTATACCAAAGTTTGTTGCGGGAACCCAAACCCATTAAAGAATTGGGAGGTGAGTTTTTAGGGCGGTGCAGTTGACATTTGGCAACAATCGGATGACTTTATGGCGGCGAGCGGGCCTTGGCGGTCCACCTACCCGGCTACTCCCCTGGACCAGCACCGGCCGGAAAATAACATGCGAGGTACCGCCCGAGCCCATGGCAAGTATGTGTCGAGCTTGTGTTTGCTTTTTCCGGTGCGGATACAGTAGAATATACAGCAGAATATGATGCACAATACCAATTATAACAATATTCTAGGTCTTCTAGTGGGGAACTTCTAAAAGCGCACCATATTTTACTGGGAGCACCATTTTCCCCTATGTTGTAAATCACTTTACTATAGAGTATGTGGTGCTCACCAGTAAAATCTGGTGCGCATTTAGAATTTCCCTTCTAGTGCCAATGTTTTTTATACTCGTTTATTTCATCCAAAGCAGGAGCTTCCTTCTCAAGTTTCACATATGATATATGAAACTTTTTTGAAAAGTAACTGAAATTTAAGTTAGGAAAACTAAATATAAGTTAAAATATTTTTTTTCTAAAAATAGTAGAACATACCTTAAAAAAAAATGAAATGCTAATAGGAAATATCCTGCGATTGATCACATGATAAACTTAAGTAACTACTTACGGTCACATATTAGACACTTTTATATATAATAATAATGTAAATGGAACAACCTTTAATTGATAATTTATCTAGTTATATTATTCAAATAGAACAACCTTTTAAGTATTGTCTCATATTTGTAAAATTCATAATGCGGAATCTAAAAAAACAAAAATCCTTATGCACAGTAGATATGTTTATAATAAATGGAAATTTCAAACAAACTTAACATCCACTCCACTTAGGACTTTGAGATTTTGTTAAAAATAATATTTTACGTTTTAAAATAAATTTATAAATAAAAAGGATAAAATAAATAAAAATTGCAAGTTAAATTAATTAAGTGGTGGAGACTAAAATTTGAATCCATGACCATACAAAACCCAACTAGCAATGAGAATAGCCGGGTAAAAGGTCAACCCTTGGCCCTTCCTATTCAAAAATTTGAATTAGGAAAACATAAAATTTATTTTTAATTCAAAATTTTGATAGAACAGGCAAAGAGATAACTTTTGGACTCATCCATACTCATCCTTAAATCCAACCCACGCCCAAACCAACTAAGCTGGCCATTTGGTTGTGTTAAGAAAATCATTTAGATTAATTAAAGTAGACATGACCCCTATCTAGGTATTAAGATGTGATTAAATTTAGTTTCCACACCTAATCGGATTCTATTTTAAATTAGAATAACATTATCAATTAGAATTCCTATTTAATTTTCTTCTTAAAGATAATTAAGTTAAACTAGGATTCCCAATTACTTTTAAAGAAAAAATAGAGAGAGTGACCCTAATCACAATCCTTTAGTTCCCAACTTAGCAAAAAAAAATGGAGAAAGAGAGAAAGAGAGACAAGAAAGATGAGAGATGAACGAGGACCAACCCTAGGCAAAAATTTAGCCTTTTGACACCGTTCGATACTATATTCTTAGATTCTTTATCATCCAAGACCATGTGACTCTTTTGACTCACTCTAATAATGCTAGATACTATATTCATATATTTCAATTCGGTTTTTTTTTTTTTATATGATATTATTAATGGATTTCAAAGAGATAATCTTTCTATTTAACAAATGAATGCTAACTAAACTAGTTGTATCTTTTGAACTCCAAGTCCAATTAAATTTATTCTTTTTATTCGGAAGATAATTGAAAATCCTATAACGCTTCCCTACATTGTTTTTCAAAATTCTAACAATAAACTTGATAAAAATCGGCCTAAAGTTGTTGGCTGTGCAAATGGCAGGGTGTGTCACCTATGTATCCTCTCAGTATTTCGATCATAAACTTTGATTTAGAATTCAAATAAGTTGATTATGATCATGTTTGAAAGGTAATTGAATTTTCTATGGTTTTGGTATTGTGAAGACCAACTCAAAATGAAGCTTTCAATATCTGAAAATTGGGTTAAATTTGGCATTCGTACACAGTACAATGTATTGCATAAAGTGTTTGATTGATAATTTTAATATATTTTTTTATTGTAATTAATATGCAAGCATGATAAATATCTGAAATACTAAAATTATTTACTCAACTTGACTCTTTATTTGTTTATATTTTAATTCAATTTTCACGTGAATTGTTTATCACAATACATTGAACCGTGTGTGTGCATATATATTCACACACACGACACTGATTGATATTGGAATTGTTACAAAAATACACTATATAACTGGTGATTAGTTTATTAAAGTATTAGACTAAATGTACTAATTATCACTGAACTGCTACTTAATCTAATGATTATTACTAATTTACTTACTTATTAAAATTGACTCAAAAATTGAACTGAAGTGAATGACAAACGATTTTTTTGGGAAAACTAGGGATTGATGTAATTTGGTAACCGAGCGTAATTTGCCACTATTTCCTATATGGGATAGATTGAATCCGACCAACTTGCCACTGTTTCCTATAATGAAGGGTCGGATTAGTCTCCGTTCAAATTGCCATTATTTTTCATAAGAGAGGGTTTAGGGTTGAGCTCCAACCATATTACATTGTTTCCTATACAGGATGATTTGGGATACGCTCCAACTAACTTACCACTGTTTTTGCATATCGAGTGGGTTAGGATAACCTCCGACCAACTTACCATTGTTTTCCACTCGGAAGGGTACGAGATAGACTCCGACAAAATATTTACTGTTACCCACTGGAGATGTATTTACACTTGCCATTGTGTCTCATGAATTCCCCCTTTTTTGATCTTGTGCCAGGCAAACCATTCATTATGTATGTGAGGGCTATGAATCATGCCCTCAGCACTCTACCAGTCCAAGTCAATGATGAAGGCCATAAGCAAGTCATCTAATATCTAAGCTTGATAATCTTGGGGCTAAGCATCCGTACAACCTTGAGGAAAAAGACTGTCTAGCTCTTGTTTTCATTGAACAAAAGGTGTGTCACTACTTGGTCAATCATAACAACTCATGGTCATATTGAGGGTCAACCTTTTTGCAGATTCTCATGATGCAACCTTCCTCGCTCAATTCCAATCAGCAAAATGGATCATTCTCCTCTCATAGTATGATATGAAGTTCGTATCTTAGAAGGCAGTGAAAATGCAAGCCATTGAGAATTTCATGGCAAATCAACCTGCGCCATGATCTTCTGAGTTGTATGAAGGCATCCCAACAAAACCCTAGGATCTAACTTTACTTTATATAACAAATTTTGGCAGTATACTTTGATGGTATATCCAAAATGAGACATAATCTAATGATTGTTACAGGAGCAGAGATGGTGTTGTTCCCACCATAATCCTTTGTGCTCATTTCTACTTATCTCTATTAGGGCCATGCTCAAATAATGTTGTTGGGTACAATACCCTTTGTCTCGAACTTACTGAGGAGATGAAAGCTAAATATCTTGAAGCGTATGGTGGCTCTAAGTTGGTCGTCAACTAAATCGAAAGTGTATATGAAGTCTGGTACAAAGACGATTCATATCACTAAGTAGCTCTTGAATTGGCTAGTAGATGTGAAGGCTTCTACATTGATCATGTGACACATCTAGATAACACACATGCAGAAGCCCTATCTTTAGATAGTGAAAAAAAATACAAGGAAATCCCAAAGAAAGAAGACAATACTATTTAGGGTGGCTATAGATAAACCCCAACCATGAGATAGTGGAAGGGTTTTGAACTTCGTCTAGTTTCAAAAACTGGACACGTAGAAGTATACTACTAAATTGGTGTAGATAAATTCCTTCAACATGTGAAGTTAATTCCTTTAGCCAAGAAGGATAAATTTTTTTAGCTAGTGAAGATAATTTTTAAGTTGGCACAACAAATCATCTGCATGATAAAAGAGAAATTAACTACACAAGGCCACAAAATTATCTCTACCATTAGATGATCAATTAACTGCGTCAACGCAACAAATCATCTACACCAACAAAGGGCCAATTAACTATGTTGGCACAACTAATTACTATGCAGGAAAAGAAGGTTATCTGCACCGACAGATCTCAAAATCAAGTTTCCTTGCTAGCTAAGAAATTATGACTATGAGGATTTTACGTGGCACGATCTCTACTTTTAATGAGAGTCGGTTACAACTTTTCAAGCTATACATACATGTTCAAGGCATCCAAGTAAGTGACTTCAGATTTTAATCAGTCAAAAGAAATTCAATAGAGAAAGTTCCTTACTGGATCATCAACAAAAATCAAAAGGGCCGCTCTAACTAGGTATTTATCATTACAACTCTTCTAAAACTCTGTTATAATTGTACAGAGATTTCCTTTCTTATCAACACAAATCCAAAGAGTTTGTAATCCAAGTTTCAATTTGTTAGTTTTCTGGCAATGGCTTCATCTTATGTTGCTATTTTCTGTCCAAACAAGCTAGCAACTCCGCTAGGGAGTTCCATCCTCCATTAATGAGGAAGTGGTGTTGTAGTATGACAAAATGGCTCTTGACGGCACTGTGGAGACCCAAATCAATGAATTTGACCATGATAAATATGAGGAATCATTCTAAAGGAGTTCTCCTCCTCTTCCTCCAAATTCGGCACCAAGGCCTACTGCAAGGCCAAGAAAAAAGTTATGGTGACGGGCATTGCCAAGTCCAATCATGTCAATGAGGCAAACTTTTGCACTATTGCATTTACCGTAATCATTGTCGACAAAACTAAACTTACTGCCAGTGTAACAAGATCAACAGATCACTCTGAAAGACACTATATAGTTGTAGCATGTCTATCTTCAGTAATCATTGCTATTAAAGGGTGGCCCTATTTTCTCTAATATTAAAAATTTTGCTCGAGATTAGTTCTATCTAACTTCAATTCTAGCTCAATCTTAACTGGCTCAAGCACGTTTGAAACTATGAGAGGAAAAACAAGCTCTTCCCTCGGTAACAAAGAGAGGACGAAAGCTATCTTCCATGCACTCGTGGACAAGCACACAACCAAGAACAGACTATATATGGGTCTCAATAACACCAACATAACACTCTTAGCAAGATTTGCCAGTGAAGCTAGGTCTTCAATTGGTGCTGATACCACAGCTAAGTGCCCTGGCACTGGTATCTCTCCGCCCGGTGCAGCTCTGTCCCTGACACAGGTATCTCTCAGCCCAGTACAGCTAAGTATCCTAAATACATATAACTCTTTAGCTAACGCAGCTAAGTGCCCCAACATAAATAAATACTTAGTCAGTGCAATTGCTAGCACCGACTATAGTTATTTCTTTTACCAAAATATCTTTGTAGCTGGCAAGAAAGGAGTTAAGAACAAAATAATCCCATTAGCGAACAAGTTTAGTTCATCGATTAAGCAAGCTCATCAAGAACTAAGAGCTCATGAGACTAACCAACACCAAAGTCTTCTTCTCCATTAACCCCAAGATTTGAGGATGCATATCAACACTTGCTTCAATTGCATCAAAACTTAACAGATAACACGGACAAGTCTATAAAACCCTCTGTCTTTGGCAGGTCATCAAAAATTCAACCTACCATCTGTTTAGTGATTTCCATTTCATAGAGATATAGAGATCCTTATATCAAACAAAAGATCTCAGGAAGAATCAGAACTTCCTGTCATTATTATGAACATGATTGGTTACGGTGACAAACCAACGATCTATCAAATTACATATAGAAGTTATCATCTCCCCTAGAGAATCAATCTAGTATTAAAGAGGAAGGAGTATACCACAATACACGGACTAAGGCAAAGTCTTTAGAGATGGCCATCCCTCCCAATACATGTAATAACCCTATCTTTTAAGTCCTTATATTAATTTATTTTGTATCATCCATATCAGCCTAGGAGCCCGGATGCTGATATGGTCGAATACTGAGTTAATTGAGTTATATCTTTTTGTCTAGTCTTAAATTTCAAATTTTGCATAGCATATATCTTTTATCTTATTATTTTAGATTTTTTTATAATTTTCATGAATTATTATGGATCAGCTGATTTTTGGGTAAGTACCTAATTAAAATAATTAAAATAAGTCTAAAATTTAAATTTTAACTGTTTCCTTACCTCATATTTATCTCCATTAGGCCAAAAATTTTCTTTGACCAATTTTGGATTGAATTTGACCCAATTTGTAATTAAGATGAAGTTCAATGGTTTTTGACAATGTAGTATACCCATCTTTCAGCAGCTATTTAATCTCCGAAATAAATTTAGAAAAATCTAAAAAAAATCAGCCTTATTCCTCTCATATTTCTCTTTTTTTTCCTTGAAACCTCAAATCCTAATTTCTTCTCCAATTTTATCAAATAATTTGCCAAATAATCAGCCTAATAATGGACTGATAAATAACTATATGGTCATGGAAGCTTTGTTCTTGAGTCTTTATTCTTCAAATGAGCTCTAATTTTCTCTATCAACTTGAGAAAATCTTTTCTAGTACTTGTACTTATTCACTGGTATGGTTATTGGAAAATTTCTCCATTTATAGAGAGTAATCACATCAATATCGGTTTTTCCGATGTGGGCTCAACATGAGGCAGGAATACACTCTAAAAAATATTTTAAATTTGTAATTTCTTGATACAATCTCCTCATATATTATACTGATTATGCTTGAAAAGTGGAGTTATTTTAGTTTATTTTATGCAGGCATAATCCAATTTTGTTGATTAATATAAGAAATTAATAAAAAATTATTTTTATTAATCAAATTCCTCACTATGATACTTTTCTACTATTTTCTAGTACTTTCGCAGGATTTTATATGCCAGAAAATCGAAGAGTCAAACTGTATCTCAAATATCAATTCAGAACTGTGATTTTACATATCTAGTTGTCAACAGCTAACAGGTAGCTATCGATAGCCGTTGACTGTAAATCGACCCGAGGCTGCTGTCGATAACGCTGTCGAAGGGGGAAGCCACAGAATGTTTTGTTTGAAGATTTTTGACAGAATATAGAGTTTTCTTGTAAATAAAATTTCTATTAGGGTTTTGTAAGGTTATAAATAGCCGATGTATTTTTGATTGTGTAATGCTTTTGAATTCTTTAGGAGTAGAAATAATTATTAGAGAGTTTATAGATTTAAGATTTAGTTTTTGTACTCTTTCATAGAAATTAATAAATAAATTTTTTTCTTTTATTCATGACATGATGAGTATGAGTGGCTAAATTCTTGAGTGTGATCAGATGGAATAATAAACTCTAGATGATTTACTGGTATGCCAATTTCTATGCTTATTGATTTTAATTGATTTAAGTAAAATTGATATCTTTGATTCCCTGTTATCTTTAAAAGTATTAAGATATGATTTTAAGTCTTTATTGTTTTATTGTTTAAGGATATGTTTGTTGCTTAGTTTTTTATATAAACTCATTAGGCACGATATATGCTTAGATTTTAAACATTTATTTTTGTTATTCATATTGCATACTTAGATAACCTCAAAATTTATATAGGATTAATTAAGAGAAGTTATTTAAAGTAACAAGTTTGTAATTTTATTAGATTTTGTGCTTCGATGATTTATTTTTCAATTGTAGGAAGACCACGTATTCTATACAACTGAGATATAAAATGTATAAACACATCTAATAAATTATTCTAAAGGGAATTACATCCTGACCAAATTTTTTAATTAAAGTAAATTTATATCCTCTTTATTTTAGTTTTAATTATTAGTTAATAAGAATCTGATCTTTATTTCTTTTTAGTTCTATAATTTATTGTTAGCGCCATACAATAATCAAAGGATTCTTGAGAGAACGATCTTAGGTTACTACATTTGTACTACTTGTCGATTTTCTACACTTGGGAGTGTACGATTTAGATCGCAGTCAAGTTTTTTGTGTTGTTCCAGGGATCAATACTATTTATCATACTTTAATATAGATTACGACTCCTATATCATTAATTTTCGTGATTCTAAATTTGCATTACTAGCTGGAAGAGAACGTCAAATGGTAGACTTATTCGATCGTACTCAAATCCGTACACACTTCTAATCTACCAAACACCTCACGACATGAACACTAATAATAATGATGTTCTCCGCAAAAATCTTGCTTCCTTTCATTGATTACTTTGATTACAACGAAAGATGAACAATAGAAAACAAATAAGAGAATTTATATTTTATCGCTCTCTTTTACAATAAAAAGTAGATTCTAGTGTGGCGACGAGGATCTATCTAGTAGTTCTTATTGAAGATCCGACGTGAAGATCTCCTTTGAAGAAGATGATGGCCAACCCTAACTTCTCTCTCTGTTGATCTCTATGAACTCAAGGCTCTTGGACATAACTTGAACTCCAAAAGATCTTCAAGGTTTTAAGCCTCTCTCGCGTAACTTGAGTTGCCAAAGACCTCAAAAAGTCCCTAAAGTCTTCTCAAAGAGGGTATTTATAGATTTTAGTTGGCTATGAGAGTTTTCATAGGAATATGAATGAAGGTTTCTATAGGAATATGAATCGAAGATTTTTATATTCATCAAAGATTCTAATCAAATATTTAATTTTGATTTAAATCTCTTGATTTTGGACTCTCATTGGACTCAATTCGAGTATTGGATAAGCTCAAATCTCAATCACAATCAATTTAGGATTCTGATTGGACTCAATTTGGGTATTGGATAAGCCAAAATCTCAATCACAATCAATTTTGGATTCTGAGAATTTTCTCATGCAGAATTAAATAATCTGGATACAGAGCTAAGACTTTAGCTTCGCATTTTACCTTCTTTACGCGGAGCTAAGCTTTGGACAATGTGAAGCTATTAATAGCTTCACATCCACTTGGCCGCAAATCTATTTATTTTCATCTTTTTAAATTTTTCTCCACCAACATGACCCCCTCCAAAGTTTTCAAAATTGTTATGATTGACAAATTTTTGAAATACTTTGGATCTTCAATTTGGTGATTATGTTAAGATTAAGAAGTTCGGCACAGGTGCTTAATTGCACATGCTTAGAATTTTGATAGAGGGGTTCAAGGCTCTCACGTGTAACTTGAACTGCACCCGTCAAGAGGCTGTTTATTTCAGTATAACAATGGTTTAAACCTTACTGTCAGAGGTAAAAGCTTAACATGATAGAGTTTATCATATCGAAATAATAAGGATAGTAATAATCCAAATCTTGCTGTTAGAGATAAGAGATTAACATAATAGGTCCACAGGATTTTTAGCAAATCCCTAGTTATAAACGGATTTGGTGTGGCTTCACCAATTGCCGTTTGCGTTAGGCAGCCATGCTCTTTCTCTCAGCATGGTGAGTTGTTGAGGAATTGGTTTTCTCTCCCCTTTGCCGTTAACAGTATTGGATAGTTGATTTTATACTTTATCCCTAGTATGATAGGGTTGACAAGGTGTTTGATTTCCTCTTACCGTCACTTTGACAGCATTGGATAGTTGATTTCATACCTTTACCCCAGTATGAAAGGGTTGGTGAGAGACTTGATATCCTCTTTTTGCCTCTTTAACAACATTAGATGGTTGATTTCATACTTATACCTCCAGTATAATAGGGTTGGCGAGAAACTTAATCTTCTCTTACCGCCACTTTAATAACATTGGGCAACAAAAATTAGTACTTTTTTTGTTTTTTATATTTTTTTGTATTTTTTTGTTTTTTATTTAAAAATTTTTTATTTATAAAACTCAATTAACCATTCCAATGGCTAGCAAGAGTAGTAGAAGCAACATGATACTTATCACCGTCAATGTCTTCGGTACCCCCAGCCTAATCCGACACAAGCCAATGAGGATGACTCTGTCACATATGTGGTTTGGAGCGTACCCAAGGGGCAAGTTTGCAATTGTGGGCTGCCTGTGCTTGGTGTCGATCGAGTATTTTTCTTGGTTTTTTTTGAATTAGCTGAGCAAGTCGATTGTTCATCTTTCATCAAGTCTGACTGTACTCGCATGGTTTCTCATTTTTTGGCAGGAAACTCATTGGTTCGTATGACCAGAGTTGCCATATTCACAGAAACCTTCTTATATTCTTCTTTAAGCTGGAGGATACTGGTTTCTATCAATACTTAGATTCGATTCTTGAGAGGGTGGCAATCCTTGGTTGGATGCCCAATATTTTGGTGGAACAGGCAATAATTAGGATCGTTGGTCTTTTCTGCTTCCTTTGACTTTTGGTTCTCTGGAAACTGTAACATCTCTTTTTTATTGAGGAAGTGAAAATAGTGTTGATCTGCTCCGTATTGAATGAATAAGTCCTATTAGGTTATGCGCCTCTTGCCTTTTGGGGTCTTGGATTTGAATCTGCAACTGACGCCATCACAACCTTCCCTTTATTTAGGATTCTGTGGATATGACCTGTTATTTGTAAAGTTTCTCATACCATGAGATTTCTCAATCTGGCGGATTATATTTTTCGCTTGTTCTCCTTATTTTAGCAGGTCCTTCCAAGTTTTAGACTCTACCCCTCCCATTCTTATCAGCACGTCAGTCCTGAAATTATATTTGCATGTTTCCACTAGGTTTCTGAGTCATATCGTGTCGACAATGTACATATTTTCCCCTGAAGTGTTCAATGAAGCTTTTGATCGCTTCTTCTTCTCCTTGTTTCATCGCAAGGAGAGAATGAACTGATATTTCGGTATCATCCTCAAAGAAATGTGCCAAGAACTATTTCTCCACATCATACCAAGTATTAATGGTTCCCAAGGACAACTGCATAAACCATGTAAAAGTAGGTCATCGCAGGGTACTCACGAATACTTTAGTCATTATGGAATCATTACCCATTAGATAACCCGCCTGCGATAAAAAGTAATATATGTGCTGGCTCAAGGACCCCTTCCCGTCATATGATTCCAATTTGAGGGGTTTGTATTTTTCTGGATAAGGGGCGAAGTCCCACTCAAGCGGATACAATCTTGAAACCCTCGATTCCTTTAGCTCCTTTTTCCGCATTAATTCATAAAGTTGCTTTTGTAACTTTTCCATCTTCTCTTCATGAAGATCATGGAAGGAAAATTTATCGTCTTACTCATGGACTGAGTAAGCTCTTTCTTCTCTTTTATCTTCATTCGTCTTAAGGGGTGGTTCCTCATTTGTTTTCGGTGGTGCTTCCGAGGAGGAGGTTTTAGCTTTATCTTTGATTATCTTTTGGGTATTTTCGATCACTTTCAAGAGCATTAACTTGAGGTCATCGATAGTCTTTTACTGGTTTCGAATCATCTGCTCTTTGGCTTCCAATCTCTGGTCAATATCATCGGACCTATCCATCATGTGCAACGCTGATTTTCGTGGTCAGAAAGATGCACAAGATTGTAGAGAAGTTATAGCCGAATTGTCGCTGTCATTATCATAAGAACTTTTTGCAAGTTTCTTGTAGTTTTGAGGAGCGACAACGCCTGATTTGAGCCAGGTGAAATGATGAGTTTCTTTATCATCTGCATCTGACTCATACTCTTTCTCCACGATCTTTTTGTCTTTATCGACCATATTTGAGGTCGTCGCCTTCAATTCTTTTTCTTTGATTTTGTATCTCAGATCATTCTTTTCCTCTTTAGAGTATTTTGGTCTGACTCAATTATCCTGTCAAATACAGACACTCTCCTCTTGACACAACAATAATTATTTAATATGGCTGATATTATTTGTTCACAATAACATGTTAAGTGCGATGGAGTTTGAGTCCTTTTTCTTTTATTCGTCAAGTATTCTTTGAGATCATGAACTGAAGAATTTTCAGTATTGTTTTGGGCATGGAGCCCACTTAGCTGTGGGAGAAGTCTGGATACCTATTGGAACACTTCAGAGCTAATGGTATTGAGCTGGTGGTCAATGTTTTGCTTATCAGTCTCGATTCTGCATACTGCATGTTTTACGCGAAGCTGAGTATAAGCTTTGCATTTTATAGCACTTACGCGAGGCTGGGCTGTAGTTTCACATTTTACGCTAGCCCCGTATTTTACGCTGGCTTGGCATTTCTGAAGAAGTTTAACTTCTGTTAGTCGTTTAGCCTCGTGTGGGGATTATCCTTACACGCTGGCATAACCTCGCTATTTATGTAAGAATTCTTGGCTTTGCGATTAACGCTAAGCTCAAGTTTTTGTCCAAATTTGATAGCCTCGCGTGGAGAGCTTTCATCACACGCTGGCTTACCTTTAGCTTTGCATTTTACATGAGTTTTAGCAATTGTGCCAGTTTTATATTCAAGCTCAGTAGACTCGCATGGAAACACTTCTTCACATACTGGCTCAGTTCTGAGGTTAACCTCACGTTTTACGCGAGTATTATTAATTTTTCTGTTTTTATATCCAGGATTTGTAGCCTCACGTGGAGAAATTTCTTCACACGCTGGCGTATAATTAACGTCACATTTAACGTGATTTTCACTGGTCTTGCGATTAATGCAAGCCAGTTCGCGAGGTAAAATCATAGCCTCGTGTTCTGCTTCTGCTTCAGTCTCGCATTTAACACGGGCTTTGAGAGCTCTCTGCCTTTCTCAACAATTTCGATTACGGAGTTGAGTCTTGGTGAGACCCGTCTCTTGGCTCTTTTTGGCAGTAGGAACATCTTCTTTAGGGTTCTCTAGCTGAATGACGGCTCTATAGCCGCAAACTCAAAAGATCTCCGATTAACGGAGAATTTCTTACAACCCGATTTATAGGTTTTACAGATCACGTGACGATAGCGCCGAGTTTTAGTAAGATTTTCTGATTCCAAGGAGAGAAAATTCTCATATTTTTGCTGGTCGATTTCAACAACGAGCACATCCACGACCGATCCGATCTTCTTCACATCGGATTGCACCACAATCTCCTTTTCAGTAAAAGAGATTTCTCCTACTGTGATTGCCAATTTGTTCTCTGCAAAAATCTTGCTTTATTTCAATGAATATTTTGATTACAACGAAAGAGGAACAATAGAAAAACAAACGAGAGGATTTATATTTTATTGCTCTCTTTTATAATAAAAAGTGGGTTCTAGTGTGGCAATAGGGATCTATCGAGTAGTTCTTATTGATGATCCGACGTGAAGATCCCCTTTCAGGAACATGATGGCCGACCCTAACTTCTCTCTATTGATCTCTATGAATTCAAGACTCTCACGCATAACTTGAACTCCAAAAGATCTACAGGGCTTTAAGGCTTTCTCGCGTAACTTGAATTGCCAAAGACCTCAAAAAGATTAAAGATATATCCCTAAAGTCTCCTCAAAGAGGGTATTTATAGACTTTAGTTGGTTATGAGAGTTTTCATAGGAATAGGAATGAAGGTTTCCATAGGAATATGAATAGAAAGTTTTTGTATTCATTAAGAATTCTAATCAAATATTTGATTTTGATTTAAATCTCTTGATTTTTGATTTTGATTAGACTCAATTTGGATATTGGATAAGCCAAAATCTTAATAACAATCAATTTAGGATTCTGATTGGACTCAATTCAGGTATTGGATAAACCTAAATATCAATCACATCAATTTAGGATTCTAAGAATCTACTTATGTGGAGTTAAATAATCTGGACGTAGAACTAAGGTATTAGCTTCGTGTTTTACCTCTTCATGCGGAAGTTCTGGACGACACGAACCTAATCAATAGCTTCGCGTCCACCTGGCCACAAAGCTATTTATTTTCATCTTTTTGAATTTTTCTCCACCAACAAATGACAATATGAATAATAATTATAATAATGAATTTGGAGATAATAATACAAATGATAATAATAGCCATTATGGAGGTAATGGGAGGTCTTTTCGAGATTATCTACAACCTGAGAGGACAATCCAACCTTTATACATGGTATTTTCTTTGAATATGAGATACTTTGAGATTAAATTTGGAGTAATTCAATTTTTGCCTAAATTCTATGGAATGAATTCAGAGAGCTCATATTTGCACATTCGAGAATTCGAAGAAGTTTGCTCTACTATTAATCTTCAAAATATTACTCCAGAGCAACTTAAGCTTAAACTCTTTTCATTCTCACTTAAAGATAAAGTAAAGACATGATTACATTCTTTATATTCCAATTCAATAGGAAGATGAGATAAGATGCAAAGAGAATTCTTAAAGAAATTCCTTCCTTCACATCGAACAAATTATATACGAAAGCAAATTCTCTAATTTTGATAGAAAGAAGATGAACCATTGTTCGAGTGTTGGGATAGATTTAAAAATTTGTTATTCTCATTGCCCACATCACGGTTTCGAGATGATGAGGACTGTAAGTACCTTCTATTAAAGGCTAAATACTGCAATCTGGCAATTAGTAGAAACAATGTGTAATAGTAAATTTTTTAACAAAGCTGCTGAGAAAGCATGGGATTATTTTAATTTACTTGCTAAAAATTCACAAGTCTAGAAAACTGAGGATAATTCGGATAGACACCAATTAAAAGAGAAATCTCATAATAGAGGTGGACTTATTAAATTAGGAGGAAATTAGAGATATAGTTGCATGATTGATTTCTATCACTAAGAAGTTTGAAAATTTGTTTGTAAAGAAAACTGAAATAGTTAAGGTAATAGAAGAAGTTCCGAAAATTTGTGATATTTGCGAATTATAAGGACATGTGACTTTCGAATGTCCGACACTTCCCGCTTTTAAAAAGGTACTTAATGAACAAGCTAATGCCTTTAACACAGCTTCTCAATCAACAAACAACTCATATTCATAAATATATAACTCTGGTTGGAGAAGCTATCCAAATCTTCAATGGAAGTAGAATCTCAGTAACAATTTAATCATTAAAACAAGCCACCCACTAATTTATCTCAACAATACGTCCAACTTTCTAATCAACCACCATTGAAAAGAAATTTTAAGGATAATATTTTATAAATATAGTAGAGAATGGATCAGATGATCCAAACGCAACAACAATTTATCCAGTGATAGCAAATAATCAATAGTCAAAATGTGATGGCCTTTAGCGATATCAATAACAGATAAGCCACCTCAATTCTGCATTGCAAATGAAGAAAGAAGATAAACTACAATCTCAACTGGAGGTCAGTACTTCAAGTAAAGTCGAAGATATAAATGCCATTATTTCTTCCATTAATAATAATATACATAAGATAACTGTTGCAATAAATTTATGAAGTGAAAATTGCTTGATGAGGCCGTTTCAAAAGAAAATACCAAGGAGAACAATGATTTAGTGGAAAAATCTAAAGATAATAATTCTAAAGAATCCACTTCCACAAATTATAAGCCACCTGTATCATTTCCTCAAAAATTAAAAGCTAAAATAATAATTCATCTTATGCTGATATTTTAAATTTTTTTAAATAGGTACATATCAATATACCTCTGCTAGAAGCAATTGAATAAATCCCCTCATATACAAAATTTTTGAAGGACTTGTGTACCAGCAAAAGACGTCACAACGTGTAAAAGAAAACATTTCTCACAGAATAGATAAGTGCATTATTCCGTTCTGAAATACCTCTTAAATATAAGGATCCTGGATGTCTTACTATTTCTTGTGTGATTGGTCAACATAATATAGAAAAAGTTGTACTAGATTTGGGGGCTATTATAAATCTCTTACCATATTCGTTTTAGAAGCATATAGGTCTATGAGAACTTAAACCTACACATGTTATACTACATTAGCTGATAGGTCAAAAAGGCTTCCTAAGGGCATTGTGGTAGATGTTTTAGTGCAAATTGAGACCTTTTATTTTTTAGTGGATTTTACAGTTATCAACATTGCACCTGCAAAGAATTCACGTTTTCATATTTCAATTATCCTCAAACGTCATTCTTAGCTATGGCTAATACCATTATAAATTACAGGAATCGCGTGGTGAAATTATCATTTAGAAACTTGACTCTTGAACTTAATTTTTTAATGTTTGTAAACAACCAATTATTGATAATGGTGAATTGCAATACATTAATTACAATGAACAAATCCGTGATGAAGGAGATATGGTATCATTATGCATGTCTGATCCTTTGGAGCTGACATTAACAATGAATGAAGATTTCCTTGATTATCTCAAATTTAAACAAATTATTGAAATTATAAACATTTAACTTATGCTTAATGTTCTAATATCACGGTATGGGGCCCAAAAATAGAAGTGTATGAAGAGTTATCTCAAATTGCAAAGAAATTAATACCATCTGATATCCAAGCGCTGATACTTGAGTTAAAACCGCTACTGAAGATCTCAAGTATGCATTTTTAGGATCTAAGGAAATTTTTTTGGTGGCCATCTAAGCACATCTTGATGAGAATCAAGAAGAGTGACTACTATCGACATTGCGAAAGTATAAAGGAGATTTTGGATGTAATATGAAGGACATCAAAGGTATGGATCCCCTTATTTGTACACATCGTATTACTTTGGAGGATGGAGCCAAGTCTATTAGATAAATGCAACGAAAGTTTAACCCTACCATAAAGGAAGTGGTTAAAACTGAAGTGTTGTAACTTCTTAATATTGGCATCATCTATCTAATTGCTATAGTAAGTGGGTAAGTCCAATCCAACTTATTCTGAAGAAGAGTGGGGCAACAATCATTAAAAATAATAATGGAAAGATGATATCCACTCATACTAATATGAGCTGACGTATGTGCATCGATTATCAAAAATTAAATTAAGTAACATGCAAATATCACTTTTCGTTATCATTTCTTGACCATGTATTTAAAAGAGTTGCTGGGCATGAATATTATTATATTCTTGATGGTTATTCTAGCTATTATCAGATTGAAATTGTTTTAGAGGACCAGGAAAAGACAACTTTTACCTCTCACTTTAGTACTTTTGCTCCTAGAAGAATGCTATTTGGATTATGCAATGCACCCGCAACATTTCAAAGGTGTATGACAAGTATTTTAGTGATATAGTTGAAGATTATCTAGAGCTATTCATGGATAATTTTTCTATATTTGGTAATAATTTTGAATCTTATTTAACTAATTTAGGATCTGGGTTTGAAAGATATCAATAGAAAAATCTACTCCTAAATTGGAAAAATGCCAATTCATGCTTACGAAAGGTGTGTTGTTAGGCCATATAATTTCATCTAAAGGGATATAAGTAGATAAGGCTAAAATTGAGTCTATTTCCAAAATACTAATATACCAAACTGTGAAAGATATACATTCACTCTTACGCATGCAAATTTTTATAGAATGTTCATAAAGAATTTTAGTACTATTGCTAAACCCTTTCTTACCTTCTTGTGCGAGATGTGCAGTTTGAATGCGTTTTTGAGGGATGTGCAGTTTGAAAGATATTGATGTTGCTTCTTGTGCGAGATTGATATTGCGTTCAAACTGCATCTCGCACAAGAAGGTAACCTTTTTGAGGGATGTGCAGTTTTTGAGAAGATCTGGAGGTTGCATTATTGATGTTGTGAAAGATATACCTTCTTGTGCCAAACCCTCAAATGGATGTAGGCATGCTAATTCCAGATTGGTCACTTCTATTCGAGATAATGTGTGACGCAAGTGATTATGTAATTGATAATCAAAGAGATAAAAAGCCCTATGTGATCTGCTAACAAGACTCTCAATGATGCACAGACGAATTATACGACAACACAGGAGGAGCTTCTAGCTGTAATTTTTACTCTTGATATATAACGTTCATATATCTTGGGCTCTTATTTGGTTGTTTTTACAGATTATTCGATATTCAAATATCTTTTGTCAAAGAAAGATACAAAACCACGACTAATCCGATAAATACTGCTGCTCCAAGAATTTTATCATGAAATTAAAAACAAAAAGGAAGTAGAAAATGTAGTTGCTGACCACCGCTCTTGACTGACTTTTGATAACGATAAGCTACTTCCCTGATGAGCAACTATTTTCAATCAGAATAACTCTCTAGTATGTTGATATTATTAATTTTTTATTGCAGGTGAATGCCGAATCACTGGATTGCGCAAGACAAATGATGGTTCTTATATGAGGTACGCCATTTTTTTTTATGACTCTTACTTATTTAAATATTGCGCAGATCAAATCATTAGGCGTTGTGTCATGATGATGAGATTCAAAGCATAATTGCTTTTTGTCATACAAAAGCATGTGGGAGCAACTTTTCATATAAAAGGATAGTAGCCAAAATACTCTAATGTGAATTTCATTGGCCTACTATGTTTAGAGACACATATGAATTTTGTAAACGATACAAGTCATGTCAGAAATTAGGAGCATTAATTAGAAAGAGTGATATACTTCAAATACCCATAATTACAATTGAGATATTCGATTGTTAGGGTATAAACTTCATGGGACCATTTCCTATTTTTAACAGATATGTTTATATCCTCATGGCGGTTGATTACGTCCCTAATTGGGTAGAAGCTGCATCATGTAGAAACAATGATCAATAAAAGTTATCAAAATTTTAAAGGAACATATATTGTCCGGATTTGAAGTTTCTAAAACTATAATAAGCAATGGTAGTTCCCATTTCTACAACAAAATCTTTAAAAATTTGATGAAAAAATATCATATCAAGCACAAGGTTTCTTCATCTTATCATCCATAGTCGAATGGGCGAGTCTAACTGGCCAATAGGGAAATCAAGCAAATTCTAAAAAAACAGTTTATCTGCCTCGCAAAGATTGGTCATTTAGGCTAATCGATCTTTATGGGCTTAATGTACAATATATAAAACACCATTTGGCATGTCTTTATATAGAATAGTTTATGGAAAAACTTATCATTTGCCTGTTGAAATAGAGCACAAGGGATATTGGACAATTAAATCAATTAATCTAGATCTCAATTCAGTTGACCCATTACGAAAGTTACAAATCAATGAATTGAAAGAGATAAGACGTGATTCATATGACAATTCATGCATTTCGAAAGAAAAAAAATGAGAATATGGCATGATCACCATATCACACGTCATGTTTTTCATCCTTTCGATAAAGTGCTCCTCTACAATTCATGTCTTTATCTATTTCTAGAAAAATTGCATTCATAGTGGACTGGACCATTCATAGTTAAAACTGTGCATCTGCATGACACAATCGATATCGAAGATCTAAAGAATAGTCATACATTCAAAGTAAATGAAAAACGATTAAAGAATTACTTGAAATTTCTGAAGTACTGGGAGAAATCTCACAATTTAGTAGATCCTCTGATATCTCAATGATTATGAGCTAAACAAAGAAACTATGTATATTATTATATATTATGTACTAACAATTTTATTTTTTGCAGTTGTTACGTCATGAGTACCGAACTGAGGTAATTTCTAAGCATTCTCTCTCTTAAATTTTAATTGTTCTTGATTATTTAAATAAAAATATGAATTTATTGAGGACAATGTGCATTTTAAGTTAGCGATTGCTTATAAAGATAACTTAGTCTTGATACCCATGATGTTTTAAACAAATTTGTTTTAATTTTTTTTTTCTATTTCTTCAAAAATTTCAAATTTTCAAAACAAAAATCTTTCATAGTTACTTACTTTAGAATTAGGAATTTTAGTTTGAATTAATTTAGAACTAGGAATTAAAGATATTAGGAATAAGATTAGTCTTGGAACTAGCAATTGGAAAAAGAAAAATAAAAATTTTGCTTTCTCTTTGAATTATTCTTCGTAAAAAGTAGATTTTTTATTTGAAAAATCTAGATCTATATTTATATGAACAAATCAGAGTAAATTGAAATTAGATCCTTACTTCTTAATAGATTTGGAGTGGTTTAGTTAAATTTTAAGGATTTTTCATAAATTTCATGGAATAATTGAAAATACATTCTAAATTTAGGGTAAAAGGAATAAATTTTTTTAACTTTTTAGCATGTTACATCATGGGTTGCTTGAATAATCAACTTACATCAAATTCATGCATAAGTAGTAAAATTAAAGTGGAATTTGATTAATTTTTAAAAGAGGAACTTGGAAACATGGAATTATGTAAGAGGAAGGGAAAAGAAAGAAAATTAAGGAAGAAAAAAAGAATAGACATATATAATATGTGTGTTAAATTCAGGCATAATGTTTTGAAATAATGATATCATGTTAAGATGTTTTTTAATGATTAATTTTGCAGAATAGGACTAAGGAAGCAAACCATTTCTGAGAGGCCTAGAGTGGAATCTTCAGGCCTGTCTTCTCTATAGGGGCACATAGCTGCAAAAACAAATAAGAAGCTCTTAGAGAAATATAAGAACTTTAAGTTTTGGCCCAAACGTGTAGCTTGATTACTTAGGGACACATGAGAACCTTGCCTTTAGCATACATATGCAGGTTGCAAAATTAAAAGCATATACAATGTATGGACACGTGCCGACTTGCAATAAAATAGTGCATGAGTTCTATTCTAATCTGCAACCGGCATTTGGAGATCAATATGGATACTCTACAGTAAGGGGCAGGGAAGTGCTATTTACAAGACAAGAAATCTTATGGGCAATTCTTATACCTAATGTGCCTGTCTTTGCAATTTCTATTTCCTGCACACTCACACACACTATTAACCCGTAAAATGCTAGAAAAAGCAAGAAAAAACACCGTCGATCCCGGCAACGGCGCCAAAAACTTGATGTGTTATATTTACTGCAAGCGCACAGTGTCGTTGTAGCGCTGTACAGGTCGTCTCTCAGGGATCTAAGGTGTTTCTACGTTCTTACTTTCTCTATAGTTCAACGGACTAACCAAAAGTTCTAAATTGAAGTCGGATTAATCTAAGTAGCCTAGGATATAGAATCCACTAATTTCCAACCATGTTCTTACTTCTACTATTTTCTTCTTTCATAAAAATTCAATCTTTTTAGTTTAATTTTTATTTAAAGTGCCCTAAGTATGAGATATCAAGTGTTGTGCAAGTATAACTCATCAAGAGATGCTACTTCATATAAAAATAAACTAAATCTCTTAGATAATTCAAATCAAAGATAAAACCAGCGACCCCAAACCCTAACTAAGCATAGATTATCAAGAATCCTAATTCAAGTATAACCTATCAAATTTCTAATCTTCGGATCCTTGTATTTTAATCTTTCATTTGAAAAATCATGGCTTTATTAATTTTATTTAAGAAGAAAAATATTAGAAAATAATTACATGGTGGATCTTAGCTTCATCTACAACCTAGAGCTGATATAATTAGCTACTCATGATTTTTACTGAGGAAGATCAACTTTTTATTCATAGAATGATAAATCCTAATCTAGAAAGCGGTAAACCCTAATCTAGAAAGCAGTAAACCCTAATCTAAAAAACAATCAAATCTATGCAGAAGGAAAATAAGAATCTCAAGAACAATGGGTTACCTCTGGACATGGTGTTGTGCCGTCGACCTTCAGTAAAAACCCCAACTTTATTAATCCCAAAAAACGCGTACAAAAATTCCAGGATACCGTCACAATACAAGGGTCGCCTCTGAATAGGCCTCGGAAACTAAACCCTATTTCTAGCAGAAATGAAAAGTGAAACAATTACAAAGAAGCCACAGGAAAATCTCGGCGCATAGGGCCCACATTTAGCCGCTAAATGGCGGTAAAAACTGCTAAATAGCGGTTACAATTTGAGATAAATTCATGAAATTTTGTACACATGTAACCCTTGTCTTCTAGATTTAATATTCCTAACTGTATTCGACTTTGAGTCTCTACAGTATCATAGTCTCGTAGTCTTGCCCACTTTAGTAACTTTTCGGACTCTGATTTCCGACTCCAACTCTGATTTCATGCCTTCTCCTTGTATAATTCGGATTACCTGCAAAAGACACTAAAAATACCCGAGTAGTATTTATTTATATACAAAAATAGATAAAGTATGAGAGGAAAAATTCAATATATGTTATTCATCACACCCCCACACCTATCTTTTGCTAGTCCTCGAGCAAAAGCTAAACCTAAAAAGAAAACAAAAAAGAAAACAAAAACAAAAGTCCTAAAACAAACATAGTATATGTTATTCATCAACTACCACCTAAAACAAACGAGGATAAAGAGAAAGAAAATGAAGAAGAAAAATCTTACTCTGAGCATGGAAAGTACTCTAAATTCTTCTTCGTTGACCCTCATGTCAAGAAGATGGAGAAGCTACAGAGCCAACTTGATGCATTGATACAAAAAAGTATCTGAAAGAGACAGGAGTTTCAAGACTATACCCGCTTGAGTGGGATTTTGCTTCTTATCTCAAAAAATATAAACACCTCAAATTGGAATCATATAACGGGAAGAGATTCCCAAGTCAGAACATGTACTACTTTTGTCGCAAGCTGGTCACCTAATGGGAAATGACCCCATAATGACCAATGTATTCGTAAGTACCCTGCGAGGGCCTGTCTTTACGTGGTTTATGCAGTTGCCGCTGAGGACCATTAATAGCTAGTATAGTGTGCAGAAGCAATTTTTGGAACATTTCTTTGAGGATGATGCCGAGATATTGGTCCTTCCCTTCTTGCAACAAAACAAGGAGAAGAACAAATGGTCAAGAGCTTCATAGAACGCTTCTAGGAAATATCCGTGCAATGTCGACATAGGACGACCCGAGAAACGTTGGTAGACACCTACAAATATAACTTCAAGACTGGCGTACTAATAAAAATGGGAGCTGGAAAGTTCAAGACTTGGAAAGGCCTGCTGAAGTAAGGAGAGCAGGTGGAAAACATAATTCGTTAGATTGAAAAATTTTATACTATGAGAAACTCCACAAATAACAGATCGTATCCACAGAATCCCAAGAATAAAAGGAAGGCTGTGATGGTATCGGATGCAACTCCAAAACCAACAAATCTGACAAATCCAAGATCTCAAAATCCGAGAGGTGCAGGCCCAAACAGGCCTCAACTTGATAGGACTTATTCATTCAAGACGGAGCAGATAAGTACTTTGTTTCATCTCCTCAACAAAAAGAGCATGCTTAAGCTTTTGAAGAATCAAAATCCGAAAGATGCTGGGAAAACTAATGACTCTAATTATTACTTGTTCCATCAGAACATCATGCATCCAATTAAAGACTGGTGCCATCTTAAGAACCGAATCCAGGCATTGATAGAAGCCAAAGTTCTCTAGCTTAAAGAGGAATAGAAAAAGGTTTTCACAAATATGACACCTCTGGTGATAGAAATCAATAAGTTTCCCACCGGAGTAACACAAATACCAGCAGGAAAACTAATGGTAGTTAATCATGATCCCCATAAGATGGAGCAGAAGGGACTCACCCCAGTAACCACAAAAGAAGGGAGATTATGTGGGTTCATTCGGATCTTCATAAGGATGAGCAGTGGTCTTCATCTAGCACACAAAGAAAAATACGAACCAGTAATACTATTTTCGCAAATCTTAAAAAAGACTACATAGTTGTCAATGTACTAACAGATTCAGAAGCGGAGGCCTTAGTTATGGCTACACACCAAGACGAAGTGGGTCCGACTGGTACTAGATCAGGCAAGACTTACCTTACAGACTATTCAAAGGTGAGACCCAACAATGAAACATAGGGGGAGCTCGCAAAACAAAAAGAGCTTCGCTTCCAAAAAATGCAAGGAAGAATGATGAAGCGAAAGATGCACCGTTTTAGTTCGACATAATAGCTCAGTTGGCTAGTATCCCTGCTCGTGTCATGTTCTATGAGCTCTTGTAGTTGTCCAAGTCAACTCGAGAAGCGCTATGCTCTGTCAGATTCTGAATCTTTCTTGGCACAGATCGTTAAACTATCCAACGAAGAAAGGGATACTTACCCTCACTACCACCAAGTGACGAGGCAGGTGCCGCAAATAACCTTTTCACCAAAAGACATGCAGGTGAGAAACATAAAGCATAACAAGCTCTTATATTATACTGGATATGTTGGATCCACCCAGGTGGACCACATTCAAATTGATCTTGGGCCTGCACTAAGCGTCATCCCAAGAAGGCTGATGCAACTATTGGGGATCTCACCGTATTGTCTCATACCAACAAACACTATGATATTCGGATTTAGCCCCAATGATAGTTGCCCCTCAGCAAGATTAGGCTCCGATACTAGATTAGAGACCTAAAAACAAAGGTAATGTGTTACGTCATCGATGCAGACACGTCTTATATTATCCTTTTGGGGTGGCCATAGATCCACGCCTACATGATTGTCCCGTCGACTCTCCACCAATGCATAAAGTATTGCGATGAGTAAGGAGAGGTCCAGACTCTGATTGCATATAAGCAACCTTTCAAAGGGTTAGAGAATTATTTTACCGACACCCTGCTATACAAGACCACCCACGAAATCCTTAAAGAATATGAGGAACTCTACAACAACATCAACGAAGCAGATACTGAGCATGAGTCTTTAGAAGAAGAAAATGGAGAGTATGAAATAAATCCCTACATAGATTTTAATAAAGTCAATGTAACTGATGTTGTCAACGATGCAGACAAATGGGTCATTAATAAAGGCATAAAGTTTACTTACGTGCCTGCTGTTGCTTCTGCTTCAGAGCCCTCTTGCACTACCAGGGAGGCAGATGACTTGTCCGAATTCGAGATTTTGGTAGCATATCATCTGCCGATTAGATCATCTCTTCTCTCTCGGTCTGAAATAATTAGTGACCGAAATAACATCTTTGAGGTACCTTCTCGACAACCGCATCAAAAGTCTATAGTGTTCGGCAAAGTGATGATGCAACCCAATCGAAACCAAAGCAGTGAGAGTGATGGGCAAACATCACCTCAATTCCATCATTATGAACAAAAATCTCAACAAATGATGAAGAAAATGGGCTATAATTTAACCCAGAAGTAGTAATTAAATTTTGTAAAAGGATGGCGAAGCATCCTACCCTCCTTTGTGCCAAAAGGAAAAAGTTTTGATTATTATCATAAGACTCAAAGAGGATTAGGATATGTATCCACTCTTTCCACATCATCGAATGAACCCAACAATGATTGATAATGAGGTTAGTTCATCAGACTAGGATTTCGATCAAAGTACAGGTGCTATATTCTAGTCTCTAGCAGTAAATATGGTCTCAGCTGTACCTGAAAGTAATGAAGAACCAATTGATATTCAGGATGAGTCCTGGGCTAAACACATGGATACTCTCTGGATATCTGTTTCGAACAATGTGACCCACCCACGAAAGATAAAGTAATACAAGTTAATATGGGGACTAAGGAGGATCCAAAGCCAATTTTCATAAGCAAAACACTAACTCCTACAAAAAAGAAGAGTTTATAGCTCTCATTAGGGAATATATAGACGTGTTCTCTTGGAGTTATGAAGATATGCCCAGGCTAGACCCCCAGGTCGCTATGCATTGCTTGAATATCAGAGAAGATGCAAAGCCGGTCAAGCAACAACAAAGGCACTTCCGATTGGAATTAATGGTGGCCATAGAAGGTGAAGTTAACAAGCTGATAAGTTCTAGATTTATTCAAGAGGAACAACATCCCGACTGGCTGAAAAATATAGTACATGTTTGCAAAAAGAATGGCAAGATCTAGATATGCATTGATTTCCGAGATTCAAATGTTGCATGTCCCAAGGATGAGTTCTCCTTGCTGATTACTGATGTAATAATCGATAACATGTGTGCCTATGAGAGGATGTCCTTTATGGATGGCTTCTCTGGCTATAACCTGATCAAGATGCACCCAAATGACGAGAAGCACACGGTTTTCAGAATGCCACTAGGGGTATGCAGTTATACAGTGATGCCCTTCGGATTTAAGAATGCTGGAGCCACTTATCAACGCACTATGAATGTCATATTCGAAGAACACATGCGCAAGACTGTGAAGTGTTATATGGACAATCTTGCTATCAAAAGTAAGAATAAAGAGGATCATCTCTAGGATTTGAGGACGGTCTTCAATTTTATGTGAAGACATCATCTAAAGATGAACCCCGCCAAATCTTTCTTGGGGGTATCCAACGGTAAGTTCATAGGATTCATTGTTACTTCAAAAGGGATTTACCTTGATCTCGACAAGGTGAGAACAATCAAAGAAATGCAACCACCCCGAAATCTCAAGGAACTAAAAGGGCTACAAGGTAAATTGGCTTACATCCGCTGCTTCATCTCCAACTTATCATGATGATGTCAGCCATTCTCTAAGATTATGAAGAAGGGGGTTTCCTTTGTATGGGGCAAATCATGTCAACAAGCATTTGATGACCTCAAGGAATATCTTACCAAACTCCTTATGGCTCCTATACCAGGAAAGCCATTTCTTATGTATGTAAGAGCTATGGATCATGTGCTAGGTGCCATACTTGCTCAACATAATGAGCATGGCTATGAGAACATTCTTTATTATTTGAGCCGTACTCCGATCGAGAAGGAATGTCTAATTCTAGTGTTTGCTATCCAAAAGATGCATCACTACCTCATCGGGCAGACAATTCACGTCATATCCCGAATTAACCCATTGAATATCCTTATGACAAGCTGGGATCATTAAACGGCAGATTGGCAAAATGGGCATTGCTACAATCTCCGTATGATATCAACTTTGTTTTACAAAAGTCCTTGAAAGGACAAGCGATTGCCGACTTTCTCGCAGGGCATCCGATTTCTCTAAGCTATAGGAGGATATTCCTGAACAATCGACAGAGATCAATGCAGTTAGCAAGGAGCAACCATGGCAGTTGTTGTTTGATGGCGCCGCAAGGAGGTCTACGATGAGAGTGGGGGTAGTGCTTATATTGCCACACAAGCATATCATTCCCAATGGATACTCACTTACGGAGCCATGCACGAATATCATAGTAGAGTATAATGCGCTCATTATTAGTTTAAAAATAGCTTTGCAACTGGGGGTGAACTGTTTAGAGGCATATAGAGACTCTAAACTCGTCATCAATAAGACGACGAGTGAGTACAAAGTCATACATGAAGCCCTCATCTTCTACCATCAATTGGCCATTGAGTTGGCAAATTACTTCGATCAATTTTACATCGACCATATACCTTAACATGAGAACATCTATGTAGATGCCCTCGCGGCCTTAACTGTGATATTGACACTTCCAGAAGGGTTCACCAAGGGTGTCAATATTGGGAGTAGAGAACTCCTCCATCCCGGTTCAATTCTACAAACCAACGAAGTGTGTCAAGTTGGCATAACTCTGGAACTCTGAGATTGGCAATTTCTGTTCGGGGATTATGCTTTGTACGGGATACTTTTGGAAGATCCTAAAGAAGCCGATTCAAATAAGAGGAAGGCTCAAAGGTTCTATTATGATGCCGCACTCCAAGCTTTGTATAGAAAGTCACGTGAAGGGCTCTTGCTACGATGCATCTTGAAAGAAGAGGCTGATAAGGTGCTCAAGGAAATACACAGCGGGACATGTAGGGCCCACCAACCTAGTCCGAAACTATAGGATCGTATAAGAAGGCTGTGATACTATTGGCCAAAGATAATTACTGATGCGGTGGCATATGAAAAGCGTTGCCATGCATGTCAAGTGCACGTTAACTTCACATCAGCCTCCCGAATACTTGCACACTATTGTTTCCACTAGGACCTTCGAAGCATGGGGAATGGACATCATTGGGTCAATCACTTCACTATTGTCTAGAGGACATCAGTTTATACTTACGATAACCGATTATTTCTCAAAATGGGTCGAAGCCGTACCCCTGAGAGAGGTAAAAACTGTAGATGTAATCAAATTCATTAAGCATCACGTGATCTATTGCTTCAGTGTCCCTTAAAGGATTATTCATGATAATGGGCCCAATTCATCAGCCATGGATTTTTACAATTCTGTGACAAATTCAGAATCAAAGACATTGCGTCGATGCCATACAATCCAGTAGCTAACGACCTGGCTGAAGCTTTCAATAAAACTATCATTAAACTCCTTCGAAAGTTCGTCTCTTCCAATCGACGAGACTGGGATGAGAAGTTAGGAGAGTATTTGTGGGCTTATCATATCACAGTCCGCACTCCTACTAAAACTACACATTTTCTTGGTGTATGAAAGTGAAGTCGTTTTACCCCTAGAGATCTAGATATCTTCATTGAGAGTAGCTCTAGCCACGAGAATGACAACAGAGGAAAAACACCAATAAAGACTGTAAGAGCTAGAAGAGCTGAATGAAAAGCGTCTCCAAATCCAACAACAAATTGAGCTATATCAAGCACGAGTCTCACAGGCATTCAATAAGAAAGTCAAACAAAGGACTTTCAAGTAGGGGAATTTGGTCTTGGCCATTAAGAGACCGATGATCATGACCCATAAAACTAAAGGAAAGTTTGAATATAAATGGGAAGGACCGTTTAAAGTGGAAACGGTATACTCAAGTGGAGTCTACCGCCTGATAAATTAAGACGGTGATAGAATGATGATGCCTATTAATGGCAAATTCTTAAAGAAGTACTATATGTAAAAAAATGTAATGTATATATGTTACTACTATTGAATAAAGTATGAGAACAATTACCCAAAACCAAAAAGGCTAAGGGAAGAGGAAATCAAATTCTCGACAACTCACCATACTGAGGGGAATAACATGGCTAGCCCAATGCAAGCGGTGATTGATAAAGACACGCCAAATCTATTTATAACTAGGGATTTGCTAAAAATTCCATGACAAACTTTGTCACAATAAACCCATAGCTATTAAGGCAAAGGAGAGAGGAAATGAAGATTCTCCATAACTTACCATGCTGAGAGAAATAGTATGGCTAGCCCAGTGCAAACGGCAATTGGTAAAGATATATTAAATCCGTTGATAGCTGGGGGTTTGCTAAAAATCCTATGAAGCTATCATGTTAAACTTTGACAGCGAGATTGGGACCATCTTACACATGTCACTTTGATACAATCAAATCTATCATGTTAAACTCTTATTTCTGACAGCGAAATTTGGACCATCTCACCCATGCCTCTTTGATACGATCAAATCTGTAATATTAAGCTCATACCTCTAACAGTAAGGTTTGAGCCATCATACTCACTGATGTGATAAATCACTGCAAGCGCACAGTGTCGGTGTAGCGCTGTACAGGTCGTCCCACAGAGATCTAGGGTGTTTTTGTGATTCTTACTCTTCCCTTAGTCTAGCGGATTAACAAAGGATTCTAGGTTGAAGTTGGATTAATCTAAATCGCCTAGGATCTATAATCCACTAGTTTCCAACCATGTATTTACTTCTACTATCTTCTTCTTTCATAAAAATTTGATCTTTTTAGTTTAATCTTTATTTAAATTGCCCTAAGTATGAGCTATCAAGTGGTGTGCAAGTATAACTCATCAAAGATACTACTTCTCATAAAAACAAACTAAATCTTTAGATAATTCAATGAAAAAGATAAAATCAACAACTCCAAACCCTAACTAAGTATAGGCTATCAAGAAACCTAATTCAAATATAACCTATCAAAGTCTTAATCTTCGAGTTCTTGTATTTTAATCCTTTTAGAGAAAAATCATGTCTTTATTTATTTTTATTCAAGAAGAAAGATATTATAAAGCAATTACATGGTGGATCCTAACTTCATCTACATCCTAGAGCTAAACTAATTAGCTACTCATGATTCTAGAAAGCAATTAAATATAATCTAGAAAGCAAATAAATCTATACTAGAAAGCAATTAAATCTATCTAGAAAGCAAATAAAAATCTCAAAACAATGGCTTACCTCTGGAGCACGGTATTGTGGCCGCCACCCCTTCAGCAAAACCTTAATTTTATTAATGAAATACGAGTACAAACTAAATCCTAATCTACATTAACTACTGCATAAAAAACTAGAATACAAGGATACGGCCAATATATAGGCTTCGGAAATAAAACCCTAATTCTAGCAGAACTATAAAGCCACAAAATTACATCGAATCCAGGGAAGAAAATTCAGCACGTGAGGCCCACATTTGGCCGCTAACTGGCGGTTAAAACCGCTAAATAGCGGTTTAATTTTGAGTAACTCAATTGAAATTTCTTCCACGTCCATCTCGTGTTTTGCTCATTATATTTCCTTGACTGTATTTGACTTTTCATCTCTATAACATCGTAGTCTCGTAGTTTTTCTCACTTTAGAAACTTTTCGGATTCTGATTTTCTACTCCAACATTGATTTCTTGCCATCTCCTTGTATGAATCGAATTATCTGAAAAAGGCACTAAAAATACCGGAGTAGCATTTATTTATATACAAAAATAGATAAAGTATGAGAGGAAAAATACAATATATGATATTCATCACACCCCCATACCTATCTTTTGCTAGTCCTCGAGCAAAACCTAAATCTAAAAAGAAAAATAAAAATCCTAACTCACTTTCGCAGGAATCGCGATTGCACTTAGCACGTGTAATAAGCCTTTAAACCCCTAGGTTACCCTAGTGGACGAGTGTTGTCTCGTGAGGGTTTGCAGTGAATATACCCACAAAATTCAAGAAGAAAATAGATTAAGGAATAAAGAAAAGAAAAATAAGGATAACCGAAAATCAAGAAAAATAGAAATTTTATACAAAGGAAAGAAAAATCTTTTTTTTATGATATTTTCATCAATTAATCTCACTAATATACAAACTCAAGAACGCATTTAGATTATCAATTTTCAAATCGAGCGTCATATCAGATACACTTATCATTTTAATCAAAAATTTAAATCCTATCTTTCAATACCTACTAACAGATAATTCATTGGCTCCTATACAACTACGTGCCTTAGACTCAAACTCTAACTCATGATTCATCTCCTCTCTCATAACAAATTTTTTCCTTTTTTTTTCTTTTTTTTTTTAAGAATATTTCACCTTTCATGCGAATATTCACGCTTGCTTAGGCGCAACATACCCGATTACTTGGTTCATACTCTTTTCGTTTTTCTTTTTCTTTTTTTTTAGAATATTTCACCTTTCATGCGAATATTTACACTTACTTAGGCGCAAAGTACCCGATTACTCAGATCATACTCTTTTTTTCACTCTTGAGGCTATTGCCTTAATACCAGGCGCACCCCATTATTTTATCACTCTCGAGGCTATTGCCTTTGGCTCACCCCATTATTTTATTCTCACTTTTTTTTTCTTTTTTTTTCTTTTTTTCTCTTTTTTTTTTTTAGAGAGAGAAAACTTACTCAATCGTTATCATCTTTGTCCTTAATCTAATAAACTATTGTGAAGTGAAAAATAGATGTATATTTGTCTCAAAACTACTGTTAGCAATATTTATTTTTTAGATTTTGATCTTTTTCATAAAATTCAAAGTGTATCATCCAATCTACTCTCCTATCCAATTTCAAATCAAAATTTATTCCTTTATCTGTAAGTAGTTTGATCTATTGATAAAAATACATAAGTTTTTTTAATTTATTTTTCTTTTCAGTTTTTTTTTAATTTTTTCAGTTTTTTTTATTTTTTTAGTTAGTTACCCTAAAAACTACCCAAAGTGTAAAATAAAGAAACCCAAAAATCTAAAAAAAATCCAAAAATCTAAAAAAAAAATCCTACAAATAAAAATAAAATCCTAAAAAAAAATAAAAAACTCCTAAAAACTACTCCCCCACACCTAAACTTATGTATGCTCTCATACACAAACCAAGGGTGGCAAAATAAAAAAGAAAAGAAAACTATTATACAAATATTATACACTTATTAGAAAATTCAAACGGTTACGACCTCTTGATCGCTTTCCACTCTCATAACGTGTCCTCTTATGTTTTGATATGGATGAACTTAGGTTTTTTGTTAATTTTGCATTTAATCTCTCCATCTTGTTTTTTATTTTTTTTCAATTTATTTCTACCTTTCTTTTTTTTATTCAATAAGAAAATTTTGAAGTTGGAAATCGTACCTTTATCATCGATACTTGACCCGCGAGCATCTTTCATAGCAGTAAGTATTTTGGTTTTATCAACTTGTGAAATAACATACTCACTTTGGTGTTGTGGAATCATGAGCTCGATTTTTGAGGGCTCTTTCAAATCATCAGGTACCATGACCTCTTCTTTTTTAGGTTTTTTCCATTCTTCTAATGTTTTGGGCTCGTCACGCAAATTTTCTTCAAACCTGTCATCAAAATTCTCAAAAGAAAATGTCATACTAGTGCACTTATCATTAGTCAAGTTATTATGAAGGGATAAAAATTCTTCTTCACAAATTTCTTCACAATTTCCATCAAAAGAATCAAATGATAATGTGTCACTAGTAAGCTCACCATCAAGCAAAATATTTTCTTTATCACTGGTTTCTTCATAATTATTGCCACAATGGTCTAAAATAGGTTGATCACAATGTTGAATTATAGACTCATCATGCACAAAACTATTTAATTCATTTTGAATCATATCTACTTCAGAAGATGACTGGAGTGATTGCTCGTTTGAGTCAGATATGTTCAAACTATTAGATGGTTGATCTATAAAAAGTTTAGCTTGAGAAATCGCTTTGAGAAGATCTTCCATACAAGATTCAATTTTAGAGGATGATTTTTGAGATGATGATTTTAGCAAAACTTCCATATCTTCCTCTATTCTACGTCTTCGTTCCTCAGACTCATGATCGTAATTTTCCTTATTTTTCTCAAATGATTGCATCTCAAGATCATGAGTGAAATTTGAAGAGTGATATGATGGATCCATATACAAATTTGATGACAGATATGAAGTGGTTGGAGGTAGATTCTAATCTTTTTAATCTTTCATCTAACAAGTTCAATTGAATATCTTGTTCATGATTAAATGTGGAACATGAAGATGAATAGCCCATAAAGAAAGGATCAGATTGAGGACTCTCTTGATATGGCTCTTGATTATATGCAAAATTAGAATTATTCATCCATTCATAATTATAATTTTGTGTATAAGAAACACTCGTAGGTTCATTATATGTATTGTGAATTTGATTATGACCTAGTCCTAGCGAACTTCCTATCCATGGACACTGATAATAATTATGATATGGATCATGACAATGATAGCAACCAGTTTGATTTTGAAACATTTTTTTTTAATTTTTTTTTGTTTGTTTTGAAGAAGGCGGAGAGGGAAAGAGATGGAAAAGAAAAAATAAAAACAATTGAAATATGATTTTTATAATTTTTTATTATTTTTTTTGTAGAATCAAGAACGATAAATACAGAAATACACAAAATTTGAGGGAGAAATGGAAAGATATTGCCGCTACATAGCGGTATTTACCGCTATTTAGCGGCCAAATCTGGGAGGTTACCTCTCAGATTTTTGCAGTGCACTTCCACAACGCTTTCCTTCACTTTGTATATCCTGTATCTAAAGTTCCAGATCTATACACACTCAACACACACTGTTAAGCCGTAAAACGTTAGAAAAAGCAAGAAAAACACCGTCGATCCCCGGCAACGGTGCCAAAAACTTGATGTGATAAATTACTGCAAGCGCACAGTGTCGGTGTAGCGCTGTACAGGTCGTCCCACAGAGATCTAGGGTGTTTTTGCGATTCTTACTCTTTCCTTAGTCTAGCGGATTAACAAAGGATTCTAGGTTGAAGTTGGATTAATCTAAATCGCCTAGGATCTAGAATCCACTAGTTTCCAACCATGTATTTACTTCTACTATCTTCTTCTTTCATAAAAATTTGATCTTTTTAGTTTAATCTTTATTTAAATTGCCCTAAGTATGAGCTATCAAGTGGTGTGCAAGCATAACTCATCAAAGATACTACTTCTCATAAAAACAAACTAAATCTTTAGATAATTCAATGAAAAAGATAAAATCAACAACTCCAAACCCTAACTAAGTATAGGCTATCAAGAAACCTAATTCAAATATAACCTATCAAAGTCTTAATCTTCGAGTTCTTGTATTTTAATCCTTTTAGAGAAAAATCATGTCTTTATTTATTTTTATTCAAGAAGAAAGATATTATAAAGCAATTACATGGTGGATCCTAACTTCATCTACATCCTAGAGCTAAACTAATTAGCTACTCATGATTCTAGAAAGCAATTAAATATAATCTAGAAAGCAAATAAATCTATACTAGAAAGCAATTAAATCTATCTAGGAAGCAAATAAAGATCTCAAAACAATGGCTTACCTCTGGAGCACGGTATTGTGGCCGCCACCGCTTCAGCAAAACCTTAATTTTATTAATGAAATACGAGTACAAACTAAATCTTAATCTACATTAACTACTGCATAAAAAACTAGAATACAAGGATACGGCCAATATATAGGCTTCGGAAATAAAACCCTAATTCTAGCAGAACTATAAAGTCACAAAATTACATCGAATCCAGGGAAGAAAATTCAGCACGTGGAGCCCACATTTGGACGCTAAATGGCGGTTAAAACCGCTAAATAGCGGTTTAATTTTGAGAAACTCAATTGAAATTTCTTCCACGTCCATTTCGTGTTTTGCTCATTATATTTCCTTGACTGTATTTGACTTTTCATCTCTATAACATCGTAGTCTCGTAGTTTTTCTCACTTTAGAAACTTTTCGGACTCTGATTTTCTACTCCAACATTGATTTCTTGCCATCTCCTTATATGAATCGAATTACCTGAAAAAGGCACTAAAAATACCGGAGTAGTATTTATTTATATACAAAAATAGATAAAGTATGAGAGGAAAAATACAATATATGATATTCATCACACCCCCACACCTATCTTTGCTAGTCCTCGAGCAAAACCTAAATCTAAAAAGAAAAATAAAAATCCTAACTCACTTTCGCAGGAATCGCGATTGCACTTAGCACGTGCAATAAGCCTTTAAACCCCTAGGTTACCCTAGTGGACGAGTGTTGTCTCGTGAGGGTTTGCAGTGAATATACCCACAAAATTCAAGAAGAAAATAGATTAAGAAATAAAGAAAAGAAAAATAAGGATAACCGAAAATCAAGAAAAATAGAAATTTTATACAAAGGAAAGAAAAATCTTTTTTTTTTATGATATTTTCATCAATTAATCTCACTAATATACAAACTCAAGAACGCATTTAGATTATCAATTTTCAAATCGAGCGTCATATCAGATACACTTATCATTTTAATCAAAAATTTAAATCCTATCTTTCAATACCTACTAACAGATAATTCATTGGCTCCTATACAACTACGTGCACGTGTGATAGTTTATTTCGGCCTTAGACTCAAACTCTAACTCATGATTCATCTCCTCTCTCATCATAAATTTTTTCCATTTTTTTTCTTTTTTTTTTAAGAATATTTCACCTTTCATGCGAATATTCACGCTTGCTTAGGCGCAACATACCCGATTACTTGGTTCATACTCTTTTCGTTTTTCTTTTTCTTTTTTTTTAGAATATTTCATCTTTCATGCGAATATTTACACTTACTTAGGCGCAAAGTACCCGATTACTCAGATCATACTCTTTTTTTCACTCTTGAGGCTATTGCCTTAATACCAGGCGCACCCCATTATTTTATCACTCTCGAGGCTATTGCCTTTGGCTCACCCCATTATTTTATTCTCACTTTTTTTTCTTTTTTTTTTCTTTTTTTCTCTTTTTTTTTGTTAGAGAGAGAAAACTTACTCAATCGTTATCATCTTTGTTCTTAATCTAATAAACTATTGTGAAGTGAAAAATAGATGTATATTTGCCTCAAAACTACTGTTAGCAATATTTATTTTTTAGATTTTGATCTTTTTCATAAAATTCAAAGTGTATCATCCAATCTACTCTCCTATCCAATTTCAAATCAAAATTTATTCCTTTATCTGTAAGTAGTTTGATCTATTGATAAAAATACATAAGTTTTTTTAATTTATTTTTCTTTTCAGTTTTTTTTTAATTTTTTCAGTTTTTTTTATTTTTTTAGTTAGTTACCCTAAAAACTACCCAAAGTGTAAAATAAAGAAACCCAAAAATCTAAAAAAAATCCAAAAATCTAAAAAAAAAATCCTACAAATAAAAATAAAATCCTAAAAAAAAATAAAAATCTCCTAAAAACTACTCCCCCACACCTAAACTTATGTATGCTCTCATACACAAACCAAGGGTGGCAAAATAAAAAAGAAAAGAAAACTATTATACAAATATTATACACTTATTAGAAAATTCAAACGGTTACGACCTCTTGATCGCTTTCCACTCTCATAACGTGTCCTCTTATGTTTTGATATGGATGAACTTAGGTTTTTTGTTAATTTTGCATTTAATCTCTCCATCTTGTTTTTTATTTTTTTCAATTTATTTCTACCTTTCTTTTTTTTATTCAATAAGAAAATTTTGAAGTTGGAAATCGTACCTTTATCATCGATACTTGACCCGCGAGCATCTTTCATAGCAGTAAGTATTTTGGTTTTATCAACTTGTGAAATAACATACTCACTTTGGTGTTGTGGAATCATGAGCTCGATTTTTGAGGGCTCTTTCAAATCATCAGGTACCATGACCTCTTCTTTTTTAGGTTTTTTCCATTCTTCTAATGTTTTGGGCTCGTCACGCAAATTTTCTTCAAACCTGTCATCAAAATTCTCAAAAGAAAATGCCATACTAGTGGACTTATCATTAGTCAAGTTATTATGAAGGGATAAAAATTCTTCTTCACAAATTTCTTCACAATTTCCATTAAAAGAATCAAATGATAATGTGTCACTAGTAAGCTCACCATCAAGCAAAATATTTTCTTTATCACTGGTTTCGTCATAATTATTGCCACAATGGTCTAAAATAGGTTGATCACAATGTTAAATTATAAACTCATCATGCACAAAACTATTTAATTCATTTTGAATCATATCTACTTCAGAAGATGACTGGAGTGATTGCTCGTTTGAGTCAGATATGTTCAAACTATTAGATGGTTGATCTATAAAAAGTTTAGCTTGAGAAATCGCTTTGAGAAGATCTTCCATACAAGATTCAATTTTAGAGGATGATTTTTGAGATGATGATTTTAGCAAAACTTCCATATCTTCCTCTATTCTACGTCTTCGTTCCTCAGACTCATGATCGTAATTTTCCTTATTTTTCTCAAATGATTGCATCTCAAGATCATGAGTGAAATTTGAAGAGTGATATGATGGATCCATATACAAATTTGATGACAGATATGAAGTGGTTGGAGGTAGATTCTAATCTTTTTAATCTTTCATCTAACAAGTTCAATTGAATATCTTGTTCATGATTAAATGTGGAACATGAAGATGAATAGCCCATAAAGAAAGGATCAGATTGAGGACTCTCTTGATATGGCTCTTGATTATATGCAAAATTAGAATTATTCATCCATTCATAATTATAATTTTGTGTATAAGAAACACTCGTAGGTTCATTATATGTATTGTGAATTTGATTATGACCTAGTCCTAGCGAACTTCCTATCCATGGACACTGATAATAATTATGATATGGATCATGACAATGATAGCAACCAGTTTGATTTTGAAACATTTTTTTTTAATTTTTTTTGTTTGTTTTGAAGAAGGCGGAGAGGGAAAGAGATGGAAAAGAAAAAATAAAAACAATTGAAATATGATTTTTATAATTTTTTATTATTTTTTTTGTAGAATCAAGAACGATAAATACAGAAATACACAAAATTTGAGGGAGAAATGGAAAGATATTGCCGCTACATAGCTGTATTTACCGCTATTTAGCGGCCAAATCTGGGAGGTTACCTCTCAGATTTTTGCAGTGCACTTCCACAACGCTTTCCTTCACTTTGTATATCCTGTATCTAAAGTTCCAGATCTATACACACTCAACACACACTGTTAAGCCGTAAAACGTTAGAAAAAGCAAGAAAAACACCGTCGATCCCCGGCAACGGCGCTAAAAACTTGATGTGATAAATTACTGCAAGCGCACAGTGTCGGTGTAGCGTTGTACAGGTCGTCCCACAAAGATCTAGGGTATTTTTGCGATTCTTACTCTTTCCTTAGTCTAGCGGATTAACAAAGGATTCTAGGTTGAAGTTGGATTAATCTAAATCGCCTAGGATCTAGAATCCACTAGTTTCCAACCATGTATTTACTTCTACTATCTTCTTCTTTCATAAAAATTTGATCTTTTTAGTTTAATCTTTATTTAAATTGCCCTAAGTATGAGCTATCAAGTGGTGTGCAAGTATAACTCATCAAAGATACTACTTCTCATAAAAACAAACTAAATCTTTAGATAATTCAATGAAAAAGATAAAATCAACAACTCCAAACCCTAACTAAGTATAGGCTATCAAGAAACCTAATTCAAATATAACCTATCAAAGTCTTAATCTTCGAGTTCTTGTATTTTAATCCTTTTAGAGAAAAATCATGTCTTTATTTATTTTTATTCAAGAAGAAAGATATTATAAAGCAATTACATGGTGGATCCTAACTTCATCTACATCCTAGAGCTAAACTAATTAGCTACTCATGATTCTAGAAAGCAATTAAATATAATCTAGAAAGCAAATAAATCTATACTAGAAAGCAATTAAATCTATCTAGAAACCAAATAAAGATCTCAAAACAATGGCTTACCTCTGGAGCACGGTATTGTGGCCGCCACCCCTTCAGCAAAACCTTAATTTTATTAATGAAATACGAGTACAAACTAAATCCTAATCTATATTAACTACTGCATAAAAAACTAGAATACAAGGATACGGCCAATATATAGGCTTCGGAAATCAAACCCTAATTCTAGCAGAACTATAAAGCCACAAAATTACATCGAATCCAGGAAAGAAAATTCAGCACGTGGAGCCCACATTTGGCCGCTAAATGGCGGTTAAACCCCGCAAAATAGCGGTTTAATTTTGAGTAACTCAATTGAAATTTCTTCCACGTCCATCTCGTGTTTTGCTCATTATATTTCCTTGACTGTATTTGACTTTTCATCTCTATAACATCGTAGTCTCGTAGTTTTTCTCACTTTAAAAACTTTTCGGACTCTGATTTTCTACTCCAACATTGATTTCTTGCCATCTCCTTGTATGAATCGAATTACCTGAAAAAGGCACTAAAAATACCGGAGTAGCATTTATTTATATACAAAAATAGATAAAGTATGAGAGAAAAAATACAATATATGATATTCATCACACCCCCACACCTATCTTTTGCTAGTCCTCGAGCAAAACCTAAATCTAAAAAGAAAAATAAAAATCCTAACTCACTTTCGCAGGAATCGCGATTGCACTTAGCACGTGCAATAAGCCTTTAAACCCCTAGGTTACCCTAGTGGACGAGTGTTGTCTCGTGAGGGTTTGCAGTGAATATACCCACAAAATTCAAGAAGAAAATAGATTAAGGAATAAAGAAAAGAAAAATAAGGATAACTGAAAATCAAGAAAAATAGAAATTTTATACAAAGGAAAGAAAAATCTTTTTTTTTTATGATATTTTCATCAATTAATCTCACTAATATACAAACTCAAGAACGCATTTAGATTATCAATTTTCAAATCGAGCGTCATATCAGATACACTTATCATTTTAATCAAAAATTTAAATCCTATCTTTCAATACCTACTAACAGATAATTCATTGGCTCCTATACAACTACGTGCACGTGTGATAGTTTATTTCGGCCTTAGACTCAAACTCTAACTCATGATTCATCTCCTCTCTCATAACAATTTTTTTCCTTTTTTTTTCTTTTTTTTTTAAGAATATTTCACCTTTCATGCGAATATTCACGCTTGCTTAGGCGCAACATACCCGATTACTTGGTTCATACTCTTTTCGTTTTTCTTTTTCTTTTTTTTTTAGAATATTTCACCTTTCATGCGAATATTTACACTTACTTAGGCGCAAAGTACCCGATTACTCAGATCATACTCTTTTTTTCACTCTTGAGGCTATTGCCTTAATACCAGGCGCACCCCATTATTTTATCACTCTCGAGGCTATTGCCTTTGGCTCACCCCATTATTTTATTCTCACTTTTTTTTCTTTTTTTTTTCTTTTTTTCTCTTTTTTTTTTTTAGAGAGAGAAAACTTACTCAATCGTTATCATCTTTGTCCTTAATCTAATAAACTATTGTGAAGTGAAAAATAGATGTATATTTGCCTCAAAACTACTGTTAGCAATATTTACTTTTTAGATTTTGATCTTTTTCATAAAATTCAAAGTGTATCATCCAATCTACTCTCCTATCCAATTTCAAATCAAAATTTATTCCTTTATCTGTAAGTAGTTTGATCTATTGATAAAAATACATAAGTTTTTTTAATTTATTTTTCTTTTCAGTTTTTTTTTAATTTTTTCAGTTTTTTTTATTTTTTTAGTTAGTTACCCTAAAAACTACCCAAAGTGTAAAATAAAGAAACCCAAAAATCTAAAAAAAATTCAAAAATCTAAAAAAAAAATCCTACAAATAAAAATAAAATCCTAAAAAAAAAATAAAAATCTCCTAAAAACTACTCCCCCACACCTAAACTTATGTATGCTCTCATACACAAACCAAGGGTGGCAAAATAAAAAAGAAAAGAAAACTATTATACAAATATTATACACTTATTAGAAAATTCAAACGGTTACGACCTCTTGATCGCTTTCCACTCTCATAACGTGTCCTCTTATGTTTTGATATGGATGAACTTAGGTTTTTTGTTAATTTTGCATTTAATCTCTCCATCTTGTTTTTTATTTTTTTCAATTTATTTCTACCTTTCTTTTTTTTATTCAATAAGAAAATTTTGAAGTTGGAAATCGTACCTTTATCATCGATACTTGACCCGCGAGCATCTTTCATAGCAGTAAGTATTTTGGTTTTATCAACTTGTGAAATAACATACTCACTTTGGTGTTGTGGAATCATGAGCTCGATTTTTGAGGGCTCTTTCAAATCATCAGGTACCATGACCTCTTCTTTTTTAGGTTTTTTCCATTCTTCTAATGTTTTGGGCTCGTCACGCAAATTTTCTTCAAACCTGTCATCAAAATTCTCAAAAGAAAATGCCATACTAGTGCACTTATCATTAGTCAAGTTATTATGAAGGGATAAAAATTCTTCTTCACAAATTTCTTCACAATTTCCATCAAAAGAATCAAATGATAATGTGTCACTAGTAAGCTCACCATCAAGCAAAATATTTTCTTTATCACTGGTTTCTTCATAATTATTGCCACAATGGTCTAAAATAGGTTGATCACAAGGTTGAATTATAGACTCATCATGCACAAAACTATTTAATTCATTTTGAATCATATCTACTTCAGAAGATGACTGGAGTGATTGCTCGTTTGAGTCAGATATGTTCAAACTATTAGATGGTTGATCTATAAAAAGTTTAGCTTGAGAAATCGCTTTGAGAAGATCTTCCATACAAGATTCAATTTTAGAGGATGATTTTTGAGATGATGATTTTAGCAAAACTTCCATATCTTCCTCTATTCTACGTCTTCGTTCCTCAGACTCATGATCGTAATTTTCCTTATTTTTCTCAAATGATTGCATCTCAAGATCATGAGTGAAATTTGAAGAGTGATATGATGGATCCATATACAAATTTGATGACAGATATGAAGTGGTTGGAGGTAGATTCTAATCTTTTTAATCTTTCATCTAACAAGTTCAATTGAATATCTTGTTCATGATTAAATGTGGAACATGAAGATGAATAGCCCATAAAGAAAGGATCAGATTGAGGACTCTCTTGATATTGCTCTTGATTATATGCAAAATTAGAATTATTCATCCATTCATAATTATAATTTTGTGTATAAGAAACACTCGTAGGTTCATTATATGTATTGTGAATTTGATTATGACCTAGTCCTAGCGAACTTCCTATCCATGGACACTGATAATAATTATGATATGGATCATGACAATGATAGCAACCAGTTTGATTTTGAAACATTTTTTTTTAATTTTTTTTTGTTTGTTTTGAAGAAGGCGGAGAGGGAAAGAGATGGAAAAGAAAAAATAAAAACAATTGAAATATGATTTTTATAATTTTTTATTATTTTTTTTGTAGAATCAAGAACGATAAATACAGAAATACACAAAATTTGAGGGAGAAATGGAAAGATATTGCCGCTACATAGCGGTATTTACCGCTATTTAGCGGCCAAATCTAGGAGGTTACCTCTCAGATTTTTGCAGTGCACTTCCACAACGCTTTCCTTCACTTTGTATATCCTGTATCTAAAGTTCCAGATCTATACACACTCAACACACACTGTTAAGCCGTAAAACGTTAGAAAAAGCAAGAAAAACACCGTCGATCCCCGGCAACGGCGCCAAAAACTTGATGTGATAAATTACTGCAAGCGCACAGTGTCGGTGTAGCGCTGTACAGGTCGTCCCACAGAGATCTAGGGTGTTTTTGCGATTCTTACTCTTTCCTTAGTCTAGCGGATTAACAAAGGATTCTAGGTTGATTAATCTAAATCGCCTAGGATCTAGAATCCACTAGTTTCCAACCATGTATTTACTTCTACTATCTTCTTCTTTCATAAAAATTTGATCTTTTTAGTTTAATCTTTATTTAAATTACCCTAAGTATGAGCTATCAAGTGGTGTGCAAGCATAACTCATCAAAGATACTACTTCTCATAAAAACAAACTAAATCTTTAGATAATTCAATGAAAAAGATAAAATCAACAACTCCAAAGCCTAACTAAGTATAGGCTATCAAGAAACCTAATTCAAATATAACCTATCAAAGTCTTAATCTTCGAGTTCTTGTATTTTAATCCTTTTAGAGAAAAATCATGTCTTTATTTATTTTTATTCAAGAAGAAAGATATTATAAAGCAATTACATGGTGGATCCTAACTTAATCTACATCCTAGAGCTAAACTAATTAGCTACTCATGATTCTAGAAAGCAATTAAATATAATCTAGAAAGCAAATAAATCTATACTAGAAAGCAATTAAATCTATCTAGAAAGCAAATAAAGATCTCAAAACAATGGCTTACCTCTGGAGCACGGTATTGTGGCCGCCACTCCTTCAGCAAAACCTTAATTTTATTAATGAAATACGAGTACAAACTAAATCCTAATCTATATTAACTACTGCATAAAAAACTAGAATACAAGGATACGGCCAATATATAGGCTTCGGAAATCAAACCCTAATTCTAGCAGAACTATAAAGCCACAAAATTACATCGAATCCAGGAAAGAAAATTCAGCACGTGGAGCCCACATTTGGCCGCTAAATGGCGGTTAAACCCCGCAAAATAGCGGTTTAATTTTGAGTAACTCAATTGAAATTTCTTCCACGTCCATCTCGTGTTTTGCTCATTATATTTCCTTGACTGTATTTGATTTTTCATCTCTATAACATCGTAGTCTCGTAGTTTTTCTCACTTTAGAAACTTTTCGGACTCTGATTTTCTACTCCAACATTGATTTCTTGCCATCTCCTTGTATGAATCGAATTACCTGAAAAAGGCACTAAAAATACCGGAGTAGCATTTATTTATATACAAAAATAGATAAAGTATGAGAGGAAAAATACAATATATGATATTCATCACACCCCCACACCTATCTTTTGCTAGTCCTCGAGCAAAACCTAAATCTAAAAAGAAAAATAAAAATCCTAACTCACTTTCGCAGGAATCGCGATTGCACTTAGCACGTGCAATAAGCCCTTAAACCCCTAGGTTACCCTAGTGGACGAGTGTTGTCTCGTGAGGGTTTGCAGTGAATATACCCACAAAATTCAAGAAGAAAATAGATTAAGGAATAAAGAAAAGAAAAATAAGGATAACCGAAAATCAAGAAAAATAGAAATTTTATACAAAGGAAAGAAAAATCTTTTTTTTTTATGATATTTTCATCAATTAATCTCACTAATATACAAACTCAAGAACGCATTTAGATTATCAATTTTCAAATCGAGCGTCATATCAGATACACTTATCATTTTAATCAAAAATTTAAATCCTATCTTTCAATACCTACTAACAGATAATTCATTGGCTCCTATACAACTACGTGCACGTGTGATAGTTTATTTCGGCCTTAGACTCAAACTCTAACTCATGATTCATCTCCTCTCTCATAACAATTTTTTTCCTTTTTTTTTCTTTTTTTTTTTTAAGAATATTTCACCTTTCATGCGAATATTCACGCTTGCTTAGGCGCAACATACCCGATTACTTGGTTCATACTCATTTCGTTTTTCTTTTTCTTTTTTTTTTAGAATATTTCACCTTTCATGCGAATATTTACACTTACTTAGGCGCAAAGTACCCGATACTCAGATCATACTCTTTTTTTCACTTTTGAGGCTATTGCCTTAATACCAGGCGCACCCCATTATTTTATCACTCTCGAGGCTATTGCCTTTGGCTCACCCCATTATTTTATTCTCACTTTTTTTTCTTTTTTTTTTTCTTTTTTTCTCTTTTTTTTTTTTTAGAGAGAGAAAACTTACTCAATCGTTATCATCTTTGTCCTTAATCTAATAAACTATTGTGAAGTGAAAAATAGCTGTATATTTGCCTCAAAACTACTGTTAGCAATATTTACTTTTTAGATTTTGATCTTTTTCATAAAATTCAAAGTGTATCATCCAATCTACTCTCCTATCCAATTTCAAATCTAAATTTATTCCTTTATCTGTAAGTAGTTTGATCTATTGATAAAAATACATAAGTTTTTTAATTTATTTTTCTTTTCAGTTTTTTTTTAATTTTTTCAGTTTTTTTTATTTTTTTAGTTAGTTACCCTAAAAACTACCCAAAGTGTAAAATAAAGAAACCCAAAAATCTAAAAAAAATCCAAAAATCTAAAAAAAAAATCCTACAAATAAAAAAAAAATCCTAAAAAAAAATAAAAATCTCCTAAAAACTACTCCCCCACACCTAAACTTATGTATGCTCTCATACACAAACCAAGGGTGGCAAAATAAAAAAGAAAAGAAAACTATTATACAAATATTATACACTTATTAGAAAATTCAAACGGTTACGACCTCTTGATCGCTTTCCACTCTCATAACGTGTCCTCTTATGTTTTGATATGGATGAACTTAGGTTTTTTGTTAATTTTGCATTTAATCTCTCCATCTTGTTTTTTATTTTTTTCAATTTATTTCTACCTTTCTTTTTTTTATTCAATAAGAAAATTTTGAAGTTGGAAATCGTACCTTTATCATCGATACTTGACCCGCGAGCATCTTTCATAGCAGTAAGTATTTTGGTTTTATCAACTTGTGAAATAACATACTCACTTTGGTGTTGTGGAATCATGAGCTCGATTTTTGAGGGCTCTTTCAAATCATCAGGTACCATGACCTCTTCTTTTTTAGGTTTTTTCCATTCTTCTAATGTTTTGGGCTCGTCACGCAAATTTTCTTCAAACCTGTCATCAAAATTCTCAAAAGAAAATGCCATACTAGTGCACTTATCATTAGTCAAGTTATTATGAAGGGATAAAAATTCTTCTTCACAAATTTCTTCACAATTTTCATCAAAAGAATCAAATGATAATGTGTCACTAGTAAGCTCACCATCAAGCAAAATATTTTCTTTATCACTGGTTTCTTCATAATTATTGCCACAATGGTCTAAAATAGGTTGATCACAATGTTGAATTATAGACTCATATGCACAAAACTATTTAATTCATTTTGAATCATATCTACTTCAGAAGATAACTGGAGTGATTGCTCGTTTGAGTCAGATATGTTCAAACTATTAGATGGTTGATATATAAAAAGTTTAGCTTGAGAAATCGCTTTGAGAAGATCTTCCATACAAGATTCAATTTTAGAGGATGATTTTTGAGATGATGATTTTAGCAAAACTTCCATATCTTCCTCTATTCTACGTCTTCGTTCCTCAGACTCATGATCGTAATTTTCCTTATTTTTCTCAAATGATTGCATCTCAAGATCATGAGTGAAATTTGAAGAGTGATATGATGGATCCATATACAAATTTGATGACAGATATGAAGTGGTTGGAGGTAGATTCTAATCTTTTTAATCTTTCATCTAACAAGTTCAATTGAATATCTTGTTCATGATTAAATGTGGAACATGAAGATGAATAGCCCATAAAGAAAGGATCATATTGAGGACTCTCTTGATATGGCTCTTGATTATATGCAAAATTAGAATTATTCATCCATTCATAATTATAATTTTGTGTATAAGAAACACTCGTAGGTTCATTATATGTATTGTGAATTTGATTATGACCTAGTCCTAGCGAACTTCCTATCCATGGACACTGATAATAATTATGATATGGATCATGACAATGATAGCAACCAGTTTGATTTTGAAACATTTTTTTTTAATTTTTTTTTGTTTGTTTTGAAGAAGGCGGAGAGGGAAAGAGATGGAAAAGAAAAAATAAAAACAATTGAAATATGATTTTTATAATTTTTTATAATTTTTTTTGTAGAATCAAGAACGATAAATACAGAAATACACAAAATGTGAGGGAGAAATGGAAAGATATTGCCGCTACATAGCGGTATTTACCGCTATTTAGCGGCCAAATCTGGGAGGTTACCTCTCAGATTTTTGCAGTGCACTTCCACAACGCTTTCCTTGTCTTTGTATATCCTGTATCTAAAGTTCCAGATCTATACACACTCAACACACACTGTTATGCCGTAAAACGTTAGAAAAAGCAAGAAAAACACCGTCGATCCCCGGCAACGGCGCCAAAAACTTGATGTGATAAATTACTGCAAGCGCACAGTGTCGGTGTAGCGCTGTACAGGTCGTCCCACAGAGATCTAGGGTGTTTTTGCGATTCTTACTCTTTCCTTAGTCTAGCGGATTAACAAAGGATTCTAGGTTGATTAATCTAAATCGCCTAGGATCTAGAATCCACTAGTTTCCAACCATGTATTTACTTCTACTATCTTCTTCTTTCATAAAAATTTGATCTTTTTAGTTTAATCTTTATTTAAATTGCCCTAAGTATGAGCTATCAAGTGGTGTGCAAGCATAACTCATCAAAGATACTACTTCTCATAAAAACAAACTAAATCTTTAGATAATTCAATGAAAAAGATAAAATCAACAACTCCAAAGCCTAACTAAGTATAGGCTATCAAGAAACCTAATTCAAATATAACCTATCAAAGTCTTAATCTTCGAGTTCTTGTATTTTACTCCTTTTAGAGAAAAATCATGTCTTTATTTATTTTTATTCAAGAAGAAAGATATTATAAAGCAATTACATGGTGGATCCTAACTTAATCTACATCCTAGAGCTAAACTAATTAGCTACTCATGATTCTAGAAAGCAATTAAATATAATCTAGAAAGCAAATAAATCTATACTAGAAAGCAATTAAATCTATCTAGAAAGCAAATAAAGATCTCAAAACAATGGCTTACCTCTGGAGCACGGTATTGTGGCCGCCACCCCTTCAGCAAAACCTTAATTTTATTAATGAAATACGAGTACAAACTAAATCCTAATCTATATTAACTACTGCATAAAAAACTAGAATACAAGGATACGGCCAATATATAGGCTTCGAAAATCAAACCCTAATTCTAGCAGAACTATAAAGCCACAAAATTACATCGAATCCAGGAAAGAAAATTCAGCACGTGGAGCCCACATTTGGCCGCTAAATGGCGGTTAAACCCCGCAAAATAGCGGTTTAATTTTGAGTAACTGAATTGAAATTTCTTCCACGTCCATCTCGTGTTTTGCTCATTATATTTCCTTGACTGTATTTGACTTTTCATCTCTATAACATCGTAGTGTCGTAGTTTTTCTCACTTTAGAAACTTTTCGGACTCTGATTTTCTACTCCAACATTGATTTCTTGCCATCTCCTTGTATGAATCGAATTACCTGAAAAAGGCACTAAAAATACCGGAGTAGCATTTATTTATATACAAAAATAGATAAAGTATGAGAGGAAAAATACAATATATGATATTCATCACACCCCCACACCTATCTTTTGCTAGTCCTCGAGCAAAACCTAAATCTAAAAAGAAAAATAAAAATCCTAACTCACTTTCGCAGGAATCGCGATTGCACTTAGCACGTGCAATAAGCCCTTAAACCCCTAGGTTACCCTAGTGGACGAGTGTTGTCTCGTGAGGGTTTGCAGTGAATATACCCACAAAATTCAAGAAGAAAATAGATTAAGGAATAAAGAAAAGAAAAATAAGGATAACCGAAAATCAAGAAAAATAGAAATTTTATACAAAGGAAAGAAAAATCTTTTTTTTTTATGATATTTTCATCAATTAATCTCACTAATATACAAACTCAAGAACGCATTTAGATTATCAATTTTCAAATCGAGCGTCATATCAGATACACTTATCATTTTAATCAAAAATTTAAATCCTATCTTTCAATACCTACTAACAGATAATTCATTGGCTCCTATACAACTACGTGCACGTGTGATAGTTTATTTCGGCCTTAGACTCAAACTCTAACTCATGATTCATCTCCTCTCTCATAACAAATTTTTTCCTTTTTTTTTCTTTTTTTTTTTAAGAATATTTCACCTTTCATGCGAATATTCACGCTTGCTTAGGCGCAACATACCCGATTACTTGGTTCATACTCATTTCGTTTTTCTTTTTCTTTTTTTTTTAGAATATTTCACTTTTCATGCGAATATTTACACTTACTTAGGCGCAAAGTACCCGATACTCAGATCATACTCTTTTTTTCACTTTTGAGGCTATTGCCTTAATACCAGGCGCACCCCATTATTTTATCACTCTCGAGGCTATTGCCTTTGGCTCACCCCATTATTTTATTCTCACTTTTTTTTCTTTTTTTTTTTCTTTTTTTCTCTTTTTTTTTTTTTAGAGAGAGAAAACTTACTCAATCGTTATCATCTTTGTCCTTAATCTAATAAACTATTGTGAAGTGAAAAATAGCTGTATATTTGCCTCAAAACTACTGTTAGCAATATTTACTTTTTAGATTTTGATCTTTTTCATAAAATTCAAAGTGTATCATCCAATCTACTCTCCTATCCAATTTCAAATCTAAATTTATTCCTTTATCTGTAAGTAGTTTGATCTATTGATAAAAATACATAAGTTTTTTTAATTTATTTTTCTTTTCAGTTTTTTTTTAATTTTTTCAGTTTTTTTTATTTTTTTAGTTAGTTACCCTAAAAACTACCCAAAGTGTAAAATAAAGAAACCCAAAAATCTAAAAAAAATCCAAAAATCTAAAAAAAAAATCCTACAAATAAAAATAAAATCCTAAAAAAAAATAAAAATCTCCTAAAAACTACTCCCCCACACCTAAACTTATGTATGCTCTCATACACAAACCAAGGGTGGCAAAATAAAAAAGAAAAGAAAACTATTATACAAATATTATACACTTATTAGAAAATTCAAACGGTTACGACCTCTTGATCGCTTTCCACTCTCATAACGTGTCCTCTTATGTTTTGATATGGATGAACTTAGGTTTTTTGTTAATTTTGCATTTAATCTCTCCATCTTGTTTTTTATTTTTTTCAATTTATTTCTACCTTTCTTTTTTTTATTCAATAAGAAAATTTTGAAGTTGGAAATCGTACCTTTATCATCGATACTTGACCCGCGAGCATCTTTCATAGCAGTAAGTATTTTGGTTTTATCAACTTGTGAAATAACATACTCACTTTGGTGTTGTGGAATCATGAGCTCGATTTTTGAGGGCTTTTTCAAATCATCAGGTACCATGACCTCTTCTTTTTTAGGTTTTTTCCATTCTTCTAATGTTTTGGGCTCGTCACGCAAATTTTCTACAAACCTGTCATCAAAATTCTCAAAAGAAAATGCCATACTAGTGCACTTATCATTAGTCAAGTTATTATGAAGGGATAAAAATTCTTCTTCACAAATTTCTTCACAATTTCCATCAAAAGAATCAAATGATAATGTGTCACTAGTAAGCTCACCATCAAGCAAAATATTTTCTTTATCACTGGTTTCTTCATAATTATTGCCACAATGGTCTAAAATAGGTTGATCACAATGTTGAATTATAGACTCATATGCACAAAACTATTTAATTCATTTTGAATCATATCTACTTCAGAAGATGACTGGAGTGATTGCTCGTTTGAGTCAGATATGTTCAAACTATTAGATGGTTGATATATAAAAAGTTTAGCTTGAGAAATTGCTTTGGGAAGATCTTCCATACAAGATTCAATTTTAGAGGATGATTTTTGAGATGATGATTTTAGCAAAACTTCCATATCTTCCTCTATTCTACGTCTTCGTTCCTCAGACTCATGATCGTAATTTTCCTTATTTTTCTCAAATGATTGCATCTCAAGATCATGAGTGAAATTTGAAGAGTGATATGATGGATCCATATACAAATTTGATGACAGATATGAAGTGGTTGGAGGTAGATTCTAATCTTTTTAATCTTTCATCTAACAAGTTCAATTGAATATCTTGTTCATGATTAAATGTGGAACATGAAGATGAATAGCCCATAAAGAAAGGATCAGATTGAGGACTCTCTTGATATGGCTCTTGATTATATGCAAAATTAGAATTATTCATCCATTCATAATTATAATTTTGTGTATAAGAAACACTCGTAGGTTCATTATATGTATTGTGAATTTGATTATGACCTAGTCCTAGCGAACTTCCTATCCATGGACACTGATAATAATTATGATATGGATCATGACAATGATAGCAACCAGTTTGATTTTGAAACATTTTTTTTTAATTTTTTTTTGTTTGTTTTGAAGAAGGCGGAGAGGGAAAGAGATGGAAAAGAAAAAATAAAAACAATTGAAATATGATTTTTATAATTTTTTATTATTTTTTTTGTAGAATCAAGAACGATAAATACAGAAATACACAAAATTTGAGGGAGAAATGGAAAGATATTGCCGCTACATAGCGGTATTTACCGCTATTTAGCGGCCAAATCTGGGAGGTTACCTCTCAGATTTTTGCAGTGCACTTCCACAACGCTTTCCTTCACTTTGTATATCCTGTATCTAAAGTTCCAGATCTATACACACTCAACACACACTGTTAAGCCGTAAAACGTTAGAAAAAGCAAGAAAAACACCGTCGATCACCGGCAACGGCGCCAAAAACTTGATGTGATAAATTACTGCAAGTGCACAGTGTCGGTGTAGCGCTGTACAGGTCGTCCCACAGAGATCTAGGGTGTTTTTGCGATTCTTACTCTTTCCTTAGTCTAGCGGATTAACAAAGGATTCTAGGTTGATTAATCTAAATCGCGTAGGATCTAGAATCCACTAGTTTCCAACCATGTATTTACTTCTACTATCTTCTTCTTTCATAAAAATTTGATCTTTTTAGTTTAATCTTTATTTAAATTGCCCTAAGTATGAGCTATCAAGTGGTGTGCAAGTATAACTCATCAAAGATACTACTTCTCATAAAAACAAACTAAATCTTTAGATAATTCAATGAAAAAGATAAAATCAACAACTCCAAACCCTAACTAAGTATAGGCTATCAAGAAACCTAATTCAAATATAACCTATCAAAGTCTTAATCTTCGAGTTCTTGTATTTTAATCCTTTTAGAGAAAAATCATGTCTTTATTTATTTTTATTCAAGAAGAAAGATATTATAAAGCAATTACATGGTGGATCCTAACTTCATCTACATCCTAGAGCTAAACTAATTAGCTACTCATGATTCTAGAAAGCAATTAAATATAATCTAGAAAGCAAATAAATCTATACTAGAAAGCAATTAAATCTATCTAGAAAGCAAATAAAGATCTCAAAACAATGGCTTACCTCTGGAGCACGGTATTGTGGCCGCCACCCCTTCAGCAAAACCTTAATTTTATTAATGAAATACGAGTACAAACTAAATCCTAATCTACATTAACTACTGCATAAAAAACTAGAATACAAGGATACGGCCAATATATAGGCTTCGGAAATCAAACCCTAATTCTAGCAGAACTATAAAGCCACAAAATTACATCGAATCCAGGAAAGAAAATTCAGCACGTGGAGCCCACATTTGGCCGCTACATGGCGGTTAAAACCGCTAAATAGCGGTTTAAGTTTGAGTAACTCAATTGAAATTTCTTCCACGTCCATCTCGTGTTTTGCTCATTATATTTCCTTGACTGTATTTGACTTTTCATCTCTATAACATCGTAGTCTCGTAGTTTTTCTCACTTTAAAAACTTTTCGGACTCTGATTTTCTACTCCAACATTGATTTCTTGCCATCTCCTTGTATGAATCGAATTACCTGAAAAAGACACTAAAAATACCGGAGTAGCATTTATTTATATACAAAGATAGATAAAGTATGAGAGGAAAAATACAATATATGATATTCATCACACCCCCACACCTATCTTTTGCTAGTCCTCGAGCAAAACCTAAATCTAAAAAGAAAAATAAAAATCCTAACTCACTTTCGCAGGAATCGCGATTGCACTTAGCACGTGCAATAAGCCTTTAAACCCCTAGGTTACCCTAGTGGACGAGTGTTGTCTCGTGAGGGTTTGCAGTGAATATACCCACAAAATTCAAGAAGAAAATAGATTAAGGAATAAAGAAAAGAAAAATAAGGATAACCGAAAATCAAGAAAAATAGAAATTTTATACAAAGGAAAGAAAAATCTTTTTTTTTTATGATATTTTCATCAATTAATCTCACTAATATACAAACTCAAGAACGCATTTAGATTATCAATTTTCAAATCGAGCGTCATATCAGATACACTTATCATTTTAATCAAAAATTTAAATCCTATCTTTCAATACCTACTAACAGATAATTCATTGGCTCCTATACAACTACGTGCACGTGTGATAGTTTATTTCGGCCTTAGACTCAAACTCTAACTCATGATTCATCTCCTCTCTCATAACAATTTTTTTTCTTTTTTTTTCTTTTTTTTTTAAGAATATTTCACCTTTCATGCGAATATTCACGCTTGCTTAGGCGCAACATACCCGATTACTTGGTTCATACTCTTTTCGTTTTTCTTTTTCTTTTTTTTTTAGAATATTTCACCTTTCATGCGAATATTTACACTTACTTAGGCGCAAAGTACCCGATTACTCAGATCATACTCTTTTTTTCACTCTTGAGGCTATTGCCTTAATACCAGGCGCACCCCATTATTTTATCACTCTCGAGGCTATTGCCTTTGGCTCACCCCATTATTTTATTCTCACTTTTTTTTCTTTTTTTTTTTTTCTTTTTTTCTCTTTTTTTTTTTTTAGAGAGAGAAAACTTACTCAATCGTTATCATCTTTGTCCTTAATCTAATAAACTATTGTGAAGTGAAAAATAGATGTATATTTGCCTCAAAACTACTGTTAGCAATATTTACTTTTTAGATTTTGATCTTTTTCATAAAATTCAAAGTGTATCATCCAATCTACTCTCCTATCCAATTTCAAATCAAAATTTATTCCTTTATCTGTAAGTAGTTTGATCTATTGATAAAAATACATAAGTTTTTTTAATTTATTTTTCTTTTCAGTTTTTTTTTAATTTTTTCAGTTTTTTTTATTTTTTTAGTTAGTTACCCTAAAAACTACCCAAAGTGTAAAATAAAGAAACCCAAAAATCTAAAAAAAATCCAAAAATCTAAAAAAAAAAATCCTACAAATAAAAATAAAATCCTAAAAAAAAATTAAAATCTCCTAAAAACTACTCCCCCACACCTAAACTTATGTATGCTCTCATACACAAACCAAGGGTGGCAAAATAAAAAAGAAAAGAAAACTATTATACAAATATTATACACTTATTAGAAAATTCAAACGGTTACGACCTCTTGATCGCTTTCCACTCTCATAACGTGTCCTCTTATGTTTTGATATGGATGAACTTAGGTTTTTTGTTAATTTTGCATTTAATCTCTCCATCTTGTTTTTTATTTTTTTCAATTTATTTCTACCTTTCTTTTTTTTATTCAATAAGAAATTTTTGAAGTTTGGAAATCGTACCTTTATCATCGATACTTGACCCGCGAGCATCTTTCATAGCAGTAAGTATTTTGGTTTTATCAACTTGTGAAATAACATCTCACTTTGGTGTTGTGGAATCATGAGCTCGATTTTTAAGGGCTCTTTCAAATCATCAGGTACCATGACCTCTTCTTTTTTAGGTTTTTTCCATTCTTCTAATGTTTTGGGCTCGTCACGCAAATTTTCTTCAAACCTGTCATCAAAATTCTCAAAAGAAAATGCCATACTAGTGCACTTATCATTAGTCAAGTTATTATGAAGGGATAAAAATTCTTCTTCACAAATTTCTTCACAATTTCCATCAAAAGAATCAAATGATAATGTGTCACTAGTAAGCTCACCATCAAGCAAAATATTTTTTTTATCACTGGTTTCTTCATAATTATTGCCACAATGGTCTAAAATAGGTTGATCACAATGTTGAATTATAGACTCATCATGCACAAAACTATTTAATTCATTTTGAATCATATCTACTTCAGAAGATGACTGGAGTGATTGCTCGTTTGAGTCAGATATGTTCAAACTATTAGATGGTTGATCTATAAAAAGTTTAGCTTGAGAAATCGCTTTGAGAAGATCTTCCATACAAGATTCAATTTTAGAGGATGATTTTTGAGATGATGATTTTAGCAAAACTTCCATATCTTCCTCTATTCTACGTCTTCGTTCCTCAGACTCATGATCGTAATTTTTCTTATTTTTCTCAAATGATTGCATCTCAAGATCATGAGTGAAATTTGAAGAGTGATATGATGGATCCATATACAAATTTGATGACAGATATGAAGTGGTTGGAGGTAGATTCTAATCTTTTTAATCTTTCATCTAACAAGTTCAATTGAATATCTTGTTCATGATTAAATGTGGAACATGAAGATGAATAGCCCATAAAGAAAGGATCAGATTGAGGACTCTCTTGATATGGCTCTTGATTATATGCAAAATTAGAATTATTCATCCATTCATAATTATAATTTTGTGTATAAGAAACACTCGTAGGTTCATTATATGTATTGTGAATTTGATTATGACCTAGTCCTAGCAAACTTCCTATCCATGGACACTGATAATAATTATGATATGGATCATGACAATGATAGCAACCAGTTTGATTTTGAAACATTTTTTTTTAATTTTTTTTTGTTTGTTTTGAAGAAGGCGGAGAGGGAAAGAGATGGAAAAGAAAAACTAAAAACAATTGAAATATGATTTTTATAATTTTTTATTATTTTTTTTGTAGAATCAAGAACGATAAATACAGAAATACACAAAATTTGAGGGAGAAATGGAAAGATATTGCCGCTACATAGCGGTATTTACCGCTATTTAGCGGCCAAATCTGGGAGGTTACCTCTCAGATTTTTGCAGTGCACTTCCACAACGCTTTCCTTCACTTTGTATATCCTGTATCTAAAGTTCCAGATCTATACACACTCAACACACACTGTTAAGCCGTAAAACGTTAGAAAAAGCAAGAAAAACACCGTCGATCCCCGGCAACGGCGCCAAAAACTTGATGTGATAAATTACTGCAAGCGCACAGTGTCGGTGTAGCGCTGTACAGGTCGTCCCACAGAGATCTAGGGTGTTTTTGCGATTCTTACTCTTTCCTTAGTCTAGCGGATTAACAAAGGATTCTAGGTTGATTAATCTAAATCGCCTAGGATCTAGAATCCACTAGTTTCCAACCATGTATTTACTTCTACTATCTTCTTCTTTCATAAAAATTTGATCTTTTTAGTTTAATCTTTATTTAAATTGCCCTAAGTATGAGCTATCAAGTGGTGTGCAAGCATAACTCATCAAAGATACTACTTCTCATAAAAACAAACTAAATCTTTAGATAATTCAATGAAAAAGATAAAATCAACAACTCCAAACCCTAACTAAGTATAGGCTATCAAGAAACCTAATTCAAATATAACCTATCAAAGTCTTAATCTTCGAGTTCTTGTATTTTAATCCTTTTAGAGAAAAATCATGTCTTTATTTATTTTTATTCAAGAAGAAAGATATTATAAAGCAATTACATGGTGGATCCTAACTTCATCTACATCCTAGAGCTAAACTAATTAGCTACTCATGATTCTAGAAAGCATATAAATATAATCTAGAAAGCAAAAAAATCTATACTAGAAAGCAATTAAATCTATCTAGAAAGCAAATAAAGATCTCAAAACAATGGCTTACCTCTGGAGCACGGTATTATGGCCGCCACCCCTTCAGCAAAACCTTAATTTTATTAATGAAATACGAGTACAAACTAAATCCTAATCTACATTAACTACTGCATAAAAAACTAGAATACAAGGATACGGCCAATATATAGGCTTCGGAAATCAAACCCTAATTATAGCAGAACTATAAAGCCACAAAATTACATCGAATCCAGGAAAGAAAATTCAGCACGTGGAGCCCACATTTGGCCGCTACATGGCGGTTAAAACCGCTAAATAGCGGTTTAAGTTTGAGTAACTCAATTGAAATTTCTTCCACGTCCATCTCGTGTTTTGCTCATTATATTTCCTTGACTGTATTTGACTTTTCATCTCTATAACATCGTAGTCTCGTAGTTTTTCTCACTTTAAAAACTTTTCGGACTCTGATTTTCTACTCCAACATTGATTTCTTGCCATCTCCTTGTATGAATCGAATTACCTGAAAAAGGCACTAAAAATACCGGAGTAGTATTTATTTATATACAAAAATAGATAAAGTATGAGAGGAAAAATACAATATATGATATTCATCACACCCCCACACCTATCTTTTGCTAGTCCTCGAGCAAAACCTAAATCTAAAAAGAAAAATAAAAATCCTAACTCACTTTCGCAGGAATCGCGATTGCACTTAGCACGTGCAATAAGCCCTTAAACCCCTAGGTTACCCTAGTGGACGAGTGTTGTCTCGTGAGGGTTTGCAGTGAATATACCCACAAAATTCAAGAAGAAAATAGATTAAGGAATAAAGAAAAGAAAAATAAGGATAACCGAAAATCAAGAAAAATAGAAATTTTATACAAAGGAAAGAAAAATCTTTTTTTTTTATGATATTTTCATCAATTAATCTCACTAATATACAAACTCAAGAACGCATTTAGATTATCAATTTTCAAATCGAGCGTCATATCAGATACACTTATCATTTTAATCAAAAATTTAAATCCTATCTTTCAATACCTACTAACAGATAATTCATTGGCTCCTATACAACTACGTGCACGTGTGATAGTTTATTTCGGCCTTAGACTCAAACTCTAACTCATGATTCATCTCCTCTCTCATAACAATTTTTTTTCTTTTTTTTTCTTTTTTTTTTAAGAATATTTCACCTTTCATGCGAATATTCACGCTTGCTTAGGCGCAACATACCCGATTACTTGGTTCATACTCTTTTCGTTTTTCTTTTTCTTTTTTTTTTAGAATATTTCACCTTTCATGCGAATATTTACACTTACTTAGGCGCAAAGTACCCGATTACTCAGATCATACTCTTTTTTTCACTCTTGAGGCTATTGCGTTAATACCAGGCGCACCCCATTATTTTATCACTCTCGAGGCTATTGCCTTTGGCTCACCCCATTATTTTATTCTCACTTTTTTTTCTTTTTTTTTCTTTTTTTCTCTTTTTTTTTTTTTAGAGAGAGAAAACTTACTCAATCGTTATCATCTTTGTCCTTAATCTAATAAACTATTGTGAAGTGAAAAATAGATGTATATTTGCCTCAAAACTACTGTTAGCAATATTTACTTTTTAGATTTTGATCTTTTTCATAAAATTCAAAGTGTATCATCCAATCTACTCTCCTATCCAATTTCAAATCTAAATTTATTCCTTTATCTGTAAGTAGTTTGATCTATTGATAAAAATACATAAGTTTTTTTAATTTATTTTTCTTTTCAGTTTTTTTTTAATTTTTTCAGTTTTTTTATTTTTTTAGTTAGTTACCCTAAAAACTACCCAAAGTGTAAAATAAAGAAACCCAAAAATCTAAAAAAAATCCAAAAATCTAAAAAAAAAATCCTACAAATAAAAATAAAATCCTAAAAAAAAATAAAAATCTCCTAAAAACTACTCCCCCACACCTAAACTTATGTATGCTCTCATACACAAACCAAGGGTGGCAAAATAAAAAAAAAAGAAAACTATTATACAAATATTATACACTTATTAGAAAATTCAAACGGTTACGACCTCTTGATCGCTTTCCACTCTCATAACGTGTCCTCTTATGTTTTGATATGGATGAACTTAGGTTTTTTGTTAATTTTGCATTTAATCTCTCCATCTTGTTTTTTATTTTTTTCAATTTATTTCTACCTTTCTTTTTTTTATTCAATAAGAAAATTTTGAAGTTGGAAATCGTACCTTTATCATCGATACTTGACCCGCGAGCATCTTTCATAGCAGTAAGTATTTTGGTTTTATCAACTTGTGAAATAACATACTCACTTTGGTGTTGTGGAATCATGAGCTCGATTTTTGAGGGCTCTTTCAAATCATCAGGTACCATGACCTCTTCTTTTTTAGGTTTTTTCCATTCTTCTAATGTTTTGGGCTCGTCACGCAAATTTTCTTCAAACCTGTCATCAAAATTCTCAAAAGAAAATGCCATACTAGTGCACTTATCATTAGTCAAGTTATTATGAAGGGATAAAAATTCTTCTTCACAAATTTCTTCACAATTTCCATCAAAAGAATCAAATGATAATGTGTCACTAGTAAGCTCACCATCAAGCAAAATATTTTCTTTATCACTGGTTTCTTCATAATTATTGCCACAATGGTCTAAAATAGGTTGATCACAATGTTGAATTATAGACTCATCATGCACAAAACTATTTAATTCATTTTGAATCATATCTACTTCAGAAGATGACTGGAGTGATTGCTCGTTTGAGTCAGATATGTTCAAACTATTAGATGGTTGATCTATAAAAAGTTTAGCTTGAGAAATCGCTTTGAGAAGATCTTCCATACAAGATTCAATTTTAGAGGATGATTTTTGAGATGATGATTTTAGCAAAACTTCCATATCTTCCTCTATTCTACGTCTTCGTTCCTCAGACTCATGATCGTAATTTTCCTTATTTTTCTCAAATGATTGCATCTCAAGATCATGAGTGAAATTTGAAGAGTGATATGATGTATCCATATACAAATTTGATGACAGATATGAAGTGGTTGGAGGTAGATTCTAATCTTTTTAATCTTTCATCTAACAAGTTCAATTGAATATCTTGTTCATGATTAAATGTGGAACATGAAGATGAATAGCCCATAAAGAAAGGATCAGATTGAGGACTCTCTTGATATGGCTCTTGATTATATGCAAAATTAGAATTATTCATCCATTCATAATTATAATTTTGTGTATAAGAAACACTCGTAGGTTCATTATATGTATTGTGAATTTGATTATGACCTAGTCCTAGCGAACTTCCTATCCATGGACACTGATAATAATTATGATATGGATCATGACAATGATAGCAACCAGTTTGATTTTGAAACATTTTTTTTTAATTTTTTTTTGTTTGTTTTGAAGAAGGCGGAGAGGGAAAGAGATGGAAAAGAAAAAATAAAAACAATTGAAATATGATTTTTATAATTTTTTATTATTTTTTTTGTAGAATCAAGAACGATAAATACAGAAATACACAAAATTTGAGGGAGAAATGGAAAGATATTGCCGCTACATAGCGGTATTTACCGCTATTTAGCGGCCAAATCTGGGAGGTTACCTCTCAGATTTTTGCAGTGCACTTCCGCAACGCTTTCCTTCACTTTGTATATCCTGTATCTAAAGCTCCAGATCTATACACACTCAACACACACTGTTAAGCCGTAAAACGTTAGAAAAAGCAAGAAAAATACCGTCGATCCCCGGCAACGGCGCCAAAAACTTGATGTGATAAATTACTGCAAGCGCACAGTGTCGGTGTAGCGCTGTACAGGTCGTCCCACAGAGATCTAGGGTGTTTTTGCGATTCTTACTCTTTCCTTAGTCTAGCGGATTAACAAAGGATTCTAGGTTGATTAATCTAAATCGCCTAGGATCTAGAATCCACTAGTTTCCAACCATGTATTTACTTCTACTATCTTCTTCTTTCATAAAAATTTGATCTTTTTAGTTTAATCTTTATTTAAATTGCCCTAAGTATGAGCTATCAAGTGGTGTGCAAGCATAACTCATCAAAGATACTACTTCTCATAAAAACAAACTAAATCTTTAGATAATTCAATGAAAAAGATAAAATCAACAACTCCAAAGCCTAACTAAGTATAGGCTATCAAGAAACCTAATTCAAATATAACCTATCAAAGTCTTAATCTTCGAGTTCTTGTATTTTAATCCTTTTAGAGAAAAATCATGTCTTTATTTATTTTTATTCAAGAAGAAAGATATTATAAAGCAATTACATGGTGGATCCTAACTTCATCTACATCCTAGAGCTAAACTAATTAGCTACTCATGATTCTAGAAAGCAATTAAATATAATCTAGAAAGCAAATAAATCTATACTAGAAAGCAATTAAATCTATCTAGAAAGCAAATAAAGATCTCAAAATAATGGCTTACCTCTGGAGCACGGTATTGTGGCCGCCACCCCTTCAGCAAAACCTTAATTTTATTAATGAAATACGAGTACAAACTAAATCCTAATATACATTAACTACTGCATAAAAAACTAGAATACAAGGATACGGCCAATATATAGGCTTCGGAAATCAAACCCTAATTCTAGCAGAACTATAAAGCCACAAAATTACATCGAATCCAGGAAAGAACATTCAGCACGTGGAGCCCACATTTGGCTCTAAATGGCGGTTAAAACCGCTAAATAGCGGTTTAATTTTGAGTAACTCAATTGAAATTTCTTCCACGTCCATCTCTTGTTTTGCTCATTATATTTCCTTGACTGTATTTGACTTTTCATCTCTATAACATCGTAGTCTCGTAGTTTTTCTCACTTTAAAAACTTTTCGGACTCTGATTTTCTACTCCAACATTGATTTCTTGCCATCTCCTTGTATGAATCGAATTACCTGAAAAAGGCACTAAAAATACCGGAGTAGCATTTATTTATATACAAAGATAGATAAAGTATGAGAGGAAAAATACAATATATGATATTCATCACACCCCCACACCTATCTTTTGCTAGTCCTCGAGCAAAACCTAAATCTAAAAAGAAAAATAAAAATCCTAACTCACTTTCGCAGGAATCGCGATTGCACTTAGCACGTGCAATAAGCCTTTAAACTCCTAGGTTACCCTAGTGGACGAGTGTTGTCTCGTGAGGGTTTGCAGTGAATATACCCACAAAATTCAAGAAGAAAATAGATTAAGGAATAAAAAAAAGAAAAATAAGGATAACCGAAAATAAAGAAAAATAGAAATTTTATACAAAGGAAAGAAAAATCTTTTTTTTTATGATATTTTCATCAATTAATCTCACTAATATACAAACTCAAGAACGCATTTAGATTATCAATTTTCAAATCGAGCGTCATATCAGATACACTTATCATTTTAATCAAAAATTTAAATCCTATCTTTCAATACCTACTAACAGATAATTCATTAGCTCCTATACAACTACGTGCACGTGTGATAGTTTATTTCGGCCTTAGACTCAAACTCTAACTCATGATTCATCTCCTCTCTCATAACAATTTTTTTCCTTTTTTTTTCTTTTTTTTTTTAAGAATATTTCACCTTTCATGCGAATATTCACGCTTGCTTAGGCGCAACATACCCGATTACTTGGTTCATACTCTTTTCGTTTTTCTTTTTCTTTTTTTTTTAGAATATTTCACCTTTCATGCGAATATTTACACTTACTTAGGCGCAAAGTACCCGATTACTCAGATCATACTCTTTTTTTCACTCTTGAGGCTATTGCCTTAATACCAGGCGCACCCCATTATTTTATCACTCTCGAGGCTATTGCCTTTGGCTCACCCCATTATTTTATTCTCACTTTTTTTTCTTTTTTTTTTCTTTTTTTCTCTTTTTTTTTTTTTAGAGAGAGAAAACTTACTCAATCGTTATCATCTTTGTCCTTAATCTAATAAACTATTGTGAAGTGAAAAATAGATGTATATTTGCCTCAAAACTACTGTTAGCAATATTTACTTTTTAGATTTTGATCTTTTTCATAAAATTCAAAGTGTATCATCCAATCTACTCTCCTATCCAATTTCAAATCTAAATTTATTCCTTTATCTGTAAGTAGTTTGATCTATTGATAAAAATACATAAGTTTTTTTAATTTATTTTTCTTTTCAGTTTTTTTTTAATTTTTTCAGTTTTTTTTATTTTTTTAGTTAGTTACCCTAAAAACTACCCAAAGTGTAAAATAAAGAAACCCAAAAATCTAAAAAAAATCCAAAAATCTAAAAAAAAAATCCTACAAATAAAAATAAAATCCTAAAAAAAAATAAAAATCTCCTAAAAACTACTCCCCCACACCTAAACTTATGTATGCTCTCATACACAAACCAAGGGTGGCAAAATAAAAAAGAAAAGAAAACTATTATACAAATATTATACACTTATTAGAAAATTCAAACGGTTACGACCTCTTGATCGCTTTCCACTCTCATAACGTGTCCTCTTATGTTTTGATATGGATGAACTTAGGTTTTTTGTTAATTTTGCATTTAATCTCTCCATCTTGTTTTTTATTTTTTTCAATTTATTTCTACCTTTCTTTTTTTTATTCAATAAGAAAATTTTGAAGTTGGAAATCGTACCTTTATCATCGATACTTGACCCGCGAGCATCTTTCATAGCAGTAAGTATTTTGGTTTTATCAACTTGTGAAATAACATACTCACTTTGGTGTTGTGGAATCATGAGCTCGATTTTTGAGGGCTCTTTCAAATCATCAGGTACCATGACCTCTTCTTTTTTAGGTTTTTTCCATTCTTCTAATGTTTTGGGCTCGTCACGCAAATTTTCTTCAAACCTGTCATCAAAATTCTCAAAAGAAAATGCCATACTAGTGCACTTATCATTAGTCAAGTTATTATGAAGGGATAAAAATTCTTCTTCACAAATTTCTTCACAATTTCCATCAAAAGAATCAAATGATAATGTGTCACTAGTAAGCTCACCATCAAGCAAAATATTTTCTTTATCACTGGTTTCTTCATAATTAATGCCACAATGGTCTAAAATAGGTTGATCACAATGTTGAATTATAGACTCATCATGCACAAAACTATTTAATTCATTTTGAATCATATCTACTTCAGAAGATGACTGGAGTGATTGCTCGTTTGAGTCAGATATGTTCAAACTATTAGATGGTTGATATATAAAAAGTTTAGCTTGAGAAATCGCTTTGAGAAGATCTTCCATACAAGATTCAATTTTAGAGGATGATTTTTGAGATGATGATTTTAGCAAAACTTCCATATCTTCCTCTATTCTACGTCTTCGTTCCTCAGACTCATGATCGTAATTTTCCTTATTTTTTTAAATGATTGCATCTCAAGATCATGAGTGAAATTTGAAGAGTGATATGATGGATCCATATACAAATTTGATGATAGATATGAAGTGGTTGGAGGTAGATTCTAATCTTTTTAATCTTTCATCTAACAAGTTCAATTGAATATCTTGTTCATGATTAAATGTGGAACATGAAGATGAATAGCCCATAAAGAAAGGATCAGATTGAGGACTCTCTTGATATGGCTCTTGATTATATGCAAAATTAGAATTATTCATCCATTCATAATTATAATTTTGTGTATAAGAAACACTCGTAGGTTCATTATATGTATTGTGAATTTGATTATGACCTAGTCCTAGCGAACTTCCTATCCATGGACACTGATAATAATTATGATATGGATCATGACAATGATAGCAACCAGTTTGATTTTGAAACATTTTTTTTTAATTTTTTTTTGTTTGTTTTGAAGAAGGCGGAGAGGGAAAGAGATGGAAAAGAAAAAATAAAAACAATTGAAATATGATTTTTATAATTTTTTATTATTTTTTTTGTAGAGTCAAGAACGATAAATACAGAAATACACAAAATTTGAGGGAGAAATGGAAAGATATTGCCGCTACATAGCGGTATTTACCGCTATTTAGCGGCCAAATCTGGGAGGTTACCTCTCAGATTTTTGCAGTGCACTTCCACAACGCTTTCCTTCACTTTGTATATCCTGTATCTAAAGTTCCAGATCTATACACACTCAACACACACTGTTAAGCCGTAAAACGTTAGAAAAAGCAAGAAAAACACCGTCGATCCCTGGCAACGGCGCCAAAAACTTGATGTGATAAATTACTGCAAGCGCACAGTGTCGGTGTAGCGCTGTACAGGTCGTCCCACAGAGATCTAGGGTGTTTTTGCGATTCTTACTCTTTCCTTAGTCTAGCGGATTAACAAAGGATTCTAGGTTGATTAATCTAAATCGCCTAGGATCTAGAATCCACTAGTTTCCAACCATGTATTTACTTCTACTATCTTCTTCTTTCATAAAAATTTGATCTTTTTAGTTTAATCTTTATTTAAATTGCCCTAAGTATGAGCTATCAAGTGGTGTGCAAGCATAACTCATCAAAGATACTACTTCTCATAAAAACAAACTAAATCTTTAGATAATTCAATGAAAAAGATAAAATCAACAACTCCAAAGCCTAACTAAGTATAGGCTATCAAGAAACCTAATTCAAATATAACCTATCAAAGTCTTAATCTTCGAGTTCTTGTATTTTAATCCTTTTAGAGAAAAATCATGTCTTTATTTATTTTTATTCAAGAAGAAAGATATTATAAAGCAATTACATGGTGGATCCTAACTTCATCTACATCCTAGAGCTAAACTAATTAGCTACTCATGATTCTAGAAAGCAATTAAATATAATCTAGAAAGCAAATAAATCTATACTAGAAAGCAATTAAATCTATCTATAAAGCAAATAAAGATCTCAAAATAATGGCTTACCTCTGGAGCACGGTATTGTGGCCGCCACCCCTTCAGCAAAACCTTAATTTTATTAATGAAATACGAGTACAAACTAAATCCTAATCTACATTAACTACTGCATAAAAAACTAGAATACAAGGATACGGCCAATATATAGGCTTCGGAAATCAAACCCTAATTCTAGCAGAACTATAAAGCCACAAAATTACATCGAATCCAGGAAAGAACATTCAGCACGTGGAGCCCACATTTGGCCGCTAAATGGCGGTTAAAACCGCTAAATAGCGGTTTAATTTTGAGTAACTCAATTGAAATTTCTTCCACGTCCATCTCTTGTTTTGCTCATTATATTTCCTTGACTGTATTTGACTTTTCATCTCTATAACATCGTAGTCTCGTAGTTTTTCTCACTTTAAAAACTTTTCGGACTCTGATTTTCTACTCCAACATTGATTTCTTGCCATCTCCTTGTATGAATCGAATTACCTGAAAAAGGCACTAAAAATACCGGAGTAGCATTTATTTATATACAAAAATAGATAAAGTATGAGAGGAAAAATACAATATATGATATTCATCACACCCCCACACCTATCTTTTGCTAGTCCTCGAGCAAAACCTAAATCTAAAAAGAAAAATAAAAATCCTAACTCACTTTCGCAGGAATCGCGATTGCACATAGCACGTGCAATAAGCCTTTAAACCCCTAGGTTACCCTAGTGGACGAGTGTTGTCTCGTGAGGGTTTGCAGTGAATATACCCACAAAATTCAAGAAGAAAATAGATTAAGGAATAAAGAAAAGAAAAACAAGGATAACCGAAAATCAAGAAAAATAGAAATTTTATACAAAGGAAAGAAAAATCTTTTTTTTTTATGATATTTTCATCAATTAATCTCACTAATATACAAACTCAAGAACGCATTTAGATTATCAATTTTCAAATCGAGCGTCATATCAGATACACTTATCATTTTAATCAAAAATTTAAATCCTATCTTTCAATACCTACTAACAGATAATTCATTGGCTCCTATACAACTACGTGCACGTGTGATAGTTTATTTCGGCCTTAGACTCAAACTCTAACTCATGATTCATCTGCTCTCTCATAACAATTTTTTTCCTTTTTTTTTCTTTTTTTTTTTAAGAATATTTCACCTTTCATGCGAATATTCACGCTTGCTTAGGCGCAACATACCCGATTACTTGGTTCATACTCTTTTCGATTTTCTTTTTCTTTTTTTTTTAGAATATTTCACCTTTCATGCCAATATTTACACTTACTTAGGCGCAAAGTACCCGATTACTCAGATCATACTCTTTTTTTCACTCTTGAGGCTATTGCCTTAATACCAGGCGCACCCCATTATTTTATCACTCTCGAGGCTATTGCCTTTGGCTCACCCCATTATTTTATTCTCACTTTTTTTTCTTATTTTTTTTCTTTTTTTTTCTTTTTTTTTTTAGAGAGAGAAAACTTACTCAATCGTTATCATCTTTGTCCTTAATCTAATAAACTATTGTGAAGTGAAAAATAGATGTATATTTGCCTCAAAACTACTGTTAGCAATATTTACTTTTTAGATTTTGATCTTTTTCATAAAATTCAAAGTGTATCATCCAATCTACTCTCCTATCCAATTTCAAATCTAAATTTATTCTTTTATCTGTAAGTAGTTTGATCTATTGATAAAAATACATAAGTTTTTTTAATTTATTTTTCTTTTCAGTTTTTTTTAATTTTTTCAGTTTTTTTTATTTTTTTAGTTAGTTACCCTAAAAACTACCCAAAGTGTAAAATAAAGAAACCCAAAAATCTAAAAAAAATCCAAAAATCTAAAAAAAAAATCCTACAAATAAAAATAAAATCCTAAAAAAAAATAAAAATCTCCTAAAAACTACTCCCCCACACCTAAACTTATGTATGCTCTCATACACAAACCAAGGGTGGCAAAATAAAAAAGAAAAGAAAACTATTATACAAATATTATACACTTATTAGAAAATTCAAACGGTTACGACCTCTTGATCGCTTTCCACTCTCATAACGTGTCCTCTTATGTTTTGATATGGATGAACTTAGGTTTTTTGTTAATTTTGCATTTAATCTCTCCATCTTGTTTTTTATTTTTTTCAATTTATTTCTACCTTTCTTTTTTTTATTCAATAAGAAAATTTTGAAGTTGGAAATCGTACCTTTATCATCGATACTTGACCCGCGAGCATCTTTCGTAGCAGTAAGTACTTTGGTTTTATCAACTTGTGAAATAACATACTCACTTTGGTGTTGTGGAATCATGAGCTCGATTTTTGAGGGCTCTTTCAAATCATCAGGTACCATGACCTCTTCTTTTTTAGGTTTTTTCCATTCTTCTAATGTTTTGGGCTCGTCACGCAAATTTTCTTCAAACCTGTCATCAAAATTCTCAAAAGAAAATGCCATACTAGTGCACTTATCATTAGTCAAGTTATTATGAAGGGATAAAAATTCTTCTTCACAAATTTCTTCACAATTTCCATCAAAAGAATCAAATGATAATGTGTCACTAGTAAGCTCACCATCAAGCAAAATATTTTCTTTATCACTGGTTTCTTCATAATTATTGCCACAATGGTCTAAAATAGGTTGATCACAATGTTGAATTATAGACTCATCATGCACAAAACTATTTAATTCATTTTGAATCATATCTACTTCAGAAGATGACTGGAGTGATTGCTCGTTTGAGTCAGATATGTTCAAACTATTAGATGGTTGATATATAAAAAGTTTAGCTTGAGAAATCGCTTTGAGAAGATCTTCCATACAAGATTCAATTTTAGAGGATGATTTTTGAGATGATGATTTTAGCAAAACTTCCATATCTTCCTCTATTCTACGTCTTCGTTCCTCAGACTCATGATCGTAATTTTCCTTATTTTTCTAAATGATTGCATCTCAAGATCATGAGTGAAATTTGAAGAGTGATATGATGGATCCATATACAAATTTGATGACAGATATGAAGTGGTTGGAGGTAGATTCTAATCTTTTTAATCTTTCATCTAACAAGTTCAATTGAATATCTTGTTCATGATTAAATGTGGAACATGAAGATGAATAGCCCATAAAGAAAGGATCAGATTGAGGACTCTCTTGATATGGCTCTTGATTATATGCAAAATTAGAATTATTCATCCATTCATAATTATAATTTTGTGTATAAGAAACACTCGTAGGTTCATTATATGTATTGTGAATTTGATTATGACCTAGTCCTAGCGAACTTCCTATCCATGGATACTGATAATAATTATGATATGGATCATGACAATGATAACAACCAGTTTGATTTTGAAACATTTTTTTTTAATTTTTTTTTGTTTGTTTTGAAGAAGGCGGAGAGGGAAAGAGATGGAAAAGAAAAAATAAAAACCATTGAAATATGATTTTTATAATTTTTTATTATTTTTTTTGTAGAATCAAGAACGATAAATACAGAAATACACAAAATTTTAGGGAGAAATGGAAAGATATTGCCGCTACATAGCGGTATTTACCGCTATTTAGCGGCCAAATCTGGGAGGTTACCTCTCAGATTTTTGCAGTGCACTTCCGCAACGCTTTCCTTCACTTTGTATATCCTGTATCTAAAGTTCCAGATCTATACACACTCAACACACACTGTTAAGCCGTAAAACGTTAGAAAAAGCAAGAAAAACACCGTCGATCCCCGGCAACGGCGCCAAAAACTTGATGTGATAAATTACTGCAAGCGCACAGTGTCGGTGTAGCGCTGTACAGGTCGTCCCACAGAGATCTAGGGTGTTTTTGCGATTCTTACTCTTTCCTTAGTCTAGCGGATTAACAAAGGATTCTAGGTTGATTAATCTAAATCGCCTAGGATCTAGAATCCACTAGTTTCCAACCATGTATTTACTTCTACTATCTTCTTCTTTCATAAAAATTTGATCTTTTTAGTTTAATCTTTATTTAAATTGCCCTAAGTATGAGCTATCAAGTGGTGTGCAAGCATAACTCATCAAAGATACTACTTCTCATAAAAACAAACTAAATCTTTAGATAATTCAATGAAAAAGATAAAATCAACAACTCCAAAGCCTAACTAAGTATAGGCTATCAAGAAACCTAATTCAAATATAACCTATCAAAGTCTTAATCTTCGAGTTCTTGTATTTTAATCCTTTTAGAGAAAAATCATGTCTTTATTTATTTTTATTCAAGAAGAAAGATATTATAAAGCAATTACATGGTGGATCCTAACTTCATCTACATCCTAGAGCTAAACTAATTAGCTACTCATGATTCTAGAAAGCAATTAAATATAATCTAGAAAGCAAATAAATCTATACTAGAAAGCAATTAAATCTATCTAGAAAGCAAATAAAGATCTCAAAACAATGGCTTACCTCTGGAGCACAGTATTGTGGCCGCCACCCCTTCAGCAAAACCTTAATTTTATTAATGAAATACGAGTACAAACTAAATCCTAATCTACATTAACTACTGCATAAAAAACTAGAATACAAGGAAACGACCAATATATAGGCTTCGGAAATCAAACCCTAATTCTAGCAGAACTATAAAGCCACAAAATTACATCGAATCCAGGAAAGAACATTCAGCACGTGGAGCCCACATTTGGCCGCTAAATGGCGGTTAAAACCGCTAAATAGCGGTTTAATTTTGAGTAACTCAATTGAAATTTCTTCCACGTCCATCTCTTATTTTGCTCATTATATTTCCTTGACTGTATTTGACTTTTCATCTCTATAACATCGTAGTCTCGTAGTTTTTCTCACTTTAAAAACTTTTCGGACTCTGATTTTCTACTCCAACATTGATTTCTTGCCATCTCCTTGTATGAATCGAATTACCTGAAAAAGGCACTAAAAATACCGGAGTAGCATTTATTTATATACAAAAATAGATAAAGTATGAGAGGAAAAATACAATATATGATATTCATCACACCCCCACACCTATCTTTTGCTAGTCCTCGAGCAAAACCTAAATCTAAAAAGAAAAATAAAAATCCTAACTCACTTTCGCAGGAATCGCGATTGCACTTAGCACGTGCAATAAGCCTTTAAACCCCTAGGTTACCCTAGTGGACGAGTGTTGTCTCGTGAGGGTTTGCAGTGAATATACCCACAAAATTCAAGAAGAAAATAGATTAGCAAATAAAGAAAAGAAAAATAAGGATAACTGAAAATCAAGAAAAATAGAAATTTTATACAAAGGAAAGAAAAATCTTTTTTTTTTATGATATTTTCATCAATTAATCTCACTAATATACAAACTCAAGAACGCATTTAGATTATCAATTTTCAAATCGAGCGTCATATCAGATACACTTATCATTTTAATCAAAAATTTAAATCCTATCTTTCAATACCTACTAACAGATAATTCATTGGCTTCTATACAACTACGTGCACGTGTGATAGTTTATTTCGGCCTTAGACTCAAACTCTAACTCATGATTCATCTCCTCTCTCATAACAATTTTTTTCCTTTTTTTTTCTTTTTTTTTTAAAGAATATTTCACCTTTCATGCGAATATTCACGCTTGCTTAGGCGCAACATACCCGATTACTTGGTTCATACTCTTTTCGTTTTTCTTTTTCTTTTTTTTTTAGAATATTTCAACTTTCATGCGAATATTTACACTTACTTAGGCGCAAAGTACCCGATTACTCAGATCATACTCTTTTTTTCACTCTTGAGGCTATTGCCTTAATACCAGGCGCACCCCATTATTTTATCACTCTCGAGGCTATTGCCTTTGGCTCACCCCATTATTTTATTCTCACTTTTTTTTCTTTTTTTTTTTTTTTTTTCTCTTTTTTTTTTTTAGAGAGAGAAAACTTACTCAATCGTTATCATCTTTGTCCTTAATCTAATAAACTATTGTGAAGTGAAAAATAGATGTATATTTGCCTCAAAACTACTGTTAGCAATATTTACTTTTTAGATTTTGATCTTTTTCATAAAATTCAAAGTGTATCATCCAATCTACTCTCCTATCCAATTTCAAATCTAAATTTATTCCTTTATCTGTAAGTAGTTTGATCTATTGATAAAAATACATAAGTTTTTTTAATTTATTTTTCTTTTCAGTTTTTTTTTTAATTTTTTCAGTTTTTTTTATTTTTTTAGTTAGTTACCCTAAAAACTACCCAAAGTGTAAAATAAAGAAACCCAAAAATCTAAAAAAAATCCAAAAATCTAAAAAAAAAATCCTACAAATAAAAATAAAATCCTAAAAAAAAATAAAAATCTCCTAAAAACTACTCCCCCACACCTAAACTTATGTATGCTCTCATACACAAACCAAGGGTGGCAAAATAAAAAAGAAAAGAAAACTATTATACAAATATTATACACTTATTAGAAAATTCAAACGGTTACGACCTCTTGATCGCTTTCCACTCTCATAACGTGTCCTCTTATGTTTTGATATGGATGAACTTAGGTTTTTTGTTAATTTTGCATTTAATCTCTCCATCTTGTTTTTTATTTTTTTCAATTTATTTCTACCTTTCTTTTTTTTATTCAATAAGAAAATTTTGAAGTTGGAAATCGTACCTTTATCATCGATACTTGACCCGCGAGCATCTTTCATAGCAGTAAGTATTTTGGTTTTATCAACTTGTGAAATAACATACTCACTTTGGTGTTGTGGAATCATGAGCTCGATTTTTGAGGGCTCTTTCAAATCATCAGGTACCATGACCTCTTCTTTTTTAGGTTTTTTCCATTCTTCTAATGTTTTGGGCTCGTCACGCAAATTTTCTTCAAACCTGTCATCAAAATTCTCAAAAGAAAATGCCATACTAGTGCACTTATCATTAGTCAAGTTATTATGAAGGGATAAAAATTCTTCTTCACAAATTTCTTCACAATTTCCATCAAAAGAATCAAATGATAATGTGTCACTAGTAAGCTCACCATCAAGCAAAATATTTTCTTTATCACTGGTTTCTTCATAATTATTGCCACAATGGTCTAAAATAGGTTGATCACAATGTTGAATTATAGACTCATCATGCACAAAACTATTTAATTCATTTTGAATCATATCTACTTCAGAAGATGACTGGAGTGATTGCTCGTTTGAGTCAGATATGTTCAAACTATTAGATGGTTGATATATAAAAAGTTTAGCTTGAGAAATCGCTTTGAGAAGATCTTCCATACAAGATTCAATTTTAGAGGATGATTTTTGAGATGATGATTTTAGCAAAACTTCCATATCTTCCTCTATTCTACGTCTTCGTTCCTCAGACTCATGATCGTAATTTTCCTTATTTTTCTAAATGATTGCATCTCAAGATCATGAGTGAAATTTGAAGAGAGATATGATGGATCCATATACAAATTTGATGACAGATATGAAGTAGTTGGAGGTAGATTCTAATCTTTTTAATCTTTCATCTAACAAGTTCAATTGAATATCTTGTTCATGATTAAATGTGGAACATGAAGATGAATAGCCCATAAAGAAAGGATCAGATTGAGGACTCTCTTGATATGGCTCTTGATTATATGCAAAATTAGAATTATTCATCCATTCATAATTATAATTTTGTGTATAAGAAACACTCGTAGGTTCATTATATGTATTGTGAATTTGATTATGACCTAGTCCTAGCGAACTTCCTATCCATGGACACTGATAATAATTATGATATGGATCATGACAATGATAGCAACCAGTTTGATTTTGAAACATTTTTTTTTAATTTTTTTTTGTTTGTTTTGAAGAAGGCGGAGAGGGAAAGAGATGGAAAAGAAAAAATAAAAACAATTGAAATATGATTTTTATAATTTTTTATTATTTTTTTTGTAGAATCAAGAACGATAAATACAGAAATACACAAAATTTGAGGGAGAAATGGAAAGATATTACCGCTACATAGCGGTATTTACCGCTATTTAGCGGCCAAATCTGGGAGGTTACCTCTCAGATTTTTGCAGTGCACTTCCACAACGCTTTCCTTCACTTTGTATATCCTGTATCTAAAGTTCCAGATCTATACACACTCAACACACACTGTTAAGCCGTAAAACGTTAGAAAAAGCAAGAAAAACACCGTCGATCCCCGGCAACGGCGCCAAAAACTTGATGTGATAAATTACTGCAAGCGCACAGTGTCGGTGTAGCGCTGTACAGGTCGTCCCACAGAGATCTAGGGTGTTTTTGCGATTCTTACTCTTTCCTTAGTCTAGCGGATTAACAAAGGATTCTAGGTTGATTAATCTAAATCGCCTAGGATCTAGAATCCACTAGTTTCCAACCATGTATTTACTTCTACTATCTTCTTCTTTCATAAAAATTTGATCTTTTTAGTTTAATCTTTATTTAAATTGCCCTAAGTATGAGCTATCAAGTGGTGTGGAAGTATAACTCATCAAAGATACTACTTCTCATAAAAACAAACTAAATCTTTAGATAATTCAATGAAAAAGATAAAATCAACAACTCCAAACCCTAACTAAGTATAGGCTATCAAGAAACCTAATTCAAATATAACCTATCAAAGTCTTAATTTTCGAGTTCTTGTATTTTAATCCTTTTAGAGAAAAATCATGTCTTTATTTATTTTTATTCAAGAAGAAAGATATTATAAAGCAATTACATGGTGGATCCTAACTTCATCTACATCCTAGAGCTAAACTAATTAGCTACTCATGATTCTAGAAAGCAATTAAATATAATCTAGAAAGCAAATAAATCTATACTAGAAAGCAATTAAATCTATCTAGAAAGCAAATAAAGATCTCAAAACAATGGCTTACCTCTGGAGCACGGTATTGTGGCCGCCACCCCTTCAGCAAAACCTTAATTTTATTAATGAAATACGAGTACAAACTAAATCCTAATCTACATTAACTACTGCATAAAAAACTAGAATACAAGGATACGGCCAATATATAGGCTTCGGAAATCAAACCCTAATTCTAGCAGAACTATAAAGCCACAAAATTACATCGAATCCAGGAAAGAAAATTCAGCACGTGGAGCCCACATTTGGCCGCTAAATGGCGGTTGAAACCGCTAAATAGCGGTTTAATTTTGAGTAACTCAATTGAAATTTCTTCCACGTCCATCTCTTGTTTTGCTCATTATATTTCCTTGACTGTATTTGACTTTTCATCTCTATAACATCGTTGTCTCGTAGTTTTTCTCACTTTAAAAACTTTTCGGACTCTGATTTTCTACTCCAACATTGATTTCTTGCCATCTCCTTGTATGAATCGAATTACCTGAAAAAGGCACTAAAAATACCGGAGTAGCATTTATTTATATACAAAAATAGATAAAGTATGAGAGGAAAAATACAATATATGATATTCATTACACCCCCACACCTATCTTTTGCTAGTCCTCGAGCAAAACCTAAATCTAAAAAGAAAAATAAAAATCCTAACTCACTTTCGCAGGAATCGCGATTGCACTTAGCACGTGCAATAAGCCTTTAAACCCCTAGGTTACCCTAGTGGACGAGTGTTGTCTCGTGAGGGTTTGCAGTGAATATACCCACAAAATTCAAGAAGAAAATAGATTAGCAAATAAAGAAAAGAAAAATAAGGATAACCGAAAATCAAGAAAAATAGAAATTTTATACAAAGGAAAGAAAAATCTTTTTTTTTTATGATATTTTCATCAATTAATCTCACTAATATACAAACTCAAGAACGCATTTAGATTATCAATTTTCAAATCGAGCGTCATATCAGATACACTTATCATTTTAATCAAAAATTTAAATCCTATCTTTCAATACCTACTAACAGATAATTCATTGGCTTCTATACAACTACGTGCACGTGTGATAGTTTATTTCGGCCTTAGACTCAAACTCTAACTCATGATTCATCTCCTCTCTCATAACAATTTTTTTCCTTTTTTTTTCTTTTTTTTTTTAAGAATATTTCACTTTTCATGCGAATATTCACGCTTGCTTAGGCGCAACATACCCGATTACTTGGTTCATACTCTTTTCGTTTTTCTTTTTCTTTTTTTTTTAGAATATTTCACCTTTCATGCGAATATTTACACTTACTTAGGCGCAAAGTACCCGATTACTCAGATCATACTCTTTTTTTCACTCTTGAGGCTATTGCCTTAATACCAGGCGCACCCCATTATTTTATCACTCTCGAGGCTATTGCCTTTGGCTCACCCCATTATTTTATTCTCACTTTTTTTTCTTTTTTTTTTCTTTTTTTCTCTTTTTTTTTTTTTAGTGAGAGAAAACTTACTCAATCGTTATCATCTTTGTTCTTAATCTAATAAACTATTGTGAAGTGAAAAATAGATGTATATTTGCCTCAAAACTACTGTTAGCAATATTTACTTTTTAGATTTTGATCTTTTTCATAAAATTCAAAGTGTATCATCCAATCTACTCTCCTATCCAATTTCAAATCTAAATTTATTCCTTTATCTGTAAGTAGTTTGATCTATTGATAAAAATACATAAGTTTTTTTAATTTATTTTTCTTTTCAGTTTTTTTTTAATTTTTTCAGTTTTTTTAATTTTTTTTAGTTAGTTACCCTAAAAACTACCCAAAGTGTAAAATAAAGAAACCCAAAAATCTAAAAAAAATCCAAAAATCTAAAAAAAAAATCCTACAAATAAAAATAAAATCCTAAAAAAAAATAAAAATCTCCTAAAAACTACTCCCCCACACCTAAACTTATGTATGCTCTCATACACAAACCAAGGGTGGCAAAATAAAAAAGAAAAGAAAACTATTATACAAATATTATACACTTATTAGAAAATTCAAACGGTTACGACCTCTTGATCGCTTTCCACTCTCATAACGTGTCCTCTTATGTTTTGATATGGATGAACTTAGGTTTTTTGTTAATTTTGCATTTAATCTCTCCATCTTGTTTTTTATTTTTTTCAATTTATTTCTACCTTTCTTTTTTTTATTCAATAAGAAAATTTTGAAGTTGGAAATCGTACCTTTATCATCGATACTTGACCCGCGAGCATCTTTCATAGCAGTAAGTATTTTGGTTTTATCAACTTGTGAAATAACATACTCACTTTGGTGTTGTGGAATCATGAGCTCGATTTTTGAGGGCTCTTTCAAATCATCAGGTACCATGACCTCTTCTTTTTTAGGTTTTTTCCATTCTTCTAATGTTTTGGGCTCGTCACGCAAATTTTCTTCAAACCTGTCATCAAAATTCTCAAAAGAAAATGCCATACTAGTGCACTTATCATTAGTCAAGTTATTATGAAGGGATAAAAATTCTTCTTCACAAATTTCTTCACAATTTCCATCAAAAGAATCAAATGATAATGTGTCACTAGTAAGCTCACCATCAAGCAAAATATTTTCTTTATCACTGGTTTCTTCATAATTATTGCCACAATGGTCTAAAATAGGTTGATCACAATGTTGAATTATAGACTCATCATGCACAAAACTATTTAATTCATTTTGAATCATATCTACTTCAGAAGATGACTGGAGTGATTGCTCGTTTGAGTCAGATATGTTCAAACTATTAGATGGTTGATATATAAAAAGTTTAGCTTGAGAAATCGCTTTGAGAAGATCTTCCATACAAGATTCAATTTTAGAGGATGATTTTTGAGATGATGATTTTAGCAAAACTTCCATATCTTCCTCTATTCTACGTCTTCGTTCCTCAGACTCATGATCGTAATTTTCCTTATTTTTCTAAATGATTGCATCTCAAGATCATGAGTGAAATTTGAAGAGAGATATGATGGATCCATATACAAATTTGATGACAGATATGAAGTGGTTGGAGGTAGATTCTAATCTTTTTAATCTTTCATCTAACAAGTTCAATTGAATATCTTGTTCATGATTAAATGTGGAACATGAAGATGAATAGCCCATAAAGAAAGGATCAGATTGAGGACTCTCTTGATATGGCTCTTGATTATATGCAAAATTAGAATTATTCATCCATTCATAATTATAATTTTGTGTATAAGAAACACTCGTAGGTTCATTATATGTATTGTGAATTTGATTATGACCTAGTCCTAGCGAACTTCCTATCCATGGACACTGATAATAATTATGATATGGATCATGACAATGATAGCAACCAGTTTGATTTTGAAACATTTTTTTTTAATTTTTTTTTGTTTGTTTTGAAGAAGGCGGAGAGGGAAAGAGATGGAAAAGAAAAAATAAAAACAATTGAAATATGATTTTTATAATTTTTTATTATTTTTTTTGTAGAATCAAGAACGATAAATACAGAAATACACAAAATTTGAGGGAGAAATGGAAAGATATTGCCGCTACATAGCGGTATTTACCGCTATTTAGCGGCCAAATCTGGGAGGTTACCTCTCAGATTTTTGCAGTGCACTTCCACAACGCTTTCCTTCACTTTATATATCCTGTATCTAAAGTTCCAGATCTATACACACTCAACACACACTGTTAAGCCGTAAAACGTTAGAAAAAGCAAGAAAAACACCGTCGATCCCCGGCAACGGCGCCAAAAACTTGATGTGATAAATTACTGCAAGCGCACAGTGTCGGTGTAGCGCTGTACAGGTCGTCCCACAGAGATCTAGGGTGTTTTTGCGATTCTTACTCTTTCCTTAGTCTAGCGGATTAACAAAGGATTCTAGGTTGATTAATCTAAATCGCCTAGGATCTAGAATCCACTAATTTCCAACCATGTATTTACTTCTACTATCTTCTTCTTTCATAAAAATTTGATCTTTTTAGTTTAATCTTTATTTAAATTGCCCTAAGTATGAGCTATCAAGTGGTGTGGAAGTATAACTCATCAAAGATACTACTTCTCATAAAAACAAACTAAATCTTTAGATAATTCAATGAAAAAGATAAAATCAACAACTCCAAACCCTAACTAAGTATAGGCTATCAAGAAACCTAATTCAAATATAACCTATCAAAGACTTAATTTTCGAGTTCTTGTATTTTAATCCTTTTAGAGAAAAATCATGTCTTTATTTATTTTTATTCAAGAAGAAAGATATTATAAAGCAATTACATGGTGGATCCTAACTTCATCTACATCCTAGAGCTAAACTAATTAGCTACTCATGATTCTAGAAAGCAATTAAATATAATCTAGAAAGCAAATAAATCTATACTAGAAAGCAATTAAATCTATCTAGAAAGCAAATAAAGATCTCAAAACAATGGCTTACCTCTGGAGCACGGTATTGTGGCCGCCACCCCTTCAGCAAAACCTTAATTTTATTAATGAAATACGAGTACAAACTAAATCCTAATCTACATTAACTACTGCATAAAAAACTAGAATACAAGGATACGGCCAATATATAGGCTTCGGAAATCAAACCCTAATTCTAGCAGAACTATAAAGCCACAAAATTACATCGAATCCAGGAAAGAAAATTCAGCACGTGGAGCCCACATTTGGCCGCTAAATGGCGGTTGAAACCGCTAAATAGCGGTTTAATTTTGAGTAACTCAATTGAAATTTCTTCCACGTCCATCTCTTGTTTTGCTCATTATATTTCCTTTACTGTATTTGACTTTTCATCTCTATAACATCGTTGTCTCGTAGTTTTTCTCACTTTAAAAACTTTTCGGACTCTGATTTTCTACTCCAACATTGATTTCTTGCCATCTCCTTGTATGAATCGAATTACCTGAAAAAGGCACTAAAAATACCGGAGTAGCATTTATTTATATACAAAAATAGATAAAGTATGAGAGGAAAAATACAATATATGATATTCATCACACCCCCACACCTATCTTTTGCTAGTCCTCGAGCAAAACCTAAATCTAAAAAGAAAAATAAAAATCCTAACTCACTTTCGCAGGAATCGCGATTGCACTTAGCACGTGCAATAAGCCTTTAAACCCCTAGGTTACCCTAGTGGACGAGTGTTGTCTCGTGAGGGTTTGCAGTGAATATACCCACAAAATTCAAGAAGAAAATAGATTAGCAAATAAAGAAAAGAAAAATAAGGATAACCGAAAATCAAGAAAAATAGAAATTTTATACAAAGGAAAGAAAAATCTTTTTTTTTTATGATATTTTCATCAATTAATCTCACTAATATACAAACTCAAGAACGCATTTAGATTATCAATTTTCAAATCGAGCGTCATATCAGATACACTTATCATTTTAATCAAAAATTTAAATCCTATCTTTCAATACCTACTAACAGATAATTCATTGGCTTCTATACAACTACGTGCACGTGTGATAGTTTATTTCGGCCTTAGACTCAAACTCTAACTCATGATTCATCTCCTCTCTCATAACAATTTTTTTCCTTTTTTTTTCTTTTTTTTTTTAAGAATATTTCACTTTTCATGCGAATATTCACGCTTGCTTAGGCGCAACATACCCGATTACTTGGTTCATACTCTTTTCGTTTTTCTTTTTCTTTTTTTTTTAGAATATTTCACCTTTCATGCGAATATTTGCACTTACTTAGGCGCAAAGTACCCGATTACTCAGATCATACTCTTTTTTTCACTCTTGAGGCTATTGCCTTAATACCAGGCGCACCCCATTATTTTATCACTCTCGAGGCTATTGCCTTTGGCTCACCCCATTATTTTATTCTCACTTTTTTTTCTTTTTTTTTTTTCTTTTTTTCTCTTTTTTTTTTTTTAGAGAGAGAAAACTTACTCAATCGTTATCATCTTTGTCCTTAATCTAATAAACTATTGTGAAGTGAAAAATAGATGTATATTTGCCTCAAAACTACTGTTAGCAATATTTACTTTTTAGATTTTGATCTTTTTCATAAAATTCAAAGTGTATCATCCAATCTACTCTCCTATCCAATTTCAAATCTAAATTTATTCCTTTATCTGTAAGTAGTTTGATCTATTGATAAAAATACATAAGTTTTTTTAATTTATTTTTCTTTTCAGTTTTTTTTTAATTTTTTCAGTTTTTTTTATTTTTTTAGTTAGTTACCCTAAAAACTACCCAAAGTGTAAAATAAAGAAACCCAAAAATCTAAAAAAAATCCAAAAATCTAAAAAAAAAATCCTACAAATAAAAATAAAATCCTAAAAAAAAATAAAAATCTCCTAAAAACTACTCCCCCACACCTAAACTTATGTATGCTCTCATACACAAACCAAGGGTGGCAAAATAAAAAAGAAAAGAAAACTATTATACAAATATTATACACTTATTAGAAAATTCAAACGGTTACGACCTCTTGATCGCTTTCCACTCTCATAACGTGTCCTCTTATGTTTTGATATGGATGAACTTAGGTTTTTTGTTAATTTTGCATTTAATCTCTCCATCTTGTTTTTTATTTTTTTCAATTTATTTCTACCTTTCTTTTTTTTATTCAATAAGAAAATTTTGAAGTTGGAAATCGTACCTTTATCATCGATACTTGACCCGCGAGCATCTTTCATAGCAGTAAGTATTTTGGTTTTATCAACTTGTGAAATAACATACTCACTTTGGTGTTGTGGAATCATGAGCTCGATTTTTGAGGGCTCTTTCAAATCATCAGGTACCATGACCTCTTCTTTTTTAGGTTTTTTCCATTCTTCTAATGTTTTGGGCTCGTCACGCAAATTTTCTTCAAACCTGTCATCAAATTTCTCAAAAGAAAATGCCATACTAGTGGACTTATCATTAGTCAAGTTATTATGAAGGGATAAAAATTCTTCTTCACAAATTTCTTCACAATTTCCATCAAAAGAATCAAATGATAATGTGTCACTAGTAAGCTCACCATCAAGCAAAATATTTTCTTTATCACTGGTTTCTTCATAATTATTGCCACAATGGTCTAAAATAGGTTGATCACAATGTTGAATTATAGACTCATCATGCACAAAACTATTTAATTCATTTTGAATCATATCTACTTCAGAAGATGACTGGAGTGATTGCTCGTTTGAGTCAGATATGTTCAAACTATTAGATGGTTGATATATAAAAAGTTTAGCTTGAGAAATCGCTTTGAGAAGATCTTCCATACAAGATTCAATTTTAGAGGATGATTTTTGAGATGATGATTTTAGCAAAACTTCCATATCTTCCTCTATTCTACGTCTTCGTTCCTCAGACTCATGATCGTAATTTTCCTTATTTTTCTAAATGATTGCATCTCAAGATCATGAGTGAAATTTGAAGAGAGATATGATGGATCCATATACAAATTTGATGACAGATATGAAGTGGTTGGAGGTAGATTCTAATCTTTTTAATCTTTCATCTAACAAGTTCAATTGAATATCTTGTTCATGATTAAATGTGGAACATGAAGATGAATAGCCCATAAAGAAAGGATCAGATTGAGGACTCTCTTGATATGGCTCTTGATTATATGCAAAATTAGAATTATTCATCCATTCATAATTATAATTTTGTGTATAAGAAACACTCGTAGGTTCATTATATGTATTGTGAATTTGATTATGACCTAGTCCTAGCGAACTTCCTATCCATGGACACTGATAATAATTATGATATGGATCATGACAATGATAGCAACCAGTTTGATTTTGAAACATTTTTTTTTAATTTTTTTTTGTTTGTTTTGAAGAAGGCGGAGAGGGAAAGAGATGGAAAAGAAAAAATAAAAACAATTGAAATATGATTTTTATAATTTTTTATTATTTTTTTTGTAGAATCAAGAACGATAAATACAGAAATACACAAAATTTGAGGGAGAAATGGAAAGATATTGCCGCTACATAGCGGTATTTACCGCTATTTAGCGGCCAAATCTGGGAGGTTACCTCTCAGATTTTTGCAGTGCACTTCCACAACGCTTTCCTTCACTTTGTATATCCTGTATCTAAAGTTCCAGATCTATACACACTCAACACACACTGTTAAGCCGTAAAACGTTAGAAAAAGCAAGAAAAACACCGTCGATCCCCGGCAACGGCGCCAAAAACTTGATGTGATAAATTACTGCAAGCGCACAGTGTCGGTGTAGCGCTGTACAGGTCGTCCCACAGAGATCTAGGGTGTTTTTGCGATTCTTACTCTTTCCTTAGTCTAGCGGATTAACAAAGGATTCTAGGTTGATTAATCTAAATCGCCTAGGATTTAGAATCCACTAGTTTCCAACCATGTATTTACTTCTACTATCTTCTTCTTTCATAAAAATTTGATCTTTTTAGTTTAATCTTTATTTAAATTGCCCTAAGTATGAGCTATCAAGTGGTGTGGAAGTATAACTCATCAAAGATACTACTTCTCATAAAAACAAACTAAATCTTTAGATAATTCAATGAAAAAGATAAAATCAACAACTCCAAACCCTAACTAAGTATAGGCTATCAAGAAACCTAATTCAAATATAACCTATCAAAGTCTTAATTTTCGAGTTCTTGTATTTTAATCCTTTTAGAGAAAAATCATGTCTTTATTTATTTTTATTCAAGAAGAAAGATATTATAAAGCAATTACATGGTGGATCCTAACTTCATCTACATCCTAGAGCTAAACTAATTAGCTACTCATGATTCTAGAAAGCAATTAAATATAATCTAGAAAGCAAATAAATCTATACTAGAAAGCAATTAAATCTATCTAGAAAGCAAATAAAGATCTCAAAACAATGGCTTATCTCTGGAGCACGGTATTGTGGCCGCCACCCCTTCAGCAAAACCTTAATTTTATTAATGAAATACGAGTACAAACTAAATCCTAATCTACATTAACTACTGCATAAAAAACTAGAATACAAGGATACGGCCAATATATAGGCTTCGGAAATCAAACCCTAATTCTAGCAGAACTATAAAGCCACAAAATTACATCGAATCCAGGAAAGAAAATTCAGCACGTGGAGCCCACATTTGGCCGCTAAATGGCGGTTGAAACCGCTAAATAGCGGTTTAATTTTGAGTAACTCAATTGAAATTTCTTCCACGTCCATCTCTTGTTTTGCTCATTATATTTCCTTGACTGTATTTGACTTTTCATCTCTATAACATCGTTGTCTCGTAGTTTTTCTCACTTTAAAAACTTTTCGGACTCTGATTTTCTACTCCAACATTGATTTCTTGCCATCTCCTTGTATGAATCGAATTACCTGAAAAAGGCACTAAAAATACCGGAGTAGCATTTATTTATATACAAAAATAGATAAAGTATGAGAGGAAAAATACAATATATGATATTCATCACACCCCCACACCTATCTTTTGCTAGTCCTCGAGCAAAACCTAAATCTAAAAAGAAAAATAAAAATCCTAACTCACTTTCGCAGGAATCGCGATTGCACTTAGCACGTGCAATAAGCCTTTAAACCCCTAGGTTACCCTAGTGGACGAGTGTTGTCTCGTGAGGGTTTGCAGTGAATATACCCACAAAATTCAAGAAGAAAATAGATTAGCAAATAAAGAAAAGAAAAATAAGGATAACCGAAAATCAAGAAAAATAGAAATTTTATACAAAGGAAAGAAAAATCTTTTTTTTTTATGATATTTTCATCAATTAATCTCACTAATATACAAACTCAAGAACGCATTTAGATTATCAATTTTCAAATCGAGCGTCATATCAGATACACTTATCATTTTAATCAAAAATTTAAATCCTATCTTTCAATACCTACTAACAGATAATTCATTGGCTTCTATACAACTACGTGCACGTGTGATAGTTTATTTCGGCCTTAGACTCAAACTCTAACTCATGATTCATCTCCTCTCTCATAACAATTTTTTTCCTTTTTTTTTCTTTTTTTTTTTAAGAATATTTCACTTTTCATGCGAATATTCACGCTTGCTTAGGCGCAACATACCCGATTACTTGGTTCATACTCTTTTCGTTTTTCTTTTTCTTTTTTTTTTAGAATATTTCACCTTTCATGCGAATATTTACACTTACTTAGGCGCAAAGTACCCGATTACTCAGATCATACTCTTTTTTTCACTCTTGAGGCTATTGCCTTAATACCAGGTGCACCCCATTATTTTATCACTCTCGAGGCTATTGCCTTTGGCTCACCCCATTATTTTATTCTCACTTTTTTTTCTTTTTTTTTTTTCTTTTTTTCTCTTTTTTTTTTTTTAGAGAGAGAAAACTTACTCAATCGTTATCATCTTTGTCCTTAATCTAATAAACTATTGTGAAGTGAAAAATAGATGTATATTTGCCTCAAAACTACTGTTAGCAATATTTACTTTTTAGATTTTGATCTTTTTCATAAAATTCAAAGTGTATCATCCAATCTACTCTCCTATCCAATTTCAAATCTAAATTTATTCCTTTATCTGTAAGTAGTTTGATCTATTGATAAAAATACATAAGTTTTTTTAATTTATTTTTCTTTTCAGTTTTTTTTTAATTTTTTCAGTTTTTTTTATTTTTTTAGTTAGTTACCCTAAAAACTACCCAAAGTGTAAAATAAAGAAACCCAAAAATCTAAAAAAAATCCAAAAATCTAAAAAAAAAATCCTACAAATAAAAATAAAATCCTAAAAAAAAATAAAAATCTCCTAAAAACTACTCCCCCACACCTAAACTTATGTATGCTCTCATACACAAACCAAGGGTGGCAAAATAAAAAAGAAAAGAAAACTATTATACAAATATTATACACTTATTAGAAAATTCAAACGGTTACGACCTCTTGATCGCTTTCCACTCTCATAACGTGTCCTCTTATGTTTTGATATGGATGAACTTAGGTTTTTTGTTAATTTTGCATTTAATCTCTCCATCTTGTTTTTTATTTTTTTCAATTTATTTCTACCTTTCTTTTTTTTATTCAATAAGAAAATTTTGAAGTTGGAAATCGTACCTTTATCATCGATACTTGACCCGCGAGCATCTTTCATAGCAGTAAGTATTTTGGTTTTATCAACTTGTGAAATAACATACTCACTTTGGTGTTGTGGAATCATGAGCTCGATTTTTGAGGGCTCTTTCAAATCATCAGGTACCATGACCTCTTCTTTTTTAGGTTTTTTCCATTCTTCTAATGTTTTGGGCTCGTCACGCAAATTTTCTTCAAACCTGTCATCAAAATTCTCAAAAGAAAATGCCATACTAGTGCACTTATCATTAGTCAAGTTATTATGAAGGGATAAAAATTCTTCTTCACAAATTTCTTCACAATTTCCATCAAAAGAATCAAATGATAATGTGTCACTAGTAAGCTCACCATCAAGCAAAATATTTTCTTTATCACTGGTTTCTTCATAATTATTGCCACAATGGTCTAAAATAGGTTGATCACAATGTTGAATTATAGACTCATCATGCACAAAACTATTTAATTCATTTTGAATCATATCTACTTCAGAAGATGACTGGAGTGATTGCTCGTTTGAGTCAGATATATTCAAACTATTAGATGGTTGATATATAAAAAGTTTAGCTTGAGAAATCGCTTTGAGAAGATCTTCCATACAAGATTCAATTTTAGAGGATGATTTTTGAGATGATGATTTTAGCAAAACTTCCATATCTTCCTCTATTCTACGTCTTCGTTCCTCAGACTCATGATCGTAATTTTCCTTATTTTTCTAAATGATTGCATCTCAAGATCATGAGTGAAATTTGAAGAGAGATATGATGGATCCATATACAAATTTGATGACAGATATGAAGTGGTTGGAGGTAGATTCTAATCTTTTTAATCTTTCATCTAACAAGTTCAATTGAATATCTTGTTCATGATTAAATGTGGAACATGAAGATGAATAGCCCATAAAGAAAGGATCAGATTGAGGACTCTCTTGATATGGCTCTTGATTATATGCAAAATTAGAATTATTCATCCATTCATAATTATAATTTTGTGTATAAGAAACACTCGTAGGTTCATTATATGTATTGTGAATTTGATTATGACCTAGTCCTAGCGAACTTCCTATCCATGGACACTGATAATAATTATGATATGGATCATGACAATGATAGCAACCAGTTTGATTTTGAAACATTTTTTTTTAATTTTTTTTTGTTTGTTTTGAAGAAGGCGGAGAGGGAAAGAGATGGAAAAGAAAAAATAAAAACAATTGAAATATGATTTTTATAATTTTTTATTATTTTTTTTGTAGAATCAAGAACGATAAATACAGAAATACACAAAATTTGAGGGAGAAATGGAAAGATATTGCCGCTACATAGCGGTATTTACCGCTATTTAGCGGCCAAATCTGGGAGGTTACCTCTCAGATTTTTGCAGTGCACTTCCACAACGCTTTCCTTCACTTTGTATATCCTGTATCTAAAGTTCCAGATCTATACACACTCAACACACACTGTTAAGCCGTAAAACGTTAGAAAAAGCAAGAAAAACACCGTCGATCCCCGGCAACGGCGCCAAAAACTTGATGTGATAAATTACTGCAAGCGCACAGTGTCGGTGTAGCGCTGTACAGGTCGTCCCACAGAGATCTAGGGTGTTTTTGCGATTCTTACTCTTTCCTTAGTCTAGCGGATTAACAAAGGATTCTAGGTTGAAGTTGGATTAATCTAAATCGCCTAGGATCTAGAATCCACTAGTTTCCAACCATGTATTTACTTCTACTATCTTCTTCTTTCATAAAAATTTGATCTTTTTAGTTTAATCTTTATTTAAATTGCCCTAAGTATGAGCTATCAAGTGGTGTGCAAGTATAACTCATCAAAGATACTACTTCTCATAAAAACAAACTAAATCTTTAGATAATTTAATGAAAAAGATAAAATCAACAACTCCAAACCCTAACTAAGTATAGGCTATCAAGAAACCTAATTCAAATATAACCTATCAAAGTCTTAATTTTCGAGTTCTTGTATTTTAATCCTTTTAGAGAAAAATCATGTCTTTATTTATTTTTATTCAAGAAGAAAGATATTATAAAGCAATTACATGGTAGATCCTAACTTCATCTACATCCTAGAGCTAAACTAATTAGCTACTCATGATTCTAGAAAGCAATTAAATATAATCTAGAAAGCAAATAAATCTATACTAGAAAGCAATTAAATCTATCTAGAAAGCAAATAAAGATCTCAAAACAATGGCTTACCTCTGGAGCACGGTATTGTGGCCGCCACCCCTTCAGCAAAACCTTAATTTTATTAATGAAATACGAGTACAAACTAAATCCTAATCTACATTAACTACTGCATAAAAAACTAGAATACAAGGATACGGCCAATATATAGGCTTCGGAAATCAAACCCTAATTCTAGCAGAACTATAAAGCCACAAAATTACATCGAATCCAGGAAAGAAAATTCAGCACGTGGAGCCCACATTTGGCCGCTAAATGGCGGTTGAAACCGCTAAATAGCGGTTTAATTTTGAGTAACTCAATTGAAATTTCTTCCACGTCCATCTCTTGTTTTGCTCATTATATTTCCTTGACTGTATTTGACTTTTCATCTCTATAACATCGTTGTCTCGTAATTTTTCTCACTTTAAAAACTTTTCGGACTCTGATTTTCTACTCCAACATTGATTTCTTGCCATCTCCTTGTATGAATCGAATTACCTGAAAAAGGCACTAAAAATACCGGAGTAGCATTTATTTATATACAAAAATAGATAAAGTATGAGAGGAAAAATACAATATATGATATTCATCACACCCCCACACCTATCTTTTGCTAGTCCTCGAGCAAAACCTAAATCTAAAAAGAAAAATAAAAATCCTAACTCACTTTCGCAGGAATCGCGATTGCACTTAGCACGTGCAATCCCTAGGTTACCCTAGTGGACGAGTGTTGTCTCGTGAGGGTTTGCAGTGAATATACCCACAAAATTCAAGAAGAAAATAGATTAAGGAATAAAGAAAAGAAAAATAAGGATAACCGAAAATCAAGAAAAATAGAAATTTTATACAAAGGAAAGAAAAATCTTTTTTTTTTATGATATTTTCATCAATTAATCTCACTAATATACAAACTCAAGAACGCATTTAGATTATCAATTTTCAAATCGAGCGTCATATCAGATACACTTATCATTTTAATCAAAAATTTAAATCCTATCTTTCAATACCTACTAACAGATAATTCATTGGCTCCTATACAACTACGTGCACGTGTGATAGTTTATTTCGGCCTTAGACTCAAACTCTAACTCATGATTCATCTCCTCTCTCATAACAATTTTTTTCCTTTTTTTTTCTTTTTTTTTTAAGAATATTTCACCTTTCATGCGAATATTCACGCTTGCTTAGGCGCAACATACCCGATTACTTGGTTCATACTCTTTTCGTTTTTCTTTTTCTTTTTTTCTTAGAATATTTCACCTTTCATGCGAATATTTACACTTACTTAGGCGCAAAGTACCCGATTACTCAGATCATACTCTTTTTTTCACTCTTGAGGCTATTGCCTTAATACCAGGCGCACCCCATTATTTTATCACTCTCGAGACTATTGCCTTTGGCTCACCCCATTATTTTATTCTCACTTTTTTTTCTTTTTTTTTTTCTTTTTTTTTCTTTTTTTTTTTTAGAGAGAGAAAACTTACTCAATCGTTATCATCTTTGTCCTTAATCTAATAAACTATTGTGAAGTGAAAAATAGATGTATATTTGCCTCAAAACTACTGTTAGCAATATTTACTTTTTAGATTTTGATCTTTTTCATAAAATTCAAAGTGTATCATCCAATCTACTCTCCTATCCAATTTCAAATATAAATTTATTCCTTTATCTGTAAGTAGTTTGATCTATTGATAAAAATACATAAGTTTTTTTAATTTATTTTTCTTTTAAGTTTTTTTTTAATTTTTTCAGTTTTTTTTTATTTTTTTAGTTAGTTACCCTAAAAACTACCCAAAGTGTAAAATAAAGAAACCCAAAAATCTAAAAAAAATCCAAAAATCTAAAAAAAAAATCCTACAAATAAAAATAAAATCCTAAAAAAAAATAAAAATCTCCTAAAAACTACTCCCCCACACCTAAACTTATGTATGCTCTCATACACAAACCAAGGGTGGCAAAATAAAAAAGAAAAGAAAACTATTATACAAATATTATACACTTATTAGAAAATTCAAACGGTTACGGCCTCTTGATCGCTTTCCACTCTCATAACGTGTCCTCTTATGTTTTGATATGGATGAACTTAGGTTTTTTGTTAATTTTGCATTTAATCTCTCCATCTTGTTTTTTATTTTTTTCAATTTATTTCTACCTTTCTTTTTTTTATTCAATAAGAAAATTTTGAAGTTGAAAATCGTACCTTTATCATCGATACTTGACCCGCGAGCATCTTTCATAGCAGTAAGTATTTTGGTTTTATCAACTTGTGAAATAACATACTCACTTTGGTGTTGTGGAATCATGAGCTCGATTTTTGAGGGCTCTTTCAAATCATCAGGTACCATGACCTCTTCTTTTTTAGGTTTTTTCCATTCTTCTAATGTTTTGGGCTCGTCACGCAAATTTTCTTCAAACCTGTCATCAAAATTCTCAAAAGAAAATGCCATACTAGTGCACTTATCATTAGTCAAGTTATTATGAAGGGATAAAAATTCTTCTTCACAAATTTCTTCACAATTTCCATCAAAAGAATCAAATGATAATGTGTCACTAGTAAGCTCACCATCAAGCAAAATATTTTCTTTATCACTGGTTTCTTCATAATTATTGCCACAATGGTCTAAAATAGGTTGATCACAATGTTGAATTATAGACTCATCATGCACAAAACTATTTAATTCATTTTGAATCATATCTACTTCAAAAGATGACTGGAGTGATTGCTCGTTTGAGTCAGATATGTTCAAACTATTAGATGGTTGATATATAAAAAGTTTAGCTTGAGAAATCGCTTTGAGAAGATCTTCCATACAAGATTCAATTTTAGAGGATGATTTTTGAGATGATGATTTTAGCAAAACTTCCATATCTTCCTCTATTCTACGTCTTCGTTCCTCAGACTCATGATCGTAATTTTCCTTATTTTTCTCAAATGATTGCATCTCAAGATCATGAGTGAAATTTGAAGAGTGATATGATGGATCCATATACAAATTTGATGATAGATATGAAGTGGTTGGAGGTAGATTCTAATCTTTTTAATCTTTCATCTAACAAGTTCAATTGAATATCTTGTTCATGATTAAATGTGGAACATGAAGATGAATAGCCCATAAAGAAAGGATCAGTTTGAGGACTCTCTTGATATGGCTCTTGATTATATGCAAAATTAGAATTATTCATCCATTCATAATTATAATTTTGTGTATAAGAAACACTCGTAGGTTCATTATATGTATTGTGAATTTGATTATGACCTAGTCCTAGCGAACTTCCTATCCATGGACACTGATAATAATTATGATATGGATCATGACAATGATAGCAACCAGTTTGATTTTGAAACATTTTTTTTAATTTTTTTTTGTTTGTTTTGAAGAAGGCGGAGAGGGAAAGAGATGGAAAAGAAAAAATAAAAACAATTGAAATATGATTTTTATAATTTTTTATTATTTTTTTTGTAGAATCAAGAACGATAAATACAGAAATACACAAAATTTGAGGGAGAAATGGAAAGATATTGCCGCTACATAGCGGTATTTACCGCTATTTAGCGGCCAAACCTGGGAGGTTACCTCTCAGATTTTTGCAGTGCACTTTCACAACACTTTCCTTCACTTTGTATATCCTGTATCTAAAGTTCCAGATCTATACACACTCAACACACACTGTTAAACCGTAAAACGTTAGAAAAAGCAAGAAAAACACCGTCGATCTCCTGCAACGGCGCCAAAAACTTGATGTGATAAATTACTGCAAGTGCACAGTGTCGGTGTAGCGCTGTACAGGTCGTCCCACAGAGATCTAGGGTGTTTTTGCGATTCTTACTCTTTCCTTAGTCTAGCGGATTAACAAAGGATTCTAGGTTGAAGTTGGATTAATCTAAATCGCCTAGGATCTAGAATCCACTAGTTTCCAACCATGTATTTACTTCTACTATCTTCTTCTTTCATAAAAATTTGATCTTTTTAGTTTAATCTTTATTTAAATTGCCCTAAGTATGAGCTATCAAGTGGTGTGCAAGTATAACTCATCAAAGATACTACTTCTCATAAAAACAAACTAAATCTTTAGATAATTCAATGAAAAAGATAAAATCAACAACTCCAAACCCTAACTAAGTATAGGCTATCAAGAAACCTAATTCAAATATAACCTATCAAAGTCTTAATCTTCGAGTTCTTGTATTTTAATCCTTTTAGAGAAAAATCATGTCTTTATTTATTTTTATTCAAGAAGAAAGATATTATAAAGCAATTACATGGTGGATCCTAACTTCATCTACATCCTAGAGCTAAACTAATTAGCTACTCATGATTCTAGAAAGCAATTAAATATAATCTAGAAAGCAAATAAATCTATACTAGAAAGCAATTAAATCTATCTAGAAAGCAAATAAAGATCTCAAAACAATGGCTTACCTCTGGAGCACGGTATTGTGGCCGCCACCCCTTCAGCAAAACCTTAATTTTATTAATGAAATACGAGTACAAACTAAATCCTAATCTACATTAACTACTGCATAAAAAACTAGAATACAAGGATACGGCGAATATATAGGCTTCGGAAATCAACCCTAATTCTAGCAGAACTATAAAGCCACAAAATTACATCGAATCCAGGGAAGAAAATTCAGCACGTGGGGCCCACAGTTGGCCGCTAAATGGTGGTTAAAACCGCTAAATAGCGGTTTAATTTTGAGTAACTCAATTGAAATTTCTTCCACGTCCATCTCGTGTTTTGCTCATTATATTTCCTTGACTGTATTTGACTTTTCATCTCTATAACATCGTAGTCTCGTAGTTTTTCTCACTTTAGAAACTTTTCGGACTCTGATTTTCTACTCCAACATTGATTTCTTGCCATCTCCTTGTATGAATCGAATTACCTGAAAAAGGCACTAAAAATACCGGAGTAGCATTTATTTATATACAAAAATAGATAAAGTATGAGAGGAAAAATACAATATATGATATTCATCACACCCCCACACCTATCTTTTGCTAGTCCTCGAGCAAAACCTAAATCTAAAAAGGAAAATAAAAATCCTAACTCACTTTCGCAGGAATCGCGATTGCACTTAGCACGTGCAATAAGCCTTTAAACCCCTAGGTTACCCTACTGGACGAGTGTTGTCTCGTGAGGGTTTGCAGTGAATATACCCACAAAATTCAAGAAGAAAATAGATTAAGGAATAAAGAAAAGAAAAATAAGGATAACCGAAAATCAAGAAAAATAGAAATTTTATACAAAGGAAAGAAAAATATTTTTTTTTTTTATGATATTTTCATCAATTAATCTCACTAATATACAAACTCAAGAACGCATTTAGATTATCAATTTTCAAATCGAGCGTCATATCAGATACACTTATCATTTTAATCAAAAATTTAAATCCTATCTTTCAATACCTACTAACAGATAATTCATTGGCTCCTATACAACTACGTGCACGTGTGATAGTTTATTTCGGCCTTAGACTCAAACTCTAACTCATGATTCATCTCCTCTCTCATAACAATTTTTTTCCTTTTTTTTTCTTTTTTTTTTTAAGAATATTTCACCTTTCATGCGAATATTCACGCTTGCTTAGGCGCAACATACCCGATTACTTGGTTCATACTCTTTTCGTTTTTCTATTTCTTTTTTTTTTAGAATATTTCACCTTTCATGCGAATATTTACACTTACTTAGGCGCAAAGTACCCGATTACTTAGATCATACTCTTTTTTTCACTCTTGAGGCTATTGCCTTAATACCAGGCGCACCCCATTATTTTATCACTCTCGAGGCTATTGCCTTTGGCTCACCCCATTATTTTATTCTCACTTTTTTTTCTTTTTTTTTTTTTTCTCTTTTTTTTTTTTTAGAGAGAGAAAACTTACTCAATCGTTATCATCTTTTTCCTTAATCTAATAAACTATTGTGAAGTGAAAAATAGATGTATATTTGCCTCAAAACTACTGTTAGAATATTTACTTTTTAGATTTTGATCTTTTTCATAAAATTCAAAGTGTATCATCCAATCTACTCTCCTATCCAATTTTAAATCTAAATTTATTCCTTTATCTGTAAGTAGTTTGATCTATTGATAAAAATACATAAGTTTTTTTAATTTATTTTTCTTTTCAGTTTTTTTTTAATTTTTTCAGTTTTTTTTATTTTTTTAGTTAGTTACCCTAAAAACTACCCAAAGTGTAAAATAAATAAACCCAAAAATCTAAAAAAAATCCAAAAATCTAAAAAAAAAATCCTACAAATAAAAATAAAATCCTAAAAAAAAATAAAAATCTCCTAAAAACTACTCCCCCACACCTAAACTTATGTATGCTCTCATACACAAACTAAGGGTGGCAAAATAAAAAAGAAAAGAAAACTATTATACAAATATTATACACTTATTAGAAAATTCAAACGGTTACGACCTCTTGATCGCTTTCCACTCTCATAACGTGTCCTCTTATGTTTTGATATGGATGAACTTAGGTTTTTTGTTAATTTTGCATTTAATCTCTCCATCTTGTTTTTTATTTTTTTCAATTTATTTCTACCTTTCTTTTTTTTATTCAATAAGAAAATTTTGAAGTTGAAAATCGTACCTTTATCATCGATACTTGACCCGCGAGCATCTTTCATAGCAGTAAGTATTTTGGTTTTATCAACTTGTGAAATAACATACTCACTTTGGTGTTGTGGAATCATGAGCTCGATTTTTGAGGGCTATTTCAAATCATCAGGTACCATGACCTCTTCTTTTTTAGGTTTTTTCAATTCTTCTAATGTTTTGGGCTCGTCACGCAAATTTTCTTCAAACCTGTCATCAAAATTCTCAAAAGAAAATGCCATACTAGTGGACTTATCATTAGTCAAGTTATTATGAAGGGATAAAAATTCTTCTTTACAAATTTCTTCACAATTTCCATCAAAAGAATCAAATGATAATGTGTCACTAGTAAGCTCACTATCAAGCAAAATATTTTCTTTATCACTGGTTTCTTCATAATTATTTCCACAATGGTCTAAAATAGGTTGATCACAATGTTGAATTATAGACTCATCATGCACAAAACTATTTAATTCATTTTGAATCATATCTACTTCAGAAGATGACTGGAGTGATTGCTCGTTTGAGTCAGATATGTTCAAACTATTAGATGGTTGATCTATAAAAAGTTTAGCTTGAGAAATCGCTTTGAGAAGATCTTCCATACAAGATTCAATTTTAGAGGATGATTTTTGAGATGATGATTTTAGCAAAACTTCCATATCTTCCTCTATTCTACGTCTTCGTTCCTCAGACTCATGATCGTAATTTTCCTTATTTTTCTCAAATGATTGCATCTCAAGATCATGAGTGAAATTTGAAGAGTGATATGATGGATCCATATACAAATTTGATGACAGATATGAAGTGGTTGGAGGTAGATTCTAATCTTTTTAATCTTTCATCTAACAAGTTCAATTGAATATCTTGTTCATGATTAAATGTGGAACATGAAGATGAATAGCCCATAAAGAAAGGATCAGTTTGAGGACTCTCTTGATATGGCTCTTGATTATATGCAAAATTAGAATTATTCATCCATTCATAATTATAATTTTGTGTATAAGAAACACTCGTAGGTTCATTATATGTATTGTGAATTTGATTATGACCTAGTCCTAGCGAACTTCCTATCCATGGACACTGATAATAATTATGATATGGATCATGACAATGATAGCAACCAGTTTGATTTTGAAACATTTTTTTTTAATTTTTTTTTGTTTGTTTTGAAGAAGGCGGAGAGGGAAAGAGATGGAAAAGAAAAAATAAAAACAATTGAAATATGATTTTTATAATTTTTTATTATTTTTTTTGTAGAATCAAGAACGATAAATACAGAAGTACACCAAATTTGAGGGAGAAATGGAAAGATATTGCCGCTACATAGCGGTATTTACCGCTATTTAGCGGCCAAATCTGGGAGGTTACCTCTCAGATTTTTGCAGTGCACTTTCACAACACTTTCCTTCACTTTGTATATCCTGTATCTAAAGTTCCAGATCTATACACACTCAACACACACTGTTAAGCCGTAAAACGTTAGAAAAAGCAAGAAAAACACCGTCGATCCCCGGCAACGGCGCCAAAAACTTGATGTGATAAATTACTGCAAGCGCACAGTGTCGGTGTAGCGCTGTACAGGTCGTCCCACAGAGATCTAGGGTGTTTTTGCGATTCTTACTCTTTCCTTAGTCTAGCGGATTAACAAAGGATTCTAGGTTGAAGTTGGATTAATCTAAATCGCCTAGGATCTAGAATCCACTAGTTTCCAACCATGTATTTACTTCTACTATCTTCTTCTTTCATAAAAATTTAATCTTTTTAGTTTAATCTTTATTTAAATTGCCCTAAGTATGAGCTATCAAGTGGTGTGCAAGCATAACTCATCAAAGATACTACTTCTCATAAAAACAAACTAAATCTTTAGATAATTCAATGAAAAAGATAAAATCAACAACTCCAAACCCTAACTAAGTATAGGCTATCAAGAAACCTAATTCAAATATAACCTATCAAAGTCTTAATCTTCGAGTTCTTGTATTTTAATCCTTTTAGAGAAAAATCATGTCTTTATTTATTTTTATTCAAGAAGAAAGATATTATAAAGCAATTACATGGTGGATCCTAACTTCATCTACATCCTATAGCTAAACTAATTAGCTACTCATGATTCTAGAAAGCAATTAAATATAATCTAGAAAGCAAATAAATCTATACTAGAAAGCAATTAAATCTATCTAGAAAGCAAATAAAGATCTCAAAACAATGGCTTACCTCTGGAGCACGGTATTGTGGCCGCCACCCCTTCAGCAAAACCTTAATTTTATTAATGAAATACGAGTACAAACTAAATCCTAATCTACATTAACTACTGCATAAAAAACTAGAATACAAGGATACGGCCAATATATAGGCTTCGGAAATCAACCCTAATTCTAGCAGAACTATAAAGCCACAAAATTACATCGAATCCAGGGAAGAAAATTCAGCACGTGGGGCCCACAGTTGGCCGCTAAATGGTGGTTAAAACCGCTAAATAGCGGTTTAATTTTGAGTAACTCAATTGAAATTTCTTCCACATCCATCTCGTGTTTTGCTCATTATATTTCCTTGACTGTATTTGACTTTTCATCTCTATAACATCGTAGTCTCGTAGTTTTTCTCACTTTAGAAACTTTTCGGACTCTGATTTTCTACTCCAACATTGATTTCTTGCCATCTTCTTGTATGAATCGAATTACCTGAAAAAGGCACTAAAAATACCGGAGTAGCATTTATTTATATACAAAAATAGATAAAGTATGAGAGGAAAAATACAATATATGATATTCATCACACCCCCACACCTATCTTTTGCTAGTCCTCGAGCAAAACCTAAATCTAAAAAGAAAAATAAAAATCCTAACTCACTTTCGCAGGAATCGCGATTGCACTTAGCACGTGCAATAAGCCTTTAAAGCCCTAGGTTACCCTAGTGGACGAGTGTTGTCTCGTGAGGGTTTGCAGTGAATATACTCACAAAATTCAAGAAGAAAATAGATTAAGGAATAAAGAAAAGAAAAATAAGGATAACCGAAAATCAAGAAAAATAGAAATTTTATACAAAGGAAAGAAAAATCTTTTTTTTTATGATATTTTCATCAATTAATCTCACTAATATACAAACTCAAGAACGCATTTAGATTATCAATTTTCAAATCGAGCGTCATATCAGATACACTTATCATTTTAATCAAAAATTTAAATCCTATCTTTCAATACCTACTAACAGATAATTCATTGGCTCCTATACAACTACGTGCACGTGTGATAGTTTATTTCGGCCTTAGACTCAAACTCTAACTCATGATTCATCTCCTCTCTCATAACAAATTTTTTCCTTTTTTTTTCTTTTTTTTTTTAAGAATATTTCACCTTTCATGCGAATATTCACGCTTGCTTAGGCGCAACATACCCGATTACTTGGTTCATACTCTTTTCGTTTTTCTTTTTCTTTTTTTCTTAGAATATTTCACCTTTCATGCGAATATTTACACTTACTTAGGCGCAAAGTACCCGATTACTCAGATCATACTCTTTTTTTCACTCTTGAGGCTATTGCCTTAATACCAGGCGCACCCAATTATTTTATCACTCTCGAGGCTATTGCCTTTGGCTCACCCCATTATTTTATTCTCACTTTTTTTTCTTTTTTTTTTCTTTTTTTTTTTTTTTTTTTTTTAGAGAGAGAAAACTTACTCAATCGTTATCATCTTTGTCCTTAATCTAATAAACTATTGTGAAGTGAAAAATAGATGTATATTTGCCTCAAAACTACTGTTAGCAATATTTATTTTTTAGATTTTGATCTTTTTCATAAAATTCAAAGTGTATCATCCAATCTACTCTCCTATCCAATTTCAAATCTAAATTTATTCCTTTATCTATAAGTAGTTTGATCTATTGATAAAAATACATAAGTTTTTTTAATTTATTTTTCTTTTCAGTTTTTTTTTAATTTTTTTAATTTTTTTTATTTTTTTAGTTAGTTACCCTAAAAACTACCCAAAGTGTAAAATAAAGAAACCCAAAAATCTAAAAAAAATCCAAAAATCTAAAAAAAAAATCCTACAAATAAAAATAAAATCCTAAAAAAAAATAAAAATCTCCTAAAAACTACTCCCCCACACCTAAACTTATGTATGCTCTCATACACAAACCAAGGGTGGCAAACTAAAAAAGAAAAGAAAACTATTATACAAATATTATACACTTATTAGAAAATTCAAACGGTTACGACCTCTTGATTTCTTTCCACTCTCATAACGTGTCCTCTTATGTTTTGATATGGATGAACTTAGGTTTTTTGTTAATTTTACATTTAATCTCTCCATCTTTTTTTTTATTTTTTTCAATTTATTTCTACCTTTCTTTTTTTTATTCAATAAGAAAATTTTGAAGTTGGAAATCGTACCTTTATCATCGATACTTGACCCGCGAGCATCTTTCATAGCAGTAAGTATTTTGGTTTTATCAACTTGTGAAATAACATACTCACTTTGGTGTTGTGGAATCATGAGCTCGATTTTTGAGGGCTCTTTCAAATCATCAGGTACCATGACCTCTTCTTTTTTAGGTTTTTTCCATTCTTCTAATGTTTTGGGCTCGTCACGCAAATTTTCTTCAAACCTGTCATCAAAATTCTCAAAAGAAAATGCCATACTAGTGGACTCATCATTAGTCAAGTTATTATGAAGGGATAAAAATTCTTCTTCACAAATTTCTTCACAATTTCCATCAAAAGAATCAAATGATAATGTGTCACTAGTAAGCTCACTATCAAGCAAAATATTTTCTTTATCACTGGTTTCTTCATAATTATTGCCACAATGGTCTAAAATAGGTTGATCACAATGTTGAATTATAGACTCATCATGCACAAAACTATTTAATTCATTTTGAATCATATCTACTTCAGAAGATGACTGGAGTGATTGCTCGTTTGAGTCAGATATGTTCAAACTATTAGATGGTTGATCTATAAAAAGTTTAGCTTGAGAAATCGCTTTGAGAAGATCTTCCATACAAGATTCAATTTTAGAGGATGATTTTTGAGATGATGATTTTAGCAAAACTTCCATATCTTCCTCTATTCTACGTCTTCGTTCCTCAGACTCATGATCGTAATTTTTCTTATTTTTCTCAAATGATTGCATCTCAAGATCATGAGTGAAATTTGAAGAGTGATATGATGGATCCATATACAAATTTGATGACAGATATGAAGTGGTTGGAGGTAGATTCTCATGACATGCATATCTCGCTTCTAATCTTTTTAATCTTTCATCTAACAAGTTCAATTGAATATCTTGTTCATGATTAAATGTGGAACATGAAGATGAATAGCCCATAAAGAAAGGATCAGATTGAGGACTCTCTTGATATGGCTCTTGATTATATGCAAAATTAGAATTATTCATCCATTCATAATTATAATTTTGTGTATAAGAAACACTCGTAGGTTCATTATATGTATTGTGAATTTGATTATGACCTAGTCCTAGCGAACTTCCTATCCATGGACACTGATAATAATTATGATATGGATCATGACAATGATAGCAACCAGTTTGATTTTGAAACATTTTTTTTTAATTTTTTTTTGTTTGTTTTGAAGAAGGCGGAGAGGGAAAGAGATGGAAAAGAAAAAATAAAAACAATTGAAATATGATTTTTATAATTTTTTATTATTTTTTTTGTAGAATCAAGAACGATAAATACAGAAGTACACCAAATTTGAGGGAGAAATGGAAAGATATTGCCGCTACATAGCGGTATATACCGCTATTTAGCGGCCAAATCTGGGAGGTTACCTCTCAGATTTTTACAGTGCACTTCCACAACGCTTTACTTCCACAACGCTTTCCTGCACTTTGTATATCCTGTATCTAAAGTTCCAGATCTATACACACTCAACACACACTGTTAAGCCGTAAAACGTTAGAAAAAGCAAGAAAAATACCGTCGATCCCCGGCAACGGCGCCAAAAACTTGATGTGATAAATTACTGCAAGTGCACAGTGTCGGTGTAGCGCTGTACAGGTCGTCCCACAGAGATCTAGGGTGTTTTTGCGATTCTTACTCTTTCCTTAGTCTAGCGGATTAACAAAGGATTCTAGGTTGAAGTTGGATTAATCTAAATCGCCTAGGATCTAGAATCCACTAGTTTCCAACCATGTATTTACTTCTACTATCTTCTTCTTTCATAAAAATTTGATCTTTTTAGTTTAATCTTTATTTAAATTGCCCTAAGTATGAGCTATCAAGTGGTGTGCAAGCATAACTCATCAAAGATACTACTTCTCATAAAAACAAACTAAATCTTTAGATAATTCAATGAAAAAGATAAAATCAACAACTCCAAACCCTAACTAAGTATAGGCTATCAAGAAACCTAATTCAAATATAACCTATCAAAGTCTTAATCTTCGAGTTCTTGTATTTTAATCCTTTTAGAGAAAAATCATGTCTTTATTTATTTTTATTCAAGAAGAAAGATATTATAAAGCAATTACATGGTGGATCCTAACTTCATCTACATCCTAGAGCTAAACTAATTAGCTACTCATGATTCTAGAAAGCAATTAAATATAATCTAGAAAGCAAATAAATCTATACTAGAAAGCAATTAAATCTATCTAGAAAGCAAATAAAGATCTCAAAACAATGGCTTACCTCTGGAGCACGGTATTGTGGCCGCCACCCCTTCAGCAAAACCTTAATTTTATTAATGAAATACGAGTACAAACTAGATCCTAATCTACATTAACTACTGCATAAAAAACTAGAATACAAGGATACGGCCAATATATAGGCTTCGGAAATCAACCCTAATTCTAGCAGAACTATAAAGCCACAAAATTACATCGAATCCAGGGAAGAAAATTCAGCACGTGGGGCCCACAGTTGGCCGCTAAATGGTGGTTAAAACCGCTAAATAGCGGTTTAATTTTGAGTAACTCAATTGAAATTTCTTCCACATCCATCTCGTGTTTTGCTCATTATATTTCCTTGACTGTATTTGACTTTTCATCTCTATAACATCGTAGTCTAGTAGTTTTTCTCACTTTAGAAACTTTTCGGACTCTGATTTTCTACTCCAACATTGATTTCTTGCCATCTCCTTGTATGAATCGAATTACCTGAAAAAGGCACTAAAAATACCGGAGTAGCATTTATTTATATACAAAAATAGATAAAATATGAGAGGAAAAATACAATATATGATATTCATCACACCCCCACACCTATCTTTTGCTAGTCCTCGAGCAAAACCTAAATCTAAAAAGAAAAATAAAAATCCTAACTCACTTTCGCAGGAATCGCGATTGCACTTAGCACGTGCAATAAGCCTTTAAACCCCTATGTTACCCTAGTGGACGAGTGTTGTCTCGTGAGGGTTTGCAGTGAATATACCCACAAAATTCAAGAAGAAAATAGATTAAGGAATAAAGAAAAGAAAAATAAGGATAACCGAAAATCAAGAAAAATAGAAATTTTATACAAAGGAAAGAAAAATCTTTTTTTTTTATGATATTTTCATCAATTAATCTCACTAATATACAAACTCAAGAACGCATTTAGATTATCAATTTTCAAATCGAGCGTCATATCAGATACACTTATCATTTTAATCAAAAATTTAAATCCTATCTTTCAATACCTACTAACAGATAATTCATTGGCTCCTATACAACTACGTGCACGTGTGATAGTTTATTTCGGCCTTAGACTCAAACTCTAACTCATGATTCATCTCCTCTCTCATAACAAATTTTTTCCTTTTTTTTTCTTTTTTTTTTTAAGAATATTTCACCTTTCATGCGAATATTCACGCTTGCTTAGGCGCAACATACCCGATTACTTGGTTCATACTCTTTTCGTTTTTCTTTTTCTTTTTTTCTTAGAATATTTCACCTTTCATGCGAATATTTACACTTACTTAGGCGCAAAGTACCCGATTACTCAGATCATACTCTTTTTTTCACTCTTGAGGCTATTGCCTTAATACCAGGCGCACCCAATTATTTTATCACTCTCGAGGCTATTGCCTTTGGCTCACCCCATTATTTTATTCTCACTTTTTTTTCTTTTTTTTTTTCTTTTTTTTCTTTTTTTTTTTTTAGAGAGAGAAAACTTACTCAATCGTTATCATCTTTGTCCTTAATCTAATAAACTATTGTGAAGTGAAAAATAGATGTATATTTGCCTCAAAACTACTGTTAGCAATATTTATTTTTTATATTTTGATCTTTTTCATAAAATTCAAAGTGTATCATCCAATCTACTCTCCTATCCAATTTCAAATCTAAATTTATTCCTTTATCTATAAGTAGTTTGATCTATTGATAAAAATACATAAGTTTTTTTAATTTATTTTTCTTTTCAGTTTTTTTTTAATTTTTTCAATTTTTTTTATTTTTTTAGTTAGTTACCCTAAAAACTACCCAAAGTGTAAAATAAAGAAACCCAAAAATCTAAAAAAAATCCAAAAATCTAAAAAAAAAATCCTACAAATAAAAAAAAAATCCTAAAAAAAAATAAAAATCTCCTAAAAACTACTCCCCCACACCTAAACTTATGTATGCTCTCATACACAAACCAAGGGTGGCAAACTAAAAAAGAAAAGAAAACTATTATACAAATATTATACACTTATTAGAAAATTCAAACGGTTACGACCTCTTGATTTCTTTCCACTCTCATAACGTGTCCTCTTATGTTTTGATATGGATGAACTTAGGTTTTTTGTTAATTTTACATTTAATCTCTCCATCTTTTTTTTTATTTTTTTCAATTTATTTCTACCTTTCTTTTTTTTATTCAATAAGAAAATTTTGAAGTTGGAAATCGTACCTTTATCATCGATACTTGTCCCGCGAGCATCTTTCATAGCAGTAAGTATTTTGGTTTTATCAACTTGTGAAATAACATACTCACTTTGGTGTTGTGGAATCATGAGCTCGATTTTTGAGGGCTCTTTCAAATCATCAGGTACCATGACCTCTTCTTTTTTAGGTTTTTTCCATTCTTCTAATGTTTTGGGCTCGTCACGCAAATTTTCTTCAAACCTGTCATCAAAATTCTCAAAAGAAAATGCCATACTAGTGGACTCATCATTAGTCAAGTTATTATGAAGGGATAAAAATTCTTCTTCACAAATTTCTTCACAATTTCCATCAAAAGAATCAAATGATAATGTGTCACTAGTAAGCTCACCATCAAGCAAAATATTTTCTTTATCACTGGTTTCTTCATAATTATTGCCACAATGGTCTAAAATAGGTTGATCACAATGTTGAATTATAGACTCATCATGCACAAAACTATTTAATTCATTTTGAATCATATCTACTTCAGAAGATGACTGGAGTGATTGCTCGTTTGAGTCAGATATGTTCAAACTATTAGATGGTTGATCTATAAAAAGTTTAGCTTGAGAAATCGCTTTGAGAAGATCTTCCATACAAGATTCAATTTTAGAGGATGATTTTTGAGATGATGATTTTAGCAAAACTTCCATATCTTCCTCTATTCTACGTCTTCGTTCCTCAGACTCATGATCGTAATTTTCCTTATTTTTCTCAAATGATTGCATCTCAAGATCATGAGTGAAATTTGAAGAGTGATATGATGGATCCATATACAAATTTGATGACAGATATGAAGTGGTTGGAGGTAGATTCTCATGACATGCATATCTCGCTTCTAATCTTTTTAATCTTTCATCTAACAAGTTCAATTGAATATCTTGTTCATGATTAAATGTGGAACATGAAGATGAATAGCCCATAAAGAAAGGATCAGATTGAGGACTCTCTTGATATGGCTCTTGATTATATGCAAAATTAGAATTATTCATCCATTCATAATTATAATTTTGTGTATAAGAAACACTCGTAGGTTCATTATATGTATTGTGAATTTGATTATGACCTAGTCCTAGCGAACTTCCTATCCATGGACACTGATAATAATTATGATATGGATCATGACAATGATAGCAACCAGTTTGATTTTGAAACATTTTTTTTTAATTTTTTTTTGTTTGTTTTGAAGAAGGCGGAGAGGGAAAGAGATGGAAAAGAAAAAATAAAAACAATTGAAATATGATTTTTATAATTTTTTATTATTTTTTTTGTAGAATCAAGAACGATAAATACAGAAGTACACCAAATTTGAGGGAGAAATGGAAAGATATTGCCGCTACATAGCGGTATATACCGCTATTTAGCGGCCAAATCTGGGAGGTTACCTCTCAGATTTTTGCAGTGCACTTCCACAACGCTTTACTTCCACAACGCTTTCCTGCACTTTGTATATCCTGTATCTAAAGTTCCAGATCTATACACACTCAACACACACTGTTAAGCCGTAAAACGTTAGAAAAAGCAAGAAAAATACCGTCGATCCCCGGCAACGGCGCCAAAAACTTGATGTGATAAATTACTGCAAGTGCACAGTGTCGGTGTAGCGCTGTACAGGTCGTCCCACAGAGATCTAGGGTGTTTTTGCGATTCTTACTCTTTCCTTAGTCTAGTGGATTAACAAAGGATTCTAGGTTGAAGTTGGATTAATCTAAATCGCCTAGGATCTAGAATCCACTAGTTTCCAACCATGTATTTACTTCTACTATCTTCTTCTTTCATAAAAATTTGATCTTTTTAGTTTAATCTTTATTTAAATAACCCTAAGTATGAGCTATCAAGTGATGTGCAAGTATAACTCATCAAAGATACTACTTCTCATAAAAACAAACTAAATCTCTAGATAATTCAATGAAAAAGATAAAATCAACAACTCCAAACCCTAACTAAGTATAGGCTATCAAGAAACCTAATTCAAATATAACCTATCAAAGTCTTAATCTTCGAGTTCTTGTATTTTAATCCTTTTAGAGAAAAATCATGTCTTTATTTATTTTTATTCAAGAAGAAAGATATTATAAAGCAATTACATGGTGGATCCTAACTTCATCTACATCCTAGAGCTAAACTAATTAGCTACTCATGATTCTAGAAAGCAATTAAATATAATCTATAAAGCAAATAAATCTATACTAGAAAGCAATTAAATCTATCTAGAAAGCAAATAAAGATCTCAAAACAATGGCTTACCTCTGGCGCACGATATTGTGGCCGCCACCCCTTCAGCAAAACCTTAATTTTATTAATGAAATACGAGTACAAACTAAATCCTAATCTACATTAACTACTGCATAAAAAACTAGAATACAAGGATACGGCCAATATATAGGCTTCGGAAATCAAACCCTAATTCTAACAGAACTATAAAGCCATAAAATTACATCGAATCCAGGGAAGAAAATTCAGCACGTGGGGCCCACAGTTGGACGCTAAATGGCGGTTAAAACCGCTAAATAGCGGTTTAATTTTGAGTAACTCAATTGAAATTTCTTCCACGTCATCTCGTGTTTTTCTCATTATATTTCCTTGACTGTATTTGACTTTTCATCTCTATAACATCGTAGTCTCGTACTTTTTCTCACTTTAGAAACTTTTCGGACTCTGATTTCCTACTCCAACATTGATTTCTTGCCATCTCCTTGTATGAATCGAATTACCTGAAAAAGGCACTAAAAATACCCGAGTAGCATTTATTTATATACAAAAATAGATAAAGTATGAGAGGAAAAATACAATATATGATATTCATCACTCACCATAATAAATATTTTCTTTTGAAGATCCTAACTCGATCACCGGTTTTGTTTGTTGCCCAGACAAGTCATCCAAGCATGTGCACTTAGGCACCTCTGCCAAAACTCGATGATCCTGACCTAATCATTTTTGCGTGTGCAATTAAGCGCCTTCGCAAAACTCCAGGCATGTGCAATTAGGTGCCTCTGTCGAAACCCGATGATCCTGACCCGATCATCTTGGCCTGTGCAATAAGCACCTCCGCCCAACCCCAGGCATGTGCAATTAAGAACCACTGTTGAAACCGATGATCCTGACTCGATCATCTTGGCATTTACAAATAAGCGTCTCCGCCAGATCCCAGGCATGTGTAATTAGGCGCCTCTACCAAAATCGATGATCCTAACCTGATCATCTAGATGTGTGCAATTAAGCACCTCTACCAATTTTCAAGCATGTGCAATTAGGCACTTCTGCCAAAACCGATGATCCTGACCCTATCATCTTGGTGTGTGCCGTCAAACTCCAAGCATGTGCAATTAAGCACCTCTGCCGAATCTCTTGATCTTAACATGATCACTCGTTCAAAATCAACTATTTATCATAATCATAATCATATATAAATCATATTATCACTTATTGCTCAAAATGATATGAAACTAAGTGATAGAAAAATAAAAATTTTCTTTATTCATGTTTGCATGAATGAAGACAAGTCAACAAAGAAAGAAAAGTAGAAGTAAAAAATTTGAACTTCCTTATTTATCGCAAAAAGAAGAAAAGATACAAGGAGCTTAAAGTTCTCCCTAGAGTTTCAAACGGTTCTCAATCTAGTCAATAACTTGTCATAGAGTCTCCTGCACGGAGTGTAGAGCCTGGTGACGTAAGTCATCTTCACGGATAGCAAGATGCAGGGAGAGTTGGAGCCGAAATTCTTTGATTGCCTATATTCTCATGATCCCTGCTTGCTTGAGTTGCCTCTGTCGCAAGACCAGCTTCTCCCTTCTTTTTAAAGACTCCTCCAGTCTGGCTTGGCTGGTTTCCAAGATGGCCTAGTTTTGTGAGCTCGAAGGATTGCTGCCTGGCTCCCCTCAATCTAAAAGTCAACCTTCTCCAAATCTGCCAGAACTGCTTCTTGGCTAGTTTGGAGATAGCCTAACTCTCGGGACCAAATTTTTTCTTGGCATCGCAACTCTTCTTGGCGGGCCATCAAGTCTACTCGAAGTTGCGCCAACTCAGTCTCTGCGATCGCCTCCACATCAGCTTGCCGGAGGGTGTTCAACGTCTGCACCTCTCCATCCAGAGCTTTTAGCCAGGATCGGTAGAGAGCTAATCGTTAGCGACCCCCGATTCTCTCAATATTATCCAAGTAACTATTCAACATAGGGCGTCCAAGTTCAAGGAAGTCCCGCCCATCCATAATCATGTTGATACGTCTTCTTAGTAGTCGTCAGTGGTCAAATCAACAGCAGGAAAAGCTAAGTCCGGAACCGTCGGCAGGGGAGTAGCTTCTGTAGGAATGGATGAAGGAGAAGCCCGTCCTTGCACTCGGCTCATGATGTGCGGAGCTAGCAATTGCAACAACGAATTGGCTGAGCTGGGAACCCAAGGAGATGCACCACCTGCGCTAGTCACTGGAGCGACAGGACTAGCGGGGGTAGACTTAGAAGGAGGACCACCACCCGAAGCTTCTGCAGTGATAGTTGTTGCCTCGAAAGAAAACTTTAAAGAGTCTTATATGCCAACTAGCAGAGTAGCCAGTGCAACAGAGGAGCAGTGGAAGGAATGGCAGCTACAATTATCGAAGGAGTCGTCACAGCCGTTTGGGAAATTATAGGCACTCCAACGACAACTGGGAAGCTATCCTCAGAACAGCCGGCTGGAGTGGGAGATGGCAAACTCGGCTCTAGAGAAATAGAAGCTTCTGGCATTTCAGATACAACAAGCTGCATCCTATCATCACTCTCTAGCTTGTCAGATGGAGGATTGGTGGACTTAGCAGTGGTCTTAGCAGAGCTGCCATGGGGCGTGATGTAGTTTGCATCGAACTCCTCGGCAGACCTGCCCAATCTACCAACCGACTAGCTAATGATGGAATAATCTACCTATTCTTCAGAGTCTACCCTAGTCGTAAAGTGCATCGACGAGTGAAGGCGACAACCTAGACCTCAGGAAGAAACAAAAAACATCAAAACTCCACGAAATGTGTATAAGAAAAGGGAAATAAACTGAATCATACCAGTGGAAACCAGCCTGGTGGTTGGACTAGACGGAGGAGCAGTAGTAGTCTCTAATAAAGCTCTAGTCTCACTGGTTGGGGGAAGCATCATAGTACGATCAGGAGAACCAAGAGCAAGAAAATCTGAAGCACTAGCGGTATTGGAAGTGATGTGTTAAATCTACTGCAAGCGCACAACGTCGTTGTAGCACTATATAGGTTGTTCCCATAGGGATCTAAGGTGTTCTGCTATTCTCACTAATTCTTTAGTCCTACCGGATTAACTACGGTTTCTAAGTTGGATTTGAATTATTCTAATTAGCCTAGGATATAGAATCTACTAGTTTCCCACTATGAATTACTTCATTATCTTCTTCCTATCATAAAAATTTGATCTTTTAGTTTTAATCTTTACTTAAAGTGTTCTAAGAATGTGTTATCAAGTGGTGTGCAAGTATAACGCATCAAAAATACAACTTTTTATAGAGATAAATTATATCGTTAGATAACTCTATGACAAAAATAAAAAGTAACAAGCCCAAACCCTAACTAAGTATAGGCTATCAAGAAATCTAATTCAAGTATAACCTATCAAAGCATTAATCTACGAGTTGTTATATTTTAATCTTTTCATTGAAAAATCATGTCTTTATTATTTTATTTAGGAAGAAAATACTAGAGAGCAACTACATGGTAAATTCCTAGTTTCATCTACATCCTAAAACTAAACTAAATTAGTTACTAATAGTTCTAATTAGAAAGATCATATATTTATTCATGAAAGCAAAAAAATAAATCTAGAAAGCAAGATTAATGTAAACTAGAAAATAATTAGAAGAAAATTATCTACGAAAAATTGATGAACAACAAAGGATACCTCTGGAGTTTGGTATGGCGGCCGTCACCCCTTCGGTAAAATCCTAATTTTATTTATAATTATGAGTACAAAATTACATCATGATAAAATCCTAGATTATAAGGATACAACCAATATATAGGTTTCGGAGAATCAAATCCTAATTTTAGTACAAGTGAGAAACTATAAAATTACATTGAAACCCCCGTAAAAAATATCAGGAGAAGCTAACCCCAAAGTGCTGCCAAACGACAGCAAATGCCGCAAAATGGTGGCAAAAGTATGCAATCCTAGCTCCAATTTTCTTCTAAATTAAGCTCTGATAGTTTTATTTGTATTTAAATGACTGTATTAAAATTTGGGTCTCTACAGCTTCATAATCGTTTAGATTTGCTCAGTTTTAACTCTTCTCTGGGCTTGATTTCCTAATCCGACTATGAGTTTATACCATCTCCTTGTAGGAATAGATTTACCTGAAAAACATACTAAAAATACCCGAGTAGTATTATTTAAATACAAAAATAGATAATATGAAGGTTATAAATATGCATTATATGGCACTCATCATACCCCCACACCTATCTTTTGCTAGTCCTCGAGCAAAACGTAAATCTAAAAAGAAAAAGAAAAATCCTAACTCACTTTCGTAGGAATCACGATAATACTTAGCACATGCGACAAGCCGTTAAACCCCTAGATTACCCTAGTGAACAACTTGTGTCTCGTGAGAGTTTGCAGTGAATATACTCACAAAATGCGTGAAGAAAATAGATTAAGGAATAAAAAAAGAAAAATAAGGATAACAAAAAATCAAGAAAAATAAAAATTTTATACAAAAGAAAGAAATTTTTTTAATGATATTTTATTCAATTAATCTCACTAATATACAAACTAAAGAACGCATGTAGATTATCAATTTTCAAGTCAAGCGTCATATCAAATACACTTATCATTTTAATCAAAAATTCAAATCCTATCTATCAATACCCTCTAATAGATAATTTATTGGCTCCTATACATTTACGTGCACGTATGATAATCTACTTCGGCCTTTGACTCTAATTCTAACTCATGATTCATCTCCTCTCTTATAATAATTTTTTTAAGAATATTTCATCTTTCATGCGAATATTCATGCTTGCTTAGGTGAAAAGTACCCGATTACTTGGATCATACTCTTTTTTTTCTCTCTGAGGCTATTGCCTTAATACTAGGCTCACCATTTTTTCTCTCTGAAACTATTGCCTTAATATTAGGCTCACTCCCTTTTTTCTTCTCTATTTTTTTTTTCATTTCTGAAACTATTGCCTTAATACTAGGCTCACCCCTTTTTTTTTCTTTTTCTTTTTTTTGTTTAAAGAGAAGATTACTCAATCGTTATCATCTTCATTCATAACCTAATAAACTATTGTGAAGTGAAAAATAGATGTATACTTATCTCAAAATTATTGTTAGCAGTATTTATTTTTTTGGATTTTAATATTTTTCATAAAATTCTGAGTGTATCATCCAATTTACTCTCCTATTAAATTTTAAATTTAAATTTATTCTTTTATTTGTAATTAGATTGATCTATTGATGAAAATATATAATAGAACTTTTTTTACTTTTGTTTATTAGGTAGTTACCTTAAAAACTATCCAAAGTGTAAAATAAAGAAATCCAAAAATCTAAAAATAAAATAAAAATTCTAAAAAATACTAAAAATCCTAGAAAAAGTACGAAGAAAATACACTAACCCACTCTCTCACACCTAAACTCGTGTATGCCCTCATACACAAACAAAGGATGGTAAAATAAATATAAAAATTATTGTACAAATACTATACAAATAATGAGAGTCATAAAAAGTTACGATCTCAATATCGTCACCCTATTAAAGTATGGTAAGCAGTTATGACCTCTCGATCGCTTCCAACTTTCATAATGTGTGTGTTTTAAACGTGAAGTGGGTGCATTATTGTATCTCATCATCATCTTACAAGTCATGAAATTACATGTCTGTATCTTATACCGTCCTTACTTTTTCTTTATCCACATATAAGTATTAATAATTGGGTTAAAGAATTCTTCATTATAAACCTGCCAATCATCGTTAGTAACAAGCACATATGTAGAAATATCATGAGGTGAGAAGAGTGCAATATGATTAAGTGAATGTGGTAGTGGCCCTTTTAACTCACGAAGTAATGCGCGCTTCTCTGCAAACAAATCCTCAAAAGTTTACTCATAAATAAATAGCATATTTGTGCAAGTGTCATCATACATAGAATCGGCATGTGCCAATTTATCTAATAATATGAGCTCATCTTTGAAAATTTGCTCAAATGAGGGTTCATCATCAATGCAAGAGATAGAATGAGAGTGCAAACTGTAAATCATGTTTATCTCAATGAGAGAGCTCATTGTGTGCTCATCCATATTGAATATGTTCAATGACATAGTCATATTCCCAAATGATAGTTTCATGAGATCACTCCTACAATCAATTAATGCATTTGGTGTTACAAAGAATAGTCTATCCAAGATATTAGAAATTTGATTCCGTAGATTGGAAATCGGCTGAGTTTCTAAGACAATAAAGTCTACATGAAAGATGAACGTGCCGACCGTATTGAGCACATGTTCAACCATACCAAGTGGTCTCTTGATCAAACGATCAGCTAGCTGTAATGTGATCTTAGTAGATTGAAGTTTTTCTAACCCCAGCTGCTGATAAATAGTGTAAGGAAGCAAGTTGACACTTACCCTAAGATCAAGCAATGCCCTATCAATTGTAGTGTTCCCAATGGTGCATGAGATTGTGGGAGAATCTGGATCATTGTATTTGACAGGTAAGAAGTTAGAGAGGATATGTAATATATTTGTAGCAAAAAAAACTTTCTCAGGAATGTTTCTTACTCGTTTCTTAGTACACAAATCATTGAAAAACTTGGCATAAGTAGGAATCTGTTGTATAATATCAATGAGTGGAATATTAACTTTCACCTGCTAAAATATTTCAAGAATCTTCTCTACTTGCAGTGAAAGTTTCCTAAACTGATTGGGATATGATGTTTTCGGTTTAGGAACAACTTCTTCCAAATGAGCATGTGATGGTAATGGAGGTGATGGAGATAGATGTGGAGAAAGAGATGGAAAAATGGTGTAGCCTGTGAAATAGTAGGAGTAAGATTAGGGGGCATGGCTGCATTATTGTCCACTTACTTGCGAGATCTGAGTATGTGAATGTCATTGTATTGGTGAACATGAGATAAAACAAACTAAGATGAGTTAGAGTTGGAGTTCATTATTGGTTGGGTCGGAAAGGTACTTGGCCCCCGTTCACTCAACTATATGGTTAACTGTTCAACCTGCTGCTCTATATTCTTGATCGATTGAGAATTTACAAGAAGTTGTTGCTCGGTCCATTGTATAAAATCAGTAGATACTTTCATTAAATTTTTTATTTATGTGTCTAAATTCGACGTCGTCTTGAAAATGTTCTCCATATTTCTTTCAAATGTCGTTAACCATATATCATAATCATTGTTAGACCCCTATTGTTAATATGATTGATTATGTGCAGTGGTCTATTCTGGTTGTTCTCTTGATTTGAAGCATTTGGGTGTTGATAAGCACCCATATTTGGTCTTAAAAACTGACCAGTGCTTGGAGGCTGCATATTAGGATTGAGGGCTCTTGATATTGCTCTTGACCTCATGAGAGATTTGGGTGATTTCTCCAACCAAGATTGTAAATAGGAGCATAAAGATTGTTCTTGGGTAGTTGATACAAGGCGTTAGCCTGCTCAAGTGTGGGACCCATTGGATTCATTAATAATGGATACTCCTCTATAATATGATTCAGAGTTTCGCAATTAAAGCATGTGGGAACTTGAATTTGATTTACTTGACCCACCGGTGGAGCGCTAGGAGTCTCTAATGCCTCAATTCTTCTTATAAGGGCTGCAATCTTAGTTTCAGTAGCTATAGAGCTGTCGACACTATGGATCTCACCCTTATGCCCAAAAGTTGATGCATTGGGTTTCTCAGCGGGACTCTCTCACTGGATAATTTTCCACGATAGGTCCTCAAAGAAGTCCCACATTTCATCCTCATTCTTTCTCATGAACTCCCCCTGACACATAGACTCAAGAAGAGTTTTGGATGTGTAATCGAGTCTTTCGTACACGATTTGACACAACCGCTACTTTTCTATCGCATAGTGGGGGCACTGAGCTAATAAATCTTTGAATCGTTTCAAGTATTTCCATAAAGATTCTCCCGGCACTTGACAGAATTGATTAATTTGATTTCGAATTTTTACCGTCTTATGCGTGGGGTAATACTTCTTGAGAAACACTGTAACGAATTCATCCCAAATAGTGATTGAATCTGCAGGCATACAGTATAGCCACTTATTGGCATAATCTTTGAGAGCGATTGAATGAAGTGGAGCTTAATTGTATCCTCCGACAAGTTTTGAAGTTTAATTGTCATGCATACTTCCTAAAATTCACTGATAAAGAGATATGCATCCTCAGAATCAGAACTAGTGAATTTAGGAAGCATGCTGATATACTGTGGCTTCAATTTATAGTGATTACCCACTGCATGTGGAAGTTTGATGCATGATAGTAGTGATGTGCGCAACGGGTAATATCAATCCTGAAGGATCGGGATTGATTAGTGATGTGTTATATTTACTGCAAGCGTACAGTATCGTTGTAGCGCTGTACAGGTCGTCTCACAGGGATATAGGGTGTTTCTGCGTTCTTACTTTCTCTATAGTTCAACGGACTAACCAAAGGTTCTAGATTGAGGTCGAATTTATCTAAGTAGCCTAGGATTTAGAATCCAATAATTTCCTACCATGTTCTTACTTCTAATATTTTCTTCTATCATAAAAATTCGATCTTTTTAGTTTAATTTTTACTTAAAGTGCCCTAAGCATGAGCTATCAAGTGTTGTGCAAGTATAGCTCATCAAAGGATGCTACTTCTTATAAAAATAAACTAAATATTGTAGATAATTCAAATAAAATAGTAAAACCAGCAACCCCAATCCCTAACTAAGCATAGATTATCAAGAATCCTAATTCAAGTATAATCTATCAAAGTTCTAAACTTCGGGTCCTCGTATTTTAATGTTTCATTTGAAAAATCATGGCTTTTATTAATTTTATTTAAGAAGAAAAATATTAGAAATAATTACATGGTGGATCTTAGTTTCATCTACATCCTAGGGCTGATCTAATCAGCTACTCATGATTTTTGCTAAGGAAGATTAGATTTTAATTCATACAATGATAAACCCTAATCTAGAAAGCGGTAAATCCTAAAATAAAAAGCAATTGAATTTATGCAGAAATAAAATAAAAATTGCAAAAATAATGGGTTACCTCTGGACACGGTGTTGTGCCGTCGACTTTCAGCAAAAACCCCCAATTCATTCAACAGAGAAAATCGCGTACAAAAATAAAATCCAGAATCCCGAATCCAGAAAATACAAGGGTTGGCTCTTAAATAGGTCTCGGAAACCAAACCCTATTTCTAAACAGTTTAAAAAAACTAAACAATTACATTTAAGCCCACGACGAAAATTCCTCTGCGAACACTACAGTTTTACCGCTATTTAGCGGTAAAAACCGCTATTTAGCTGGTAAATAGTGAGACATTGTACTGAAATTTCTTCTGCAGAAGTATCTTATCTTGTAATCTTTAATTTATTAACTTTATTTGACTTATAATTCCTGAAGTACTTTGATGTTGTAGTCTTGCCCGATTTAGAAACTTTTCGGCGTTTGATTTCCTAGTCCACTCTTGTTTCATGTCTCCTCCTTGTATAATTCGGATTACCTGCAAAAGACACTGAAAATACCCGAGTAGCATTTATTTATACACAAAAATAGATAAAGTATGAGAGAAAAAATACAATATATGATATTCATCACACCCCCACACCTATCTTTTGCTAGTCCTCGAGCAAAACCTAAATCTAAAAAGAAAAATAAAAATCCTAACTCACTTTCGCAGGAGTCGCGATTGCACTTAGCACGTGCAACAAGCCTTTAAACCCCTAGGTTACCCTAGTGGACGAGTTGTGTCTCGTGAGGGTTTGCAGTGAATATACCCACAAAATTCAAGAAGAAAATAGATTAAGGAATAAAGAAGAGAAAAATAAGGATAACCGCAAATCAAGAAAAATAAAATTTTGTACAAAAGAAAGAATTTTTTTTTTAATAATATTTTCATCAATTGGTCTCACTAATATACAAACTCAAGAACGCATTTAGATTATCAATCTTTTAAATTGAGCGTCATATCAGATACACTTATCATTTTAATCAAAAATTTAAATCTTATCTTTCAATATCTACTAACAGATAATTTATTAGCTCATATACATCTACGTGCATGTGTGATAGTCTACTTTGGTTTTAGACTCCAACTCTAACTTATGATTCATCTCCTCTCTCATAAGAAATTTTTTTTTTTTTTTTTTTTTTTTAAGAATATTTCACCTTTCATGCGAATATTTATGCTTGCTTAGGCGTAACATACCCGATTACTCAGTTCATACTCTTTTCTTTTTTTTTTTAATTTTTTTTTAAGAGTATTTCACCTTTCATGCAAATATTCACGCTTACTTAGGCGCAAAGTACCCGATTACTTGGATCATACATTTTTTTCACTCTTGAGGCTATTGCCTTAATACCAGGCGCACCCCATTATTTTATTCTCACCTTTTTTTTCATTTTTTTCTATTTTTTTATTTTTTTTAGAGAGAGAAAACTTACTCAATCGTTGTCATCTTTGTCCTTAACCTAATAAACTATTGTGAAGTGAAAAATAGATGTATACTTGCCTCAAAACTACTGTTAGCAATATTTATTTTTCAGATTTTGATCTTTTTCATAAATTTCAAAGTGTATCATCCAATCTACTCTCCTATCCAATTTTAAATCTAAATTTATCCATTTATCTGTAATTAGTTTGGTCTATTGATGAAAAATATAATTTTTCTTTTTAAAATTTTTTTTCATTTTTTTTTATTTTTTAAATTAGTTACCCTAAAAACCACCCAAAGTGTAAAATAAAGAAACTCAAAATATTAAAAATAAAAAACATAAAAAATAAAATAAAGTCCTAAAAATAAAAATCTCCTAAAAACTACTCTCCCACACCTAAACTTGTGTATGCCCTCATACACAAACCAAGTGTGGTAAAACAAAATGTGAAAACTATTATACAAATACTATACAAATAATGAGAGTCGTAAAAGTTACGATCTCAATATCATCACCCTATTAATGCATGAAAAGCGGTTACGACCTCTCGATCGCTTCCCACTTTCATAGTGTGTACGTTTTAAACGTGAAGTGGGTGCATTATTGTATTTCATCAACCTCTTACAAGTCACGAGATTACCTGTCTGCTTCTTATGTCGTCCTCGCTTTTTCTTTGTCCACATGTAAGCATTAACAATTGGATTAAAGAATTCTTTATTATAAACCTGCCAATCATCGTTAGTAACAAGCATACATGTAGAAATATCATGAGGTGAGAAGAGTCTAATATGATTAAATGAATGTGGTGGTGGCTCTTCTAACTCATGAAGTAATGCGAGCTCCTCTGCAAACAAATCCTCAAAAGTTTGTTCATAATTCAATGGCACACTTGCACAAGTATCATCATATATTAAATTAGTATGTGCCAATTCTTCTAATAGTATGAGCTCATATTTGAATATTTGCTCAAATGAAGGTTCATCATCAGTAGAAGAGGTCGAATGAGTGTGCAAACTATGAATCATATTGACCTCAATGAGAGAGCTCGTTGCGTGCTCATCCATATTAAATATGTTCAATGCCACAATCATATTTCCAAACGATAACTTCATGAGACCACTCCTACAATCAATCAATGCATTTGATGTTGCAAGGAATGGTCTACCCAAGATAATGGGAATTTGATTCCGTAGATTGGAGATTGGCTCAGTTTCTAAAACAATAAAGTCTACAGGAAAAATAAACTCGCCAACCTTAATGAGCACATCTTCAACCATACCAAGTGGTCTCTTAATTGAACGATCAGCTAACTGTAATGTGACCTTGGTAGGTTGAAGTTTTCCTAACCCCAGTTGTTGATAAATAGTGTAAGGAAGCAAATTGACACTTGCCCCTAAATCAAGCAATGCCCTATCAAATATAGTGTTCCCAATGGTGCATGATATTGTAGGGGAACCTGGATCTTTGTACTTGATAGGCAAGGAGTTAGAGAGGATATGTGATATATTTGCAGCAAGAAAAACTTTCTCAGGAACGTTTCTTGCTCGTTTCTTACTGCACAAATCCTTGAGGAACTTAGCATAAGTAGGAACCTGTTGTATCATGTCAAGGAGTGGAATATTAACCTTCACTTGCTGAAATGTTTCAAGAATCTTTGCTACTTGCGGTGAAGGCTTCCTAAGCCGATTTGGATATGGTGCTTTCGGCTCAAGAACAGGTTCTTCCAAATGAGTACATGACGATGATGGAGGTGATGGAGATGATTGTGGAGAAACGGGTGGAAGATATGATGTAGCCTGCGAGATAGTAGGAGTGGGATCAGGGGGCACGGCTACACTATTATCCACTTGCTTGCTAGATCTAAGCGTGTGAATGGCATTGCATTGGTAGACATGCGACTGATTGGAGTTTGAGGAACTGGCGTTAGGATTTGTTATGGGTTGACTTGGAAAAGTGCCCTTGCCACGTTCACTCATTTGATTAGCTAGTTGTCCAACCTGCTGCTCTACATTCTTAATAGATTGAGAGTTCACGAGCAGGTGCTGATCTGTTCTTTGAATAAAATCAGTTGACACTTTCATAAAATTCTGCATGTATGTGTCAAGGTTGGACTGAGACTTGAGAAGATTTTAAAGTGCTTCTCAAGTGACTGAAGTCGCTTTTCTTGTTCATTATTAGACCCCTGTTGTAGATATGAGTGGTTTTGTACAGGTGGTCTATTCTGGTTGTTCCCATGGTTTGAAATATTTGGGTGTTGATAAGTACCCATATTTGGTCTTGGAAACTGACCAGTGGCTGGAGGTTGCATGTTAGGGTTAGGGCCCCCCTGATATTGCCCTTGACCCCATGATAGATTTGGATGATTTCTCCAGCCAGGATTGTATGTAGGAGCGTAAGGATTGTTCATGAGTTGTTGATATAAGGCGTTAGCCTGCTCAAGTGTGCGACCCATGGAATTCATTAACAATGGACACTCCTCCACAACGTGATTGGGAGTTCCGCAATTAAAGCATGTGGGACTTTGGAGTTGATTCACTTGACCCACTGGTGGAGACTGAGCACTAGGAGTCTCCAGTGCCTCAATTCTTCTCATAAGGGCTGCGATCTTTGCTTCAGCAGCTATAGAGCTGTCGACGCTATGGATCCCACTCTTATGAGCAGAAGTTGATATACTGGGCTTCTCAGTAGAACTCTCCCACTGCATAGTCTTCCATGATAAGTCCTCAAGAAAGTCCCATGCTTCATCCTCGTTTTTCTTCATAAACTCCCCTTGACACATGGATTCCAGAAGAGTTTTGGATGTGTAATCAAGTCCTTCGTATATGATTTGACACAACCGCCACTTTTCTATCGCATGGTGGGGGCACTGAGCCAATAAATCCTTGAACCGTTTTAAGTATTTCCAGAAAGGTTCTCCCGACACTTGACAGAATTGATTAATTTGATTTCTGATTCTTGCCGTCTTGTGTGTGGGATAATATTTCTTGAGAAACACTGTAACGAATTCATCCCAAGTAGTGATTGAATCAGAAGGCATACTGTACAACCACTTCTTGGCATTATCCTTAAGTGCAAAAGGGATGAAGCGGAGCTTAACTGCGTCCTCCGATAAGTTTTGCAGTTTTATCATTACGCATACTTCTTGAAATTCACTGATAAAGAGATATGCATCTTCTGAATCAGAACCAGTGAATTTGGGAAGCATACTAATGTACTGCGGTTTTAATTCATAGTGATTACCCGCTACGTGTGGAAGTTTGATGCATGATGGTAATGATGTACGCAACGGGTAACATCGATCCTGAAGGATCGGGATCGGCTGGTCCATCTTGTCTCCCATGAACAAATCTGATCTTACAAGTCGACCAAATTGATCACGAGTCCAATGTGGCATGAACCAACGACCGTGAGTGTATGCGTGAACTTCCTAAACTAATGCAAGAAGTGGGGTATGGTGGAGAGATAAAACGGGTGAATAGATATGATCAAATAAAAATGTTAATTATACTGTTCCTAATTTTTGTATTTTTTTTTTTTAACTTTTCTACAGAATCAGGAAGAAAAACTACAGAAACAGAGAAAATTCAGATTCAGAACGTACCTGTTTCACCGCTAAATAGCGGTTCTAGCCGCTGAATAACGGCTATACTGATGAATTTGACTTTGAGCTTTTTTCTGCTTGGTTAAGAGGCTCTTCCAATCCTTTAAATTTTCCTGTCTCTGCAATTTCTATTTCCTGCACACTCACACACACTGTTAACCCGTAAAATGCTAGAAAAAACAAGAAAAACACCGTCGATCCCCTGCAACGGCGCCAAAAACTTGATGTGTTATATTTACTGCAAGCGTACAGTATCGTTGTAGCGCTGTACAGGTCGTCTCACAGGGATATAGGGTGTTTCTGCGTTCTTACTTTCTCTATAGTTCAACGGACTAACCAAAGGTTCTAGGTTGAGGTCGAATTTATCTAAGTAGCCTAGGATTTAGAATCCACTAATTTCCTACCATGTTCTTACTTCTAATATTTTCTTCTATCATAAAAATTCGATCTTTTTAGTTTAATTTTTACTTAAAGTGCCCTAAGCATGAGCTATCAAGTGTTGTGCAAGTATAGCTCATCAAAGGATGCTACTTCTTATAAAAATAAACTAAATATTGTAGATAATTCAAATAAAATAGTAAAACCAGCAACCCCAATCCCTAACTAAGCATAGATTATCAAGAATCCTAATTCAAGTATAATCTATCAAAGTTCTAAACTTCGGGTCCTCGTATTTTAATGTTTCATTTGAAAAATCATGGCTTTTATTAATTTTATTTAAGAAGAAAAATATTAGAAAATAATTACATGGTGGATCTTAGTTTCATCTACATCCTAGGGCTGATCTAATCAGCTACTCATGATTTTTGCTAAGGAAGATTAGATTTTAATTCATACAATGATAAACCCTAATCTAGAAAGCGGTAAATCCTAAATTAAAAAGCAATTGAATTTATGCAGAAATAAAATAAAAATTGCAAAAATAATGGGTTACCTCTGGACACGGTGTTGTGCCGTCGACTTTCAGCAAAAACCCCCAATTCATTCAACAGAGAAAATCGCGTACAAAAATAAAATCCAGAATCCCGAATCCAGAAAATACAAGGGTTGGCTCTTAAATAGGTCTCGGAAACCAAACCCTATTTCTAACCAGTTGAAAAAAAGTAAACAATTATATTTAAGCCCACGACGAAAATTCCTCTGCGAAAACTACAGTGTTACCGCTATTTAGCGGTAAAAACCGCTATTTAGCGGGTAAATAGTGAGACATTGTACTGAAATTTCTTCTGCAGAAGTATCTTCTCTTGTAATATTTAATTTATTAACTTTATTTGACTTATAATTCCTGCAGTACTTTGATGTTGTAGTCTTGCCCGATTTAGAAACTTTTCGGCGTTTGATTTCCTAGTCCACTCTTGTTTCATGTCTCCTCCTTGTATAATTCGGATTACCTGCAAAAGACACTGAAAATACCCGAGTAGCATTTATTTATACACAAAAATAGATAAAGTATGAGAGAAAAAATACAATATATGATATTCATCAATTAGTCCATCTTATCTTCCATGAACAAATATAATCTCACTGATCGACCAAATTGGTCACGAGTCCAATGTGGTATGAACCAGCGACCGTGGATGTGTGAGTTTCCTAAACTAATGTAAGATGTGATGTGTGGTGAAGATAAAATGGTGGAAGAGATATGATCAAAGAAAAAAATGTGACTCCTACTATTTTTTGTATTTTCGTTACAGAAATTGGGACCCAAAATATAGAACTGAAAAAAAAGAGGGAAGAGACTCACAAACTTTACTGCTAAATAGCGGCAATTGCCGCTGTTTAGTGGCAAAACCAGAGAGTTTGGCTTCCTAGTTTTTGCAGTGTACTTTCGAGACTTTTCTCGTCCCTTTTTACTTTATCTGAACTTTCAGGTCCCTGCATGCTCAACACACATTATTAACTCGTAAAACGTTAGAAAAAGTAAGAAAAATACTATCAATCCCTAACAACGGTGCCAAAAACTTGATGTATTAAATCTACTATAAGCGCACAATATCGGTGTAGTGCTGTACAAGTCGTTCCCACAGAGATATAAGAATTTTGCTATTCTCATTAATTCTTTTGTCCTATCGGATTAATTACGGTTTCTAAGTTGGATTTGAATTATTTTAATTAGCCTAGAATATAGAATCTACTAGTTTCCAACCATGAATTACTTCTATTATCTTCTTTCTATCATAAAAATTCAATTTTTAGTTTTAATCTTTACTTAAAGTTTTTTAAGCATGTATTATCAAGTGGTGTGCAAACATAACATATCAAAGATACAACTTTTATAGAGATAAACTAAATTGTTAGATAACTCTATAATAAAAATGAAAAGTAATAACTCCAAACCCTAACTAAATATAGACTATCAAGAAATCTAATTCCAGTATAATCTATCAAAGAATTAATCTACGAGTTGTTATATTTTAATCTTTTCATTGAAAAATCATGTCTTTATTATTTTATTTAGGAAGAAAACACTAGAGAGCAACTACATGGTGGATTTCTAATTTCAGCTACATCCTAGAGCTAAACTAAATTAACTACTCATAGTTCTAATTAGCAAGATCACATTTGTATTCATGAAAGCAAAAAAATCTAATCTAGAAAGCAAGATTAATTTAAATTAGAAAGCAATTAGAAAAAAATTACCTAAGAAAAATTGATGAACAACAAAGGATACATCTGGAGTTTGGTATGGCAGCCGTCACCTTTTCGGCAAAACCCTAATTTTATTTGTAATTACAAGTACAAAATTACATCATGATAAAATTCTAGATTATAAGAATATGACCAATATATAGGTTTTGAAGAATCAAACCCTAATTTCAATACAAGTGAGAAACTATAAAATTATATCGAAACCCCTGTAAAAAAATCAGGAGAAGCGGGCCCCATAGTGCCGTTAAATGCTGGCAAAAGTATGCAATGTTGGCTCCAATTTTCTTCTACATTAAGCTCTGATCCTTTTCTTTATATTTAAATGACTGTATTGAAATTATATTTAAATGACTGTATTGAAATTTGGGTCTCTGCAGTTTCATAATCATTTAGGTTTGATCGCTTTTAACTTTTTTTGGGGCTTGGTTTCCTAATCCGGCTTTGAGTTTATGCCATCTCTTTATAGAAATAGAGTTACCTGAAAAACACACTAAAAATACCCGAGTAGAATTATTTAAATGCAAAAATAGATAATATGGAGGTTATAAATATGCATTATATGGCACTCATCAGAAAGGCTGAACGGGGACATCTTCTTGAGTTGGCATCGTTGGGAGTGTTGACGCCAGAAGATCAGTTGCGAATTGGACCGCTGTTTCTTTAGGAATTATCATAGTTGGCGTCCGTCTAACTAACTTCATCTTCCGAGCCGGTTCGCCTCTGGTCGTCCGTCGATGTTTGGAAGGACTTCAAATGGGGGCATCATCACCATTAGCGTCATCATCATCAGAATCACCCCCATTGGATGGTTCAGCCTCCATATCCAAGAACTCGTCCATCCCCTTCACGCAGACTCTCTTGGCTCCTTTGCACTGAGAGTAAAAAACCTTAATTTCTTTACAGCAACTGTGGTTGATGAAAAAATTAGGCACTTCAGTATTAGCTATGTTGTACCATGTGCAGAAGCTGAGCACCATGTTCAGGACTGGAGACTTTTGAGGCATACCGAATTTAGCGTCTGTCCCCCCGGCTACGAAATGGAACCAACTTCGCGCACCCTCGTATAGATTTCCCTTATATGCCAACGTCTTGTTCGGATTCCCCACATATAGCTGTGTTTAGACAAACTGATGGGCGAAGGGCTCGGGGTGTACGGCTCTATGTAGCACATGTTGTTCTGCCGATACACCAGACATCTGGGGCAGATGCTCAGTAGCAACCAAAATGCTCCCGAAGACAATGTTGAAAAGTTGTCCAGTCCCACAGCATCCTTGAATCTTGACCCATAATTGCAATTTGGAAAATTGGAGAAGCAACAGTTGATCTTGTAGTTCTGATGGTCCTGGGGTGTATTACGGATCACCAACATATAGTGGCTCTTCCAAGTGGAGTGCTTGTACATCTCCACAAAGAATGGCTTGTCTATTAGGCAATAATTCATAGCACTCATCAAAGAGGGGTAATGCATGACGAGCCAGGCCATCAGGCAAGTGCATGGCATCTCCATCCTGGGATTCGGTGTCTTTACCTTGGAAGACTCCTTCATGGATCCCTTCGCCTTGTCGTAGAATAAAATCATTACAGAGTGCCCAAAGCCCACTCTGAAGATTGCAAACCATAACGGGGAGAAGTCCGAATGGTCGTCTATATGCAAGTAGAACCATTGGGTAAACTACATTGATGGCAATAGCATCTTTAGGAAGTGACGGGATGACGTACCGTTTCAACCACAACAATAAGAACCCGGCGATCACACCTCGATCAGACACCAGGAAATGGGTGTGATAGTGAAAGCTTCTAAACACTGTGCTAGGGTTGAACCCTCCTTTGCTTGGGTCGGTGGTGTATGATATGTCCCCCATCTCTACGATGCATCGTTCAATCTCATCTTTATCAATAGGCTTATGTTCAAAGATGCACAATAGGCTTTTCTTTAAATTCCTGAATAATTATTTAGCCCATCTCTTGTGAACAATCCCTTGGCTTCTAGTTCTGGCAAGGTTGGTGCAGATTCGATAGCGACACATTTTCTCCTTGTAAGTCTCGTAGATGCGAGCATATTTGGCTTTCAGCATGCTCAGCTCCTCGATGGTTGGGATGTACTCCTCATAAGAGACCTCACCCATAGACAAAGTTGATACCTCATACATCTCGTAGAGAGAAAGTCCTAACTCACCCACTGGAGTAAAGAAGGTGTCGGTCTCGAACTTGTACATCTTGAGAAGACTGAACTGATTATATGAATTTTGGGACATACTGTACTGAACGTTCCTAATTGCTTGATATAAGCCTATGTCCTTCAGAACTGGTCCATGGGATTCAAGCATGTATCCTACAATGTGAGCCCACCACATCTTTCTTGTAGAACGGATCCAGCTAGGCATCCTGAAGCCATGGGAGGGATACTGTCCACCCTTCGCCATAAACTCAATAAGAAAAGTCTTCGCGTGAATTGGAATCTCCCCCACTGGATGCTCCTTGGTTACTCTCCCTGGGTGGAGTCTAGTGACACACCTTCTAGGATCGTCTTGGTAAGCTCTGTGAGCACCAAACTTTCCTACAACTACCCTGTCATGTTTCCCAATAAGGTTCCAATCCAACTGACGAAGGGCGAATAGCCTTTGAAGGGGTAACTCCATTCCATGTCCAGTAGAAACATTAACAAATCTCCAATTTGGTGGAGCCACTTGCTTTCTTCCTCGAATAAAATTTCATCTGAGTTCTTGATTGCATCACCAAAGAGAAAAACTGGCTTCTCTAGAGCTTTTCGGTTCACGACCTTGAACGGAGCATCAATAATAATCTCCTTTACAATGATGGGGCTGTATCTCAAAAGCTTCTCATGGCTTTCTTTGACACCTGGCTTGTATATAGGGATCTCGGTTGTGAATTTGAACTGGGTTGCTCTATCTGCCCCTCTAACGAACCCAAAGTGATGCCTCCTTGATAAAGGATCCACTGAGTAACCCACTGCAAGAAGAGGAATCAAAGTTAGAAAACAAATGAAGTCGCTGCAAAACACTAATTGTTGAAATGCGAAGCTAATTGGATAGCCTCGCGTAGGACTTAAACGCGAAGTTGAGCTTTAACTTCGCATGTTAACTTAAACACGAAGCTAAGCTTTAACTTCGCGTGTTAAGCTATAACGCAAAGTTGAGCCATAGCTTCATTGCTCAAGACTAAATGCGAAGTTAAATATCACATCAGCCAGAAGCATAGCTTTGCATAGCAACACTTAATGCGAAGTTAACAAAGTAACTTCACGCAGAAGAAAACTAGAAGTCTCTTCTTGTCCAAGTCATCAAAATGACTGGAGTATGGCGATGATTTTGCCAGTGAAGAGGGTGTTTGGCTGGTCAAAGCCGAGCCAAATCACCATTATAGAACCGTTAAAGAAGTCAGGGGTGGAAATTTTACCTCCGATCGGCGCAGCATAGAAAGGGCCACTGCTATGGCTGTTGTCGCCGCTGCTTATGCTGGCCGGCGATGAGGATTGACCTAGTGAGATGGCGTTCTTCTTTGGTGCCATTGATCAAAAAATGGACGAAATGAGCAAAGGAATCGCATCGGTTGTGAGGGATTTGAGTCTCTGGAAGTTCAAAATTCTTGAAAATGTGAGAAAGAAGAAGGAGAAGAGGCTCTATTTAAAAGACAGAACCCACCCCCTAGTATTCAGTGCGGAGTTCAGGGCAGTTATGGCGGTTGGATGCGAAGCTAATATCTTCACGTATTATTTAGAGAATCGCATTCGCGAAGGTAAAATGGACTAACTTCGCATAGGATATGAATTCACTTTGAAAATCCAAATTATTTCAAAATTTTCCAATCATAGAAATTTTGAAAATTTTAGAGGGGGTCCTATTGGAGAAGAAAATTTCAAAAGAGAAGAAAAAATAACTTCGCGGCCAGGCAGACGCGAAGCTATCTCTTAGTTTCGTGTTGGCCAGAAGCTTAGCTTCTCATGGAGAAGCAAAATGCTAAGTTAAGTCATTAACTTCGCATCCAAAGCCCTTAACTCCGTGTGGACAGATTCTCAGAATCTTTAATTAGTTGTGATTGAGATTTGAGATTATTTAATACCCGAATTGAGTCCAATTAGAATCTAAAATTAAGATATTTAAGTCAAAATCAAATATTTGATTAGAATCCTCGATGAATACAAAGACTTTCTATTTCTATCCGTAAGGAAAGTCTTATAACCAACTAAAATCTATAAATAGTCTTTTAAAGGAGATTTTAGGAATGTTTTGGCAATTCAAAGTTGCGCAAGAGCCTTGCGTTCATTGGTTCAACAGAGAGAAGCTGAGGCTCACCATTATCTTCTTCAAAGAGAGAGATCTTCATGTTGGATCGTTAACAAGTCTACTAGTTAGATCCCACCGTCACACTAGAACCCACTTTTTTATTGTAAAAGAGAGTGATAATATATAAATAATTTTGTTTATTTTTCTTCTTTTATTGTAATCATTGTAATTAATGGAGGAAAGCAAAATTTTTGCAGAGAACAATTGGGGCATTTCCATCACGCCGTTCTACTTTTCATGAAGAAGAACAACTTGGTGAAAAATCTACTTGAATTAGAGGAAGAGCTTCCTGCATGTGTTCCCTATTAGTATGGGAAGCAGACAAGACTACCTTTTCAACAAAACAAAACCTGGAGGGCTACACAAAACCTGTAATTAAAACATACTGATGTGGGAGGGCCTATGAAGACACCATCATTGATTGGCAGTAAGTATTATATTGCTTTCATTGATGATCATACAAGAATGTACTGGATTTATTTTATGAAGACTAAATCTGAGGTTGCTAACATCTTCGAGAAGTTTAAAGTTTGGTTTGAAACTCAAAGCAGAAGCAAAATATAGGTGATCAGGTTTAATAACTGAACTGAATATACCTCTAAAAAAAATTTAACAAGTTTTGTGAAGATGCAGGTATTGAACACTAGTTAACTGTATCTTATGCTCCTCAGCAGAATGGTGTTGTGGAGAGGAAAAATAGGACAATCATAGAAATGACTAGGTGCTTGCTTCATGACAAAGGATTGCCAAAGAAATTTTGGGTTGGGCGGAAATACATCAGTTTTTTTGCTAAATAGACTTCCAACAAAAGCTTTACAGAAAAAGATTCCATTTGAAGCATGGTATGGCTACAAACAAAGTTATTTAATCTGAAGATATTTGGTTGCCTGTGTTTCTTACATTCCTCATGTTAAGAGAGACAAATTTAACAAGAAATCAGAATCATGGATTTTTGTAGGTTATAGCTCAGTTTCAAAGGCCTATAGGATCTAGTTACCATAACGCGACAAAGGAGTTGTCAGCATGAACATCCAATTCTTTGAGTTAGACAGCTGGAGCTGGGAGAATGACAAGAAGTTTGAGTTTTAGGAGGAGAATAATGATGTGAACAAAGGACATGTAAGAGGAACTAGATCATTCTCTGACATTTATCAGAGGTGTAATGTTGCTGTAATGGAGCATGTAGGATATGAAAAAGTTGCAACTAATCAGAAATGGATAGCTGCAATGAAGGAGGAGCTCAAGATGATTGAAAGGAACTAGACATGGGAGTTGGTGAATAGACCAAAGCACAAGAAAGCTATAGGGGTCTGTTTGCCATAAAATTGTAAATGACTTTTTATAGAATTTTCTCAATAAAATATTACAATTTCAAATGGTTTAACGTTTACAAAATATGAGGAAAATTGAATTCCTTCTTTATTTAAAACTAAGTCCTATAGTAGTTGTGGAGGACGATCCTGCTCTTCGTTGACACTTCGTACGAAATTTTCTAGTTGGCAAGGGTTTTGAACTCTAGATAGCAACAACACTCGGGTGAAAGAGGGCTCTTTATATCGTATTGATCTGCTGGTCTTCGATCCTTTTTCTGCCTTGGTTCAGGTTTTTAATAGAGATTTGGAGACTCTTGAGCTGATATAACCGTCCAACTGTTGGCCTCCACGAACTGAGTATTAATTTTTTGGCTTTTGATCTGGTAAATTTGTATTAAATCTCCAGAATTTATATCCGGCGTCTTCAATCCTCTAGATCGTAGCTGAAATGCGGAGCGCGAATCTCAAACTTTAGATTCACAGCTCCTTTGATTATGACCAGGATGCGGATCTCGAACTCTAGATTCACGGCTACGCTTGATTGTGGCTGGAATGTTGATCTCGAACTTTAGATTCACGAATCTGTTTGATTGTAGCTGGAACGTGAATCTCAAACTTTAGATTCGCGGATCTCAAACTTTAGATTTGCAGTTCAACTAGATTCTATTGACTTTGTTTGCTGTTCTTGGACAAGATGACAAGGCTTTATGGGGTCCATCCCTTTTATTAGGTTTGCGAACCTGAGAAAAGTGATTCGCGCTTCACTTTCTATAGAAAATAGAGCATGACTCACGAAAGTAATCTTTCTTTCATTTTTGGATCTCTCTCTTTATGACAGATGATCTCGTTAGTAGGAAACTTTGCTGACAGAACTCCCTCCAAAGTTTTCAAAACTCTATGGTTTTGGAGGTGTTTTGGAATACTTTGGATAATTTAGCAAGAACATCGTCTTCGTGGATTTCATATTTTGAGAGAAAGTAGGATTCTGTGTTAGAATCTCGGACTTCTATGCTTTTGAAAATGATAAGACTCTGTATTAGAGCTGCGGATTTCAAATTTTTGAGGAGAGTACAATTCCGTATTAGAATCATGAATCTCACTCTTTTGAAAAGAGCATGACTTTGTATTAGAATCGCGAGTTTTACTTTTTGAAGAGAGCACGACTTTGTATTAGAATCATGGATTTCACATTTTTAAAGAGAGCATGACTCTATATTAGAATCGTGGATTTCGGTCTTTATGCGGCAAATCCGAAAAGTTATCACTTTTTTAAGCGTAGAGATTGAGACGTTCTCTGAATCTCATTAAATGAGAAGATACTCACAAGATTTGGGCCAAGGATCACGTCTATTTGGAAATCTTGTCCGTCAAATCATCTGCTATAAAATCCCGACCTCATCAGGTAAAGTATGTTTTTAACGTTTTCTGAGAGATTTAAACTCTAAGCTTCTCTCCGAGGTTTTCAAGACCCTTCATCTTCAAGCTTCTTTGGTCTTCAATTTTCTTCAAATCAAAAATATCTTTAAGTTAATCTAAGGAAGATGACGAGAAAAACTTCATCTTCTGGTGTCTCTACGAGCGGTTCTCAAAACCCTCAAGCTACTTCCAGTTCCATTGTGGTTCGGCAAGAACCCTTGATTGGAGGTAATTTTCTCGCCTCATATTGGAAAGCATCTTTTTCTTCATAACTTTGTTTTGATTAATTCTTCTTTTCTTGTAGTCAATTATGCCTTAAACCCTTAGTCAAAAGACTACTATTTTGGCTATTCAGGCGGGTATGACGGGAAGAAAGAGTTCAGGCTCGATCAAGTTTTTCTGGCTTGTGCAGTATCTAGTGGACGAGAGAGAAAAAGTAAAATTTTGAGCCCTGCTCGCCCTACATTGCGAGAACTTATGACCACTGCACCTTTTGAAGGAAAAGATAGGACCTTGTTAGGCAAACCTACTTTCCTTTTTGGCGATCATCTCTCAATCTCTGATGATTACCTAGATGATAGAGTTTATAAATGGTTCCGTCAAGTTAACGGTTACAATTTATTTTTGCCTGATATGCAAAGATCTTATCCGTTTTTGTATCTCCAATCCCTTTCTATTTCTAGAACAATGGATTGGCATTTAAACAAGCCACAAGATGGCATTCTGTTGGGCGGATTCAACGCACAAGGTGCTCTTTCTCGTTCTACTGGAAAGTATTTTTGTGGATTGTTCCCAGGATCATTTAAACAAGACCTTCTCTTGGGTGAAACACCTGTAGTTGCCCAGACTTTCTTGCACCGGTTCGTTGACGTGCAAGGAGAATTTTCAATACAAGATTTTCGTCCTGCTGGATGGGTTCACTGCTCTTCCAAAGAAGAATGTGTAATTTTAACCAGTTTCTTCATGACGACCCTCAGGGATCAATTACAGCACGCGAATCTCAATCGTGCTATTAGGGCAGTTCAACATGGTATTCCTCCCAGCCGATTCCAATTCTTTTCTCTATTGGAATTGTACAATCCTGATACTTATACAATTTTTACTCCCCGTGGTGAGATGGGGTTTGCTCTTCATGTGATGCATGAGTTCTCAGAATTGCCTATGGGGGACATTCGTTATGAAGAGTACATCCCCACAGGAGAAGAAATTCATTCACTAAAGACTCAGCATCTTATGATCTATGATACTTATTGGGAGTTACTTTGTCACTATTACATTTGCACTCATATATCTGGCGCCCACAATGTGAAGCTAAAGAAGTGGTTGCAATACCTCCTTCCTAAATTCTTGAAGAATAGTTTTGATTTCACCCGTCTCCCTCCAGTTTCTAAACAGGAGGTTGAAAAAAGAATTATCAATTTTGAGATAGATGCGTATGCCACCGAATCTGATGAGGATATCTTCAAGGCTAGGACATCCTTCGAAAGTTTCCATTATCAGGCTTTTCAATCCTTGTCAGATCCCGCTTTACTGGCAGGTTTCTTGATGCTCTGGTTGAAGAAATGTGTAATCCCGTTGCAAGGGACTCTACCTGTTAGGATAGTGTATCTGACCGTTTTGCTAGCATTTGGCTGACCACTCAGTCTGCTACCTGCAATTGTGTGTGGAATTCAGATTAGGCTGAGAAAATTAGTTGATAAACTCTGCAATGTCAAGGAGCGGAATGATAAAGGAGAATTGGTTGTCAAAACTACTAATCCGCATGTAGAGCTTCCCTATACTTATTTAATGGCTTGGTTGGTTCTATACTATCCTTCTTTAATGAGCCCAATTGATTTCCAGATAGAATTAAGCTCCCCCAAAGTACAACATTATGAAAAATCGCAATGGAAGGGAGGTTATAAGGCCACGATCCGCAAAACACTTCGTTATCACGTGAACTATGAATTATTCAAGTGTTTTCCATACTTTCCGCATGCTGGATACGGGATGAAATCGCGGATGTTGCTGGCACTGATAAGTTCACAACTTTGTCCCCTGTGTGCTTCTGATGGCTGATAAACATTCGCCCAGGGCATCTGGTTCTCCGCTTAGGGAACCATTGCTACATAGAGCCTTGCTACCCAAGTGATTTGCTCGATAATTCGGGTATGATCAACTGTATGTCAGAAACCTAAAAGGGAGATGAGCTTTACTGGAAACTTGTTCGAAGGGGCTAGAGCTTAGTTCCATTTCATCTTGGATGGTACACAAGCCAAGTTTGATCTCCCGCTCAAAACTCCAAACTCATATATGAGTTTTAACTTCTATAAATGGTACACTGCTGCTAACTCCATGCCCCATAATTTTAATGCAAGTCTTAATTGTTTAAGGGACATTAGTGCATGGTATGCCCAGAAGAAGGACACATGCAGCAAGAAGGTAGCTGGGATGGAGGATTTTGGAGTAGAATATTTTTCTGTAGAATTGGAATCAAGAATAAAGCAGAGAGAAGATGAGAGCACTGCTATAGTCCTATCAAATCAGTCTGACTCTCTTAATATTCCAACTTCCTCACTTCCTGAGACAAAAGAAACTTCTCCTCAACCAAAGTCTCCTCTTAAGAAGCTTCTGTATAAGCGGAAAAGATTAAGGCGCCTTAGTGATTTGCATGTCATTTTACAAACAATATTAGCTTAAGCCGGTGCAGCAGTGCTTAGTTCGGCTTTTGAAGCTATTGAAGAAGAACTGGAAGATGAAGATGACACGAGTTTGATTCCTCGTTCTTCTAAAAAATGCCGAAGTCAAGGGCCTGTTTTCCCCAGTGACTCTACCTTAGCAGCTGAGCCTTCCTCTACTGCTAAACTTCCCTTAGAAGAACCGACTCCGCCTGTACAAGAGGATTCTGCGATCCTTGCTCGTCCAGTGACTCAGACTACTGATGGTGATGATGTGCAAATAGTTGGTGAGATCCGTGCATCGGGTTCTTCCTTGATGATAGTACCTCCCTCAAGAGATCCTGATGATGGGGGTGATGATGGTGATGATGATGACTTTGACAGTAATGATATTCGTTCTTCTACTCTTTCATCAGACCATGGCAAATATACTTTTTTGATGGAAGAAGAAAGAGCTGAAGTTTATGGGTCTGGGGAGTTCAGTGCTCAACCCTAAGGTTTTATTCTAAACTTAAATCATCCTGCATCGTTTTTTTTATCATCATCCAATCATTTTATTTTCTCTTCTTCTTTAGAAACTTTTCCTTCCATCCCAACTTCAGAGCATGTATCAACGGATAATATTCCACTGGCTGACACTGCCACGAACGTTGCCTCTGAAGAAGGCCATGAGGCAACTGAGGTTGATGCTTCTATTGTTAATACTTCTGAAGTAATTATTCCTCCAGTAGAAACTGCTGAAGCTACTACCTCTACTGAGATTGCTGCAGTTGCTGTCTCTGTGGAGATTACTGGAACTACTGCTCCTGTTGAAGCTACTGAGGCTACAACTACTACCATTCCGGTTGAAGTTGCTGGAAATGTTGCTCCTTCTGACACTGGTGCTGTTACTCCTTTGCCCCAAGGCACTGTACAGGTTACAACCACTTCTGTTGTTGCTAGTTCTTCTTCATCAAGTCATGCAGAGATTAATGCTCTTGAAGTTGACTTGTTGCAAGATACCATAGAAACCTTCCTTCATTTTCTGAACTGTTGCATCGACAAAATTTTGAAGGGGGTCTCTTTTTCTTCTGTTGCCAATGTTCTCAACATTTATTTGGTTGGTATAGCTAGCATTGGTGGAGAAGAAAAAGTCACTCCTTACAGACTCATGGTAGCTCGACTCTAAAGTCAAGCTGAATCTTTGTCAAGATTTCGCAGCACAGATAAATCCGAGATAGTTGAAGCTACCTTCTACAAACTGATGGAAGAACGGCTCAAATTTCAGAAGGAGATTAAAGAAAAAGTTGATGCTTGCAAGACTTGTATTAAAAAGAGTCAATTGGACAGTCAGTCTCTATGTCTTCAAGTAGAGAATGTTGCCTCAATTATCAAAGACCATGACCAGGTCATTATGAGAACTCAGGAATTCATTGCTAGAGCCCAAGCTCTCCTTGCTAACTTCACCAAAGAGCGTGAAGAGATAATAAAGAAACTCATTAGTTTGTCTAGGCAGCATTGAATTGAAAACATTGGAGGCTGTTTCAGCAAGTGTATAATTGCCAGTGAAAAAGAATTGCGTCGGCAAGCTGTTGTTCAAACTTATAAGATTATTAAACAGGAAATTAGTGAGGCGGAGGAAATGATAAAGGCTCTCTTGAATCATTGAATTGTAATGATTTTTTTTTATGATTCAAGGAACTCTTGTAATCTTTTCATGAAGACAACATTACTTTTTGATTTTGTCAATGAAAATTTTGAAACAATTCCTGTTTGTCGCTCTATGGAAATTTTTGGCTTTACCCTATGTAGATCTTGGCATGTCTTAGTCTCTGTGTATCAAACATGACTTTGTGCCTCAAAAATGTGACTTTATATTTGTCTTCAGGAGCTTGTATCAGGCACGCGACTTTACGTTTGGAAATCCTCTAGTTTGCATATAACCCTTCTTTCCACGGATTTATAAATGCAACTCCGCATATAATCTGCGAGTTTATATGTAAAACAACTTTCCATCCATTTATTCTGACCTTTTTGGTGCAAAAATCTAAGCACTGTATGCCTTCATTAACGGCAGGATTCTAATCAGTGATCTCAACCGAAGATCTCATTTCCTTTGGCACCGATATCTAAGCGCCCCATGCAATAATATTAAATCTTATCAAGATCCGGGTCAAAGATCTCAACCAAAAATTTCGCCTATAAGATCTCTTAACCGAAAATTTTGATCATGAAATCCTCTATATAAAGCGTTGAACTCTTCTCACAGAGAGTCATTCTCACTTGAGAAATCTTCTGATTTCTCTATCTTTTTAAGGTTCTTCTCAAGAGTTGATCTTATTATGTAGTTCTGTTCTCCTTTCTCTTCCCTAGTTGGGGTAGTAGATCGGGGCTAGCATGTTACAAGGCCCCCGGTAGCGTTAGCCTGTTTGAACCTGGTCTTCTACTAGGTTTGTTAGAAGAGTATTTTATTGGAAAGATTCTTATGACCATAATCACTTTCCTTAACTATGGTAAGTTTTTCTTGTTATGAACATAAATTAGGTATTTTCTTTTATATTTCTTAACAAGATTTTAGATCTATCGAAAGATATAACCATAGTCATTTTCCTTAACAATGGCCCAGACCTGACTAGTTCTTAAATTCTTCCAATATCTTTGGAGAACCAGAAGATCTCATGTATTTTACATGAGATAAAAAATTTCGGGTCTGTAGCATTGTTTATTTCCTGCCTAGCATCCTTAAGGTAAGAATGATAAATGGTTATAGGCGGCACTCAATTTCAGCAATCTCTCAAGTTGTATGCTTGGGAATATGCATTTGGTACACCCAATTTAGAACTAATCAAGTCACTGGTAACGTTGATTATGACTGAGCAAACCAACTTGGAGGTCCTTGACCATTGGCAGTAGGAGGCTACAGAAGCAAGTTTTTTTACCTTTACTAATGAAGCTATCCTATAGATGTTGACGAAAAATTTTAATGTTCTCTTGACTCAATAATTTGTACTCATTTTCATTGATTGTATGATGTCAAGGAACTGTTTGTAATTTTGATTTGATAATGAATAAAGATTTTTTTTAGAATTTTATTGTTATTCAATCAGAGATAATTGTTAACTTGATGAATAATTTTGATATTGATCATCAAAGGTAACTGTTAACTTGATGAGTATTGACTTATGAGGATATTGTTCAGAGGTAATTGTTAACTTAACAATATGAAGTCATTATTCAATCGCCCAAAAATGAATTTTGTTGCGAATGAGTAAATTTCTTGAGTCAGGATAGAACTAACTGTTAACTTTTTTGATCAAGTTAAAATTCGCACTGTTCAGTGACTTGTAGTATAACAGTTCTTGAATTGCTAGAGGTAATTTTAATTTAAAAAATTTGGAGGAAATGAAAATTTAATTCACCAGAGCTAATTTTAAGTGAACAAATTTGGAGGAAAGGGAAATTTGATCCGCCAGAGGTAATTTTTACTTAGCAAATTTGGAGGAAAAGAAAATTTGATTCGCCAGAGGTAATTTTAACTTAGCAAATTTGAAGAAAAGAGAAATTTGATTCGCCAGAGGTAATTTTAACTTAGGAAATTTAGAAGAAAGGAAAATTTGATTCGCCAGAGGCAATTTTAACTTGGCAAATTTGGAGGAAAGGGAAATTTGGTTCGTGATATTGTGAAAGTTTGTGATTCAAACTCTTTGGTCTAGAATCGTGAATTTTCATTTTATTGAAGGTAGGATTTTACTATGACAAGTCTTAGAGGATCTTTAGCGAACCCCTAGTTACAAACAGGTTTGATCTGTTGTTTGCGTTGAGCTACCCATGCTATTCTTATAAATTTTAGAGACATAAGATTCAGCTGGTGCTTCACAATTTTTATTAAGAGTAATATTTCTTCAGAATTTTTTTATTGATTGGCATCATTATTTTGTCACCATTCGGTTTTGCCAACCGATATGCGCCATTAGAGTAGATTGCATCAATGACAAAGGGCTCTTCCCATTTTGGTTAGAACTTTCCTTTAGGTTTTTAATTAGTTATGATCGGTCTCCTTACTAAGAGGACCAAACCACCCTTTTTGAAAGTTCTCTGTCTGACTTTTTTGTTAAAGGTTTTGGAAATCTGCGCCTTGTAAATTTCGATGCTTTGTTGAGCTTCCTGTTGCTTATCATCCAGAGATTCTTACTCTAGAAGTCTCTGTTGATGTCGTTCTTCTTGTATCATTTTGGTTGCTAATGCAACTCGTAATGATGGAATTTGGATTTCAATGGCAACACTGCTTCAGGCCCATACACCATAGAAAATGGTATAGCATTAGAAGGAGTTCCGACAGTGGTGCGATATGCCCAAAGACATTCTCCATGCTTTTCATCCCAGTCTTTTTGGTTGGATGAAACAAATATCTTGAGGAGCTTTATAATGGTTTTGTTGAAAGTTTCTTCCAAACCATTGGCTGCAGGATAATATGGAGAAGAAGCCACGTTTTCAATTCTATATTTATTGCAAAATTTGGAGAATGACTGACTCACGAACTGAGGTATGTTGTCATGAATAATTTTCCTAGGAACTCCGAAGTAATATAGCACATGATGTTTAATAAATTTGATTACATCTGATGACTTCACTTCGGTTAGAAGAATAGTTTCAGTCCACTTTGAGAAGTAATATGTTATAACTAGTATGAACCAATATCCTCTTGTTGATGGTGGGGAAATTGATCTAATAATGTCCATTCCCCATTGTTCGAATGACCATGATGTAGCCATCGGTGGAGATATTCCGGAGCTTGATGTATGAAGTCTGTATGTATTTGGCAGGCTCTACATTTCTTAGCATAGATGACCACATCTATCATCATATTGGGCCAATAATAACCCATTCTTTGGACTATGTCCCAAAGTTTTGGTATTGGTTGATGTGCTTCACAGATGCCGTTATGAGCTTCTTTGAGTGCTTCTTGAGCTTCTTTATTGGAAAGACAACAAAGTAAAATCTCATCATAGGATTTTCTATATAATGTCTGAAGTTCGGCATTATAATAGAATCTAATAGCTCTTCTTTGAATTGCTCTTACTTCTTTAGGATCTTCTGACAATATTCCGTAAAGAAAATAATCTATGTAAGGAAATCACCAATCTCTTCGTTTGAGATTTGACTCAAGAGCATATACTTCACTTTCCTTTTGCTTTTTTATTACTGCTTCAAGCTCATTCTTCGGAAAGAACAATTCCGTTCTTCCCACTGTTACTCGTTTCCTAACGGTTTTTGGGTAACACTAAGGTGATAGTTAAGGAAGCCAACGAATCTGTCTAACTATTCTGTTGACACTTTACATGACTGATATAGAAGCCATCGAAGCTATCAGCCATCTTGATTATTGCTTGATAATATGGCAAAAGATCTTCATTTTTAACTTCATATTCTCCCTTAACTTGATTTATGACAAGTTAGGAATCTCCATATGCTTCTAGATATTTTACCCCTAGTTATTTGGCTATTTTTAAATCAATCATTAGAGCATTATATTCAGCAATATTATTGGAACATGAACTTATCAATGAGTATGTTCGAGGTATGATATGGTTGCAAGGAGAGACAAAGACAACTCTCACCCCTGCTACCATTTTTCCTTTGGATCACATCCTAGAAGCACCATCGAAGAAAAGTTGCCATACATCATTCGTAACAACATTAACTTCAGCATCTTCTCGTGAAATATTTTCTTTCGGAACTGAACTTCCTTCGCCTAATTCGTCAGGAATTTCTTCATACAATTTTGAAGATGCTGGAATTGGGTGTTAGGCAAAGAAATCAGCTATAGTCTGTCTCTTGATTGATTTTTGTGGGATAAAATGCATATCATATTGTGATAGCAAAATAGCCTAATTGGATAGTCTTGAATTTAATGACCCTAGTTTAGTCATTAGTATTTTTAAAGGGTTGACTCTCGATATAATATGGATAGTTTGCCCAACTAAATAGTATCGCATTTTCTGGATAGCGAACACTAAAACTAAACATTTCTCTTCCACTGGGTTATATCGATGTTCAGCCCCAACCATCATTCTGCTAAGATAATAAAAAGCTTGTTTATACCCCAATTCATTCTTCTGTGCCAATAAAGCTTCCAAGGAATGAAACATAGCCCTTACATATAATAGGAAAGGTATTCCTGAGACTAGAGCTACGAGTACAGGCGGTCTGGTGAGATATTTCTTGATTTCTTTGAAGCCTTTGGCATGCATCATCCCAAATAAATAACACCCATTTCTTAATCAATCTTGTGAAAAGTTAGTATTTTCCAGATAAATTTGATATAAATCTATGGATATACGCCAAACTACCTTGTAGTCCTCTTAGATCTTTGAGATTTTTTGCAGGTGGCATGTCTTGGATTGCCTTAATTTTGTCTGGATTAAGATGAATTTCTTGGGAAGTAACTACAAAACCAAGAAATTTTCCGCTAGAAACCCCCAGAAAAGATTTAGTAGGGTTTATTTTAAGCTGGTATTTCCTGCATAAGATCAAACATTGTTCTCAAGTATCGCGATGATCATTTTTGTTTTTGCTTTTAATTGCTAGATCATCTACATAGCATTCTACTGTCTTTCGTAGATATTTTTGGAATATCGTGTTCATAGCACGTTGGTATGTGGTGCCAGCATTCTTTAAACCAAATAGCATGACTGTATAACAGTATACTCCAAGTGGTGTTTCTTAAGGATGTATGTTTTTCATCATTTGGGTACATATTGATTTGATTGTATCCTGAAAATCCATCCATAAACGACATGCGTTCATAACCACAAGTGTTGTCTATCATGACATCTGTAATAGGTAATAGAAATTCATCCTTCGGGCATGCTTCATTCAAGTCTCTAAAATCAATACAAACCCTGATCTTTCCATTCTTCTTAGTTATAGGAACTATATTCGCGATCCAGTCAGGATGTTTTTTTTCGCAAATAAAACCCGATTCGATTAACTTTTTAATTTCAAGCTCGATTGCTCCATAATTTCTGGATGGAATCTTCATTGTTGTTGTTTCACTGATTTTGCATCTAGTCAGATATTCAACTTATGAACTGCGACTTTTGGGTCTAGTTCTAGCATGTCTTCATAATTCCAAACAAAGACATCAATATATTCTCGAATGAGGGATATCATCTGTTCTTTTTCTTCCGAAGATAAATTTTCCCTTATAAATATGGGCTTAGGATTAGTTTCATCACCCATATTTATCTGGATCACTTTATCTTCAATTGGAGGTTCCTGTTGTTCAAACTAAGTTTTCCACTTCATATTAAAATATTTTGTCCAAGGATCATCCTTGATTAGCGGTATTTCATCAGTGTCTTCATTTTCCCGGTTTGTAGAGACCATGTTATCAGATGCTTCGCGGAAAATGATGCCAACACTCACATCTGAATCCTAGCAAGACGATTCTGATGAATAATTTGGTTGCCTTTCTTAAGATTTCTCATCTGAAAGATCTTCTAAAATGGTAACATATTCTAACCCCCTGCCAGTTTTATGGTAGTATTCTGGCATTTTTCCTTTTGGAACAAAGGTTGAAGAATCACTTTCCTTCCTTTTCTGAAATTCAATTCCCTGCCCTTGGCTAAGTTGTATTCTATTTTTCTCATTAACTTATGGGAATTTTCATCATAATAGAAGAACTTGGGATTTTCTTGTTCTTTTTCAGAACCTAAATATTTTGCTTTACCTTTATCATTTGCTTTTCCAAATATTATAGGTTTTTGATTTTCGTCCTTAGGAGGAACTTGAAATATGGCTTCATTCACATCTCCATAGTCATCACTTTGTTCATAAAAGGATGATCAGATGGGTGCTTAAAAAGAAGCCAAAGAGTATATTTTATCTAGGTGATCACTGACCACATCAGTACTAGTACTTGAGGGTTTAGAATCAACATTAGAAGAATAAGCAAATTCTATATCTTCATTTATTATCCACTCACCATCAGAATGGGTGGTGTCATTTACATCAATGCCTTCAAGACTTATTATAATGGGTTCTCCGCCCCAACTTACGTCATCGGATTTCAAATCTTCGGATCCTGATTCAGTATTAGCCTCATCGCCACTATCAAACGCCTCTGGAGCAGGTTGTTCTGAGATATCAAACATGTCTTGATATAGCAATATATCAGTAAAGTAGTTTTCAACTCTTTTATAGGGTTGCTTCTCTGCGACTAAAGTCTTCACATTCCCATCTTTATCCACACACTTCATGCACTGATGAAGTGTAGACGGAACAATGAGATTGATATGGATTTAGGGCCTTCCAATTAGAAGATTATAAGACACGTCAGTATCTATCACGTAGCATTTGACTTTCTTCTTCAAATTGCCAATATGGACATTTTAACTTGATTTTGCCGAACGGTTTACTACCATTGGCATTACATCCAAAGATGGCAGTATTCGTTGTCGCTAATCTGCTCATAGGAACCCCAAGATATCGTAACACTCTTCTCGGCATTATACTCACAACAGATCTAGGATCAACTTGGATGCGGTCGATCTCTGATGACCCTGTGTAACCTTTGTAATACAGAGGGCGATGATGCTTGTTATTTTTGACCTGCATATCTTCCGGAGAGAGACTTATGCAAGAGATCTTTTCTCTAGAAGCCTGATGACATAATGCACAAACCTCTTCTTCTTTTTCAATTGTTTCTGACATTTGCACTAGAAACACCTTAGAATCTTGTAGAGCTTCTCTTAAAACTTATCTGGTTTGTTTAGAGGGTTTTAGGAGCTCATACAAAGTAATCCTTGAAGGAATATTGGCCAATTGCACCAATATGTCGAACTGAAATGGCTTCTTGGACCCTTCTGCAATCTCTTTACTTCTGTTTTTGAGAGCATTATCAAATTTGAGCTCCTTTTACATGTTCTTCTTGGGAGGTGGCTGAGATTCTGCTACTTGATTATAGTTCTTCAAGTAGTCTTTCCCTGAACGGATCCCAAAGGTAGGCTGATCCGCATTAACTGCCAGGGAATCTTTAGCTTCCTCTTTTGAGTCCGTCAGAGTAGGAACATTTGTATCATCTTCTAGAATTACAGTGATAGTGTTAGAAGTAGGAGTCTTTCCCTTTCGCTTCTTCTCAGATGAGCTCGAAATCCATTGCTTATCATTAAGAAGATCTGAATGCACGCACATTATATCCCCTTTATCGGTTTCAAAAGGATATAATCCTTTCTTTTGTTGCTGATGATGATCATAATTTATGATCTTCATCATGCCTTTGTGAATGAGTTACACTCCATCTTGAAAAATTGACTCTATCCAATCTGGTGCTTTCCCGAATTTGAAAGTCACCATGTTCGCAGTATCTTCTTCTGGTACTCTTGCAGCTTGATGACTTTAGCATCTACTAAAGCTTAAATTTTGTCCTTAAGTACATAACAATTCTGAGTAGAATGATTAATAATCCTGTGATACACGCAGTAATTGGGATCATTAACCTTTCCTGCTTCTTCAGAGCGTTTAGACTCTGGCAGTTTTAACATATTCTTCGTCATGAGCAAATTGAAAATGGTTTTGGTGTGCTCATCTTTGAAAGAATATTGCTTTTGAGGAGTCCGCAATTGAGGAGGAGGTTTTGGAGAAGACTTTGCAGACTGCGGAGTATCAGTCACCATTGTTTCCTTCCCTTTGTGTCCCTTGGATCGAAACCTAGGATTGTTATTTTGTCTTTGTTTTCCTCCTCCTTCTTTCTTGAGTCTCTGCGTAATCTCTTCAGCTTCTTTAGTTTGCAATGAAAGATCTTTCCAGGTTGAGAATTTTATGGCTCCCATTATGGCCAGAACTTTGGTTGAGAGATTGTGACGACAGGTCTCTACTAAGGTCTTCTTTGGCATTCAATGCGGATATCTCATAGAATCATTTATGAATCTTTTTATAAAATCTTGAGCTGATTCTCCTTTCTTCTGCTTGGTAGCCAAGAGCATTGGTATCGAAACTTCCATGTCATCTTCATACAACCTTGTTAAAAAGGTTTCTCCATATCGTTCCACGAGTTGATGGTTTCCAGTTCCAATCTCCTGAACCAGTCAAATGCTAGTCCTATTAAGGTACTAACAAACACTCATGTAATGATTGGATCATTTCTAGTTAAATTCTCTGTTTGAGATTTAAAATAATAAAGATGCTTATTTGGCAACCCTTTACTATCGAATGACTTGAGTTTCAACGGTTTGTAATTCTCCAGGAACGGTGTACTTTTCCAATCCACTGGATATGGCCTCACAACCCCCAGCTTTTGCAAATCATTCTTGACATGAGAGCATTCAATTGATTCTGAAAGCTCTCCATCCAAGCGGTGTTTGCATTTCCTTCTTGATTTGGGGTCCCTTCTTGGTGATAGGAATGCACGGAGCAATTATCTTCATCTTCGTGGCGATCCTCATTATTTTCATTCTCATTTGTAGGGGAATGCAATTATTTTCATCTTCCATATTCTTCCCTCTGTCACCTCTTGGATCATGTGGAACCCTTGAAGAGGATTCTCCCGTATCTTTCCTTTTTGTTCTCTCCAATTCCTGCAAAATATAAAGTATATCTCTAATCTCATTGATGGTATTTTGCTGTTATTGAATGGTTCTGTCTTTCTCATCAATCCTCCGCATGAACTTCTCCGGAGTATTCTGTGCCATGTATGCGGATACGGAGTCTTCGAGGAATGAATCTGACGCCTAGGATTCAGCTACGACTGAGTTAATTGTGTCTTCTTCATCAGAAAAGACTCTAGCTATTTGTCTGTAGTTCACTGGGGTTATTACTCCCTTTTTGAGTCGAGTGTTTTGAAAAGCACTTTGCACATTGCTGAGTACACTCTTCAAGCTTAAAGAGTGTTCAAAGTAGTGCTGCTTACTGGGCCGGGCAGCTCGTTGGGCACGCCCGGCCAGGCACCTCGGCCCGGCGGCACGGGACGGCCCGACACACCGTAATTTTTTTTTTTAAAATTTAGCTGTTGGGGGTGTTTAGGGGGGTTTTTGCAATTTGTTTTTGCAAATAGCCCCCCAACGGCTATTTTTATAGCCGTTGGGGGTTTCTTGCAAAAAATATTTGCAGATTTTTCCCCCAACGGTCAAAATAGCCGTTGGGGGGTTTTGTAATTTTTTTTTGCAAATTAAAACCTTTCTTTCTCTATAAATACCTCATTATCTCCTCTATTACCATTCATCATTCTTATACACCAAATTCATTCTCAAAAATCTTCTAAAATTTTTAATTCTCAAGAAGTTTCAAGCAAAGCAAGTAGCAAGTTTCAATCAAGTGATCAAGAACTCTAAAGCAAGTAAGTCTCCCAAACAAGATCCAAGCAAGTTTTCTCATTGAAGCAAGGTTTTCTTCGCTATTTCGGTTTCCAACTTCATCTCTCTAGCTAGATATTTCACTCTCTCTCTCAAATAGTTTAGCGGTTAACAGGCATTTATAATTTAATTTTTTTTGAGAATTTTAATTTGTTTTTTTGGGGATTTTATTAAAATGGATCCACACTCGTCTGGCGCTTCTTGCTCTCAAGCCACGGGTTCTTTTACTCCATTTTTAACTGATGAAGAATATCAAAATTTATGTCAACCCTTAGAACAATCTCCTCAAGTACCATTTTTTGTATCTGAGGAAGAACCAACTGATACAACCATACCCGAAACACAAACTACCACATCTACTAGGGCTGTTAGATCGGACATATGGAAACATTTTGAAAAAATAATAGAAAACAATGTTAGAAAAGCTAAGTGTAAACACTGTCATCAAATTTATTCGTTTCATTTAGGTAGCGGAACGGGTTATCTTAAAAGACACCTAGAAAAAAATCACCCACCAAATGTACCACATCAAACACAAATAAGCACATTTGGTAGATCATTAGGTATACGTAAATATGATCCAATTAAAACAAGAGAACATTTAGCAAGATTTATAATACATGACGAACAATCATTTATTTTTTCGGAAAATCGCAAATTTGAAAGATTTTGTAAATCAGCATTTACTGACGAATATAAAAAAGTCCCACGTTCAACATGTACATCTGACATGTTCAAACTATATAAAGAGTAGAGTGACACTTTAATAGCTATTTTTACTTCTTTAATTTTTAGAGTTGCTATAACTACAGATTGTTGGGAAGCTAAAAATATGACGAATTATTTATGTGTAACGGCACACTATATAGATCAAGAATGGTGCATACAGAAAGAATAATAGGGTTTAGGGTATTTGAATTTCCTCACAATGCACATAATTTATCACAATCCCTTCTAAGTATTTTTTTCAGATTTTGGAATAGATAAAAAAATATTTACCATTTCTTTGGATAATACTTCTAAAAATACGGCCGCAGTTAGAATTCTTAAAAGTATGACAAAACCAATTCTAGATGGAAAATTATTTCACGTTAGGTGTATTTGCCACATACTAAACTTATGAATTCAAGATGGATTAAAAATAGTAAATGATTCACTAATGAAACTTAGGTATATATTACTTTTTATTAAAGATAGTGGGCTAAGAAGACAAGCATTTAAACAAATATGTAAAAATATGAAAATATCACCTAGAATTGTACTTATAGTGTTAGAACAAGATGAAATTCTACATATAAAATGTTAAATATAGCTATTCAGTATAAAAATGTAATAAATACTTTTAATGAAATGGAGTCACTAATGTATGTTTAGATAATAATGAATGACACTAGTTGCATTGCATTTCTAAGTTTTTAGGCAAATTTGAAAATGCATCTAGAGCATTGTCAGGAACTTATTACCCAACTACACACATTGCATTATATTATCTAACCGAAATTAGTTCGGTTTTTAATGAATGTAGAAATCACTATATACTTGAAAGTATTGTTGAACATATGGAAATTAAATTTAATAAATATTTTAAAGATTTTTCATACTTTTTATATTTTGCAACTATTGTGGATCCCCGTTGCAAGTTAGATGGACTTGAAATATTAATAGATTTATTTTATACAAATATGTCTTATGAAAATAATGTGAGGGATTTAGTTAATGATATTAAAATATGTTTAGATATTATGTATAAAACATATGAAGATATGTATGGTGTGCCAATACAAACTACAAAAGAACCATCTACTTGGGAAATTCGTAATCCAATAATATCATCTATATTTCACAGGAAAAAGGCAAGACAAACTAGTACATATTTTAATGAATTACAATATTATTTAGAGAGAGCTAACTATGAAGATAACGCATCCCCTGAAAATTATGAATCCTTTGATATTTTGGCATGGTGGAAATCACAGAAAAAAACATATCCTGTACTTTCCAACATGGCCCGTGATCTACTAACTCCTCCAGTGTCTACTGTAGCATCGGAGTCTGCTTTTAGTGCAGGTGGTAGAGTGCTCACGGACTTGAGAACCTCAATGGCGTTGGACACATTGAAGATGTGTGTCTGCTTGAAGGATTGGTACGATGCAGAAGATAGGGAACAAGACTTGACTAATGAAGATGTACTAGAGACCTTAGGCTTACCAGAAGAAAATGAAGCTTGATTAAAAGTATTTAAATTTGTAAGGATATTCATGTATTTTCAATTTTTTTTATTTTTAACTTATAAATCTCTTAGAAAATATATTAAGAACAAGTTGAGGGTGATGGCTAGGGTCCTCTCCCCTCTCTTCGGGTTTTGTATAACTTCTATAGAGATTTATAGAGCAATTATATGAATATAATAAGATGAAATATAATATAATATTTGTATTTATTGTTATTACAATGTATTAAATCTCCTCTTTATTTTTTTTATTTTTTTTGTTTTTAAAATAACCTGGGCCGGCCCGGCCCGGCCCGGGCACGGCATGGGCCTGCCGTGCCGTGCCGGCGGGCCGAGCCCGGGCCTAGGCCTGGGCAACCGTGTCGTGGCCCGGTTGTCAGGTCTAGTTCAAAGTCTGAAGTGTCTTTTCTAGAGACATTCTTTGTCTTCTTCTTGCCGAAACTTATCATAGTAGATGACATTTTAGGATATTCGGGTTCAGAGAATTTCTACTTGTTACATCATTTCTCTTTGACGGTTGAGACGAAGATATTGTAAGTCGATTAAAAACCGACTGTTTAGCAGGAGCATCCATACAATGACAGTGTGATAGCACTACATTGATCAATCGTTCACAATGATAAAGGGATACTCGGAATTCTTCTATCTTTTTGTTAAGAAGTTCCCTGAGATCTCTTGTATTGGAATCCATTTGATTAGTGGCTGATGTGATAAATTAACTGCAAGCGCATAGTATCAGTTGTAGCGCTATACAGGTCGTCCCAAGAGATTTAAGATATTTTTGCATTTCTTACTCTTTCTTTAGTTCTAGTGGATTAACTAAGAGTTTCTAAATTGAGGGAAGATTGGTTCTAAGTTCTAAAGATTATCCTAGGATTTCGAATCCAATAAAATAATAGTCTAACAGTAAACTATCTCTATCTTCTTAACTTTTTAATTACCCACGGTTAAGTAACATATTAAAAAGGTGATCTTTTTAATTTGATTTTAATCAAGTGTCCCTAAGTATGACCTATCAAGTGATATGCAAGTATAAACCATCAAAAATAACACCTTTCTTAAAAACAAATCATATCAAGTAGAAAATCACATAAACAAAAAGGAAAGAAATAAATTTCAAACCCTAATCTAAGCATAGGCTATCAAAAGACCGAACTTAAGTATAACCTACAAAGAAATTAGATTTACAAGTTTATTTAATTTAATTTATTTATAGGAAAATCTTGTTAATGATTCTAGAAATAAACAAAGAATATGAATTCCAAATCTCATCTAAGTATAGATTATCAAAATATTAATTAAGTATAATCTATCAAAGAATTATGATTTACGAACTCTATATTTTATTTATTTATAGAAACATCATAACTTTATTTATTTTTTAGAAGAAGATGAGATAAATCCTATTAAATCTATTATACTAACTTCATCTACATCCTAGGGCTAAAGAAAATTAGTTACACATAATTCTAGTAAGTAAAATCCTATTTTTATTCATGAACGCAATTAAATCTAATCTAGAAAGCAATAAAACCTAAACTAGAAAGCAATTAACTCTATCTAAAAAGCAAATAAAAAATTAAAAGCAATGGCTTACCTTTGGAGAATGGTATTGTGGTCGTCACTCTTTTAGCAAAACCCTAATTTTATTAAATTAAAAACGAGTACAAAACTTACAGGATTCTCCCTAGAATACAAAGATATGACCAATATATAGGTTTCGGAAAACTAGACCTAATTATAATACAATTGTGAAACTACAAAATTACAACGAAACCACGTGAGAAAAATCGGACAGTGGGGCCCACTTTGGGCCGCTAATTAGCGACAAATACCTCTAATTAGTGGTATAATTAATTAATTAATTTTTGATTTTTCTTCTTCTCGAGTATTTTCTCCTTTTGAGTTTATTTTGATGACTGTATTGCACTTTGACTCTCTGTAGCATCGTAGTCTCATAGTCTTGTCCACTTTAGAAACTTTTTGAATTTTGATTTCCTACTCCAACTCTGACTTCATGCCGTCTCCTTGTATGAATCGGATTACCTGAAAATGACACTAAAAATACCCGAGTAGCATTTATTTATATACAAAAATAGATAAAATATGGGAGGAAAAGTACAATATATGATACTCATTATACCCCTACACCTATCTTTTGCTACTTCTCGAGCAAAACCTAATCCTAAAAAGAAAAAGAAAAATTGTAACTCCCTTTCGCAGGAATCACGATTGCACTTAGCATGTGCAACAAGCCTTTAAACTCCTAGATTACCCTAGTGGACGAGTGTTGTCTCGTGAAGGCTTGCAGTGAATATACCCACAAAATTCATGAAGAAAATAGATTAAGAAATAAAGAAAAGAAAAATAAGGATAAGAAAAAATTAAGAAAAATAAAAAATTTATACAAAAGAAAGAAAATCTTTTTTTATGATATTTTCATCAATTAATCTCACTAATATACGAACTGAAGTATGCATTTAGATTATCAAGTTTTAAATCGAGCGTCATATCAGATACACTTATCATTTTAATCAAAAATTAAAATCTTATCTTTCAATACCTACTAACAGATAATCCATTGGCTCATATACATCTATCTGCACGTGTGATAGTCTATTTCGGATTTGGACTCCAACTCTAACTCATGATTCATCTCCTCTCTCATAACAATTTTTTTCTTTTTTTTCTTTTTTTTCTTTTTTATCTTTTCTTTTTTTTTAATTTTTAAGAATATTTTACCTTTCATGCGAATATTCACGCTTGCTTCGATTACTCGGTTCATACTCTTTTCTTTTTCTTTTTCTTTTTTTTAGAATATTTCACCTTTAATGTGAATATTCACGCTTACTTAGGCTCAAAGTACCCGATTACTTGGATCATACTCTTTTTTTTTGCTCTTGAAGCTATTGCCTTAATATCAGGCTCACCCCATTATTTTATTCTCACTCTTTTTTTGTTTAGAGAGAGAAGACTTATTCATTCGTTATCATCTTTATCCTTAACCTAATAAACTATTGTGAAGTGAAAAAAGGATACATACTTGCCTCAAAACTACTATTAGCGGTATTTATTTTTCGGATTTTAATCTTTTTCATAAAATTCAAAGATATCGTCTAATATGCTCCTATATCTAATTTCAAATCAAAATTTGTCCCTTTATCTGTAATTAGGTTGATTTATTGATAAAAATACATAAATTTGTTAAATTCTTTTATTTATTTTTTTCAGTTTTTTTAAAAAAATTTTCAGTTAGTTACCCTAAAAACTACCCAAAATGTAAAATAAATAAACCCAAAAATAAAATAAAAACTCTAAAAAAATTATAATCTTAGAAAATCACAAAAAATATCCTAACCCACTCCCCCACGCCTAAACTCGTGTATGCCCTCATACACAAACCAAGTATGGTAAAATAAATATGAAAACTATTATACAAATACTAAATAATGAGAGTCGTAAAAGTTACGATCTCAATATTATCACCCTATTAATGCATGGAAAGCGGCTACGACATCTCGATCGCTTCCCACTTTCATAGTGTGTGCGTTTTAAACGTGAAGTGGGTGCATTATTATATCTCATCAACCTCCTACAAATCACGAAATTACCTGTCTGCTTCTTATGCCGTCCTCACTTTTTCTTTATCCACATGTAAGTATTAATAATTGGGTTAAAAAATTCTTCATTATAAACCTGCCAATCATCATTAGTAATAAGCATACATATAGAAATATCGTGAGGTGAGAAGAGTGCTATAGGATCAAGTGAATGTGGTGGTGGCTCTTCTAACTCATGAAGTAATGCGAGCTCCTCTGCAAACAAATACTCAAAAGTTTGCTCATAAATCAATGGCACACTTGTACAAGTATCATCATACATAGAATCAGTATATGCTAATTCATCTAATAATATGAGCTCATCTTTGAACATTTGCTCAAATGAGGGTTCATCATTAGTGCAAGAGATCAAATGAGAGTGCAAACTATGAATCATGTTGACCTCAATAAGAGAGCTTGTTGTGTGCTCATCCATATTAAATATGTTCAATACCACAGTCATATTCCTAAACGATAACTTCATGAGGCCACTCCTGCAATCAATTAATGTATTTGATGTTGTAAGGAATGGTCTACCCAAAATAATGGAAATTTGATTATGTAGATTGGAGATTGGTTCAGTTTTTAAGACAGTGAAGTTTACAGGAAAGATAAACTCGCCGACCTTAATGAGCACATCTTCAACAATACCAAGTGGTCTCTTGATCAAACGATCAGCTAGCTGTAATGTGACCTTGGTAGGTTGAAGTTTTTCTAACCCCAGTTGCTGATAAACAGTGTAAGAAAGCAAGTTGACACTTACCCCTATATCAAGCAACGCCCTATCAAATGTAGTGTTCCCAATGGTGCATGAGATTGTAGGGGAATCTGGATCTTTGTACTTGATAGGCAAGAAGTTAGAGAGGATTTGCGATATATTTGCAGCAAGAAAAACTTTCTCAAGAACGTTTCTTGCTAGTTTCTTAGTACACAAATCTTTAAGAAATTTAGCATAAGTAGGAACATGTTGTATAATGTCAAGGAGTGGAATATTAACCTTCACCTGTTGAAATGTTTTAAGAATCTTTTCTACTTGGTGAAGGCTTCCTAAGCCGATTGGGATATGGTGCTTTCGGCTCAGGAACAGGTTCTTCCAAATGATCATGTGACGATGATTGAGGTGATGGAGATGGTCGTAGAGATGATGTAGCCTACGAGATAGTAGGAGTGGGATCAGGGGCATGGCTACATTATTGTCCACTTACTTGCCAAATCTAAGTGTGTGAATGGCATTGCATTAGTGAACATGCGGCTGATTGGAGTTTGAGGAACTGACATTGGGGTTCATTACGTGTTGACTTGGAAATGTACCCTAACCACGTTCACTCATTTGACTCGCTAATTGTCCAATCAGCTGCTCTACATTCTTAATAGATTGAGAGTTCACAAGCAGTTGCTGACCTATACTTTGAATAAAATTAGTTGACACTTTAATAAGATTTTGCATGTGCGTGTCAAGGTTGGACATATGTGTGTCAAATTTAGAATGAGACTTGAGAAGATTTTAACGTGCTTCTCAAGTGACTGAAGTTGCTTTTCTTGTTTATTATTAGACTCCTGTTGTGGATGTGAGTGGTTTTGTGTAGGTGGTCTATTATGGTTATTCCCATAATTTGATGCATTTGGGTGTTGATAAGCACCCACATTTGGTCTTGAGAACTGACCATTGGCTGGAGGCTGTATGTTAGGGTTAGGGCCCCCCTCTGATATTGCCCTTGACCCTATGATATATTTGGATGGTTCCTCCAGCTAGAATTGTATGTAAGAGTGTAACGATTGTTCATGGGTTGTTGATATAAGGCATTAGCCTACTCAAGTGTGGGACCCATGGGATTCATTAATAATGGACACTCCTCCATAATATGATTCGGAGTTTCACAATTAAATCATGTGGAAACTTGTACTTGATTTAGCTGACCTACCTGTGGAGTACGAGTAGTCTCCAATACCTCAATTCTTCTCATAAGGGCTGCAATCTTAGCTTCGGCAGTTATAGAGCTGTCGACGCTATGGATCCTATTCACCGCAAAAGTTCCTTTGCTTCCTTCCATCGAATTAACTTAAATTACAACGGAAGTGAACAAGATATATATATAAAAAGAGAACAAACGAGAGGATTTTATAGTTCAATCTCTCTCTTTTACAATGTGTTGTGTGGGATCAGTGGCGATGGGATCTGTCAAGCAGTTCCTTTGGACGATCGGTACTTTGAAATCTTCTCTTTTGAAGAAATCGGCCGACTGTAGACGATCTTCTTAGTCTTTTCTCTTCACGAATCCAAGGCTCTATGCATAACTTGAATTCTCTAAGAGGAAGATGATCACAAAAAGGCTTCAAGGCTCTCTCACGTACTTGAATTGCCAAAAGGATCAAAAGAAGGAAGAAGAAGACCTCTGATCTCTGGTTTTGATTTGTTCAAGGGTCTCACGCGTAACTCGAACTTTACCAAAACTTTCAAAAGATTCCAAAGATTTTTTTTAGGGTTTCACCAAGCAGGTATTTATAGCCCCAGGAAGATTTGAGAGAGTTTCTATCTGAATAGAATTTGCTCTCATCAAGGATTCCAATCAAATATTTAATATTGATTTAAATCTCTTGATTTAGAATTCTGATTGGATTTGATTTGGTATTTGGATAAGCCCAAATCATGATCTTAATCAATTCAAGATTCTGGTTATCTGCTCATGCGGAACTTTAATCGCATCAAAATGCGGCGCTAAATAACCAGTGCGCGAAGCGAACGCGGAGCTATCGAACATCTCCGCGTTTACTCAAACGCGAGGCTAAAAATAGCCAAACGCGGAGCTATGGATTAGCTCCGTGTTCTGTTGTGGAAAAATTCTTTTTATTCAGAAATTTTCACTGCCAACAGAACCCCCTCCAAAGTTTTTAAAATGGGTTCGAACTTAGCAAATTTTGAAATACTTTGGATCTTCAAACTGAAAACCAAGTCTCCTTCGCGTTATGCTTGCCTACGCGGAGCTAATCAACTTCACTTCATTTTCAGTGAAATGAGTAATTGCTTCATTAATTACTCCGAATTTCTGCACCGAATACCAAGCGACGGAAATCCTGTTTAAATAGAGCTTCCCGGCTCATCTTCTTCTTCATTTCACCCGAAGAATTTCTGAGAGCTCAAGTGACTCATGTTGACGAATGATCTTCAACTGATCTTCGTTCAATTCTCCATAGATTCTCATCATTAGGATGTCACTCCAGAGGAGTTTGGCTAGACGCACGTTGGCCGGCGTTAATGGCAGCGGCCGTGGAAGTAGACGCGACGGCGAACCAGTCTATGCAGCGTTTTTCGAAGGTAAAAACCTTAACTCTTGGGCTTCTAAGAACCATTCTGGGATGTTTCGGCTTGGTTTAATCTGGCCAATTGTTTACTTTACCGGCGAGATCATCGTTCTCCGGCCATAAGGCTTGAAGGAGAAGGAGAAGACATAGAGGAACTCTGTTCTCTTTTTTTTTTTTCTACGCGAAGTTATCGCGTCATCCCTGCGCTTGAAACGCGGGGCTTATCTGACTAGCAGTCGCGATGAATTTGCGAGGCTATCTTTAATTAGCAGTCGTGATGAATCTGCGAGGCTATCTTTGATTAGCAGTCGCGATGAATCTGCGAGGCTATCTTTGATTAGCAGTCGCGATGAATCTGCGAGGCTATGAAAGAGAAGGAAATAACAGAGAGAAACTGTCCCTCTTTTACGCGAAGTTATCGCGTCATCCTCTGCGTTTAAAGCGCGAGGCTATTTCTTCTACTGCATGCGGAGTTAGTTTAGCTCCGCGTTTTCACACTTTTAGAAACTCTGTTCCTTTTGCAGTAAGTCCGATCCTTTTTGAAGAGGAGCGTATGCAGGTCCATCGATCTTCATCAACGAAAGTAACTCTAAGGAAGCCAGAAGCATATGCTTTACAACATAGTTGCAGGTTTCAAGCTCTGGCTCCTAAAGGTAAAATTTTGAAGGAGCTACAAGCTCAAGTAAGGGCTTGCGGCACTTCTCTTTCCTCTCATGCTTCATTTCAGATGACAGTCCAAGTTGACATTTGCAGAGGAGGTCTTTTGCATGTGAACCAGGGGACTGAGCTTCAACACCCCGTAGAGAAATCTCACCGTTAGGTTATTGATGAGTTGATGATCATGTAGAAACTTTTGGGAGAGCTATAACTCCCTCTTTGTAATCTCTTGCTTCATGAATAAAGATAAATTATTTTCCTCTCTATCTGTCAGCTTCAAGAGTCTTGCTTGCTCAACAAATAGATGGTTAATAATTCTGGTAAAATAATCTAAGGCTCTTCTGCGTAACTTAGATCATTAATACCTGAAGTGATCGGATAGGGATCATCTTTAATTTAGCCAAAAATCCAAGTTTTTCATGAGAACGCGAAGCTAAAATACCAAGTTATCTTCGCGTTTCGTGGAGTTGCGCAGAGTAGCGCGGAGTTAATATCTTCGCTTTTTTCTTTATCACGCGAGGCTAATAGCTCCGCGTTTTGGAGAGTAACTGACCAGTCATTTTCTCCGAAATCCGCGCCGAATTCCAAGAGGCAGTTTCCCTCATTTAAATGAAATCTCTATTTTTTTTCTTCTCACTTCACTTGAGAATTTTCCAGAGATCTCAGAGGTTTAAGCGATTAGAGCTCAGGTGACCCGAGCGTTCTCCGACCGGTTTTCTCCAAATTTTCCATCGATTTCACTCGATTTTCACAAGTAATGGCACCCAAGACTCGTGCTACCTCCCGCGCAGCTCCGTCATTGTCAATTGGTGCTAGCAGTGGTGGCGACGACCGTGGCGGCGAGGCGCCAGTCCACATTTTGCCCATCAGGGCTAAGAATCTTTCTATCGAGACTCTTTAGGAGATTTTAGAATGATTTGGTTGAGTTCTAACCAGTTAATCATCTCTTCTATCGGCGAGATCGCCGTACTCCGGCCATAAGGCTTGGAAAAGAAGAAAAGCCTCTGGCTTTCTTCTCACGCGAAGTTATTTTGTCATCCTCGCATTTTAAAATGTGGGGCTATTTTAAGTAGCAGTCGCGTTGAAACGCGAGGCTATTTTAAGTAGCAGTCGCGCTGAAACGCGAGGCTATTTTAAGTTGCAGTCGCGCTGAAACGCGAGGCTATTTTGACTTCTGCGCGGTCTAATCTTTAGCTTTAGCTTCGTGCGTTCTAATTTTTAGCTTCGCGCGTCCATACTTAGAGAATTTTTCTGTCTTATAAAAACTTCTCTAACTCTGGTGTTTCTTTTTGCAGTAGGGTATTCGATGGAGGCTCTTCCCCACAAGAACTACTTTGGCTTTGCTGGGGGTTCTGATCCTTCAGGCCAATTTTGTTTCACCACCATCCTGGCCTCATATAAGCCAGACCCGAAGGAGCGCAAGGAGAAGTTGATCAAGTATCACCCCACTACTGCGCGAGAAATTATAACTAACGCAGCCTTCGAAACTATGAATAGAGAGGCGATGGAGAAACCAGCCTTCCTCTTTGGAGACCAGATGGATCAATCAGATGAGATCCTCTTTGAAGAGGAGTGCATTTGGTTATATAACTCAGGCGAAATGCTGATATTTCTGCCTAGAATGGATCGTAGCTATCCCCTGGTCTATCTCAGAGGCTGGCGATGCCTCGGGAGTTAAAGTGGGGACTAACTCAAGAGTAAGATGGCGTCCCAACGGGCAAATTTGGTGCACAAGGGGTTTATCAAGATGGTCCCCCCAGATGCATTACTGGTTTGCTTCCAGGCCGATTTGGCAAGGAGCTTCCAGTAGGAGAAGTCCCATCCCGTGCACGAACTTTCTTAAGTGAGTTCCTGGCGAAGGATGGTCAGTACCCGGCTAGCGACTTTAGATTGCCTGGCTGGGTTTATTCTTCTAGTAATATGTGGTGGGCCCGCCTTGTTCAGTACATGTTGGATTCCCAGGAGCCCATCTTAAAGGATATCGGCTTATATAAAGCCATCAGGAACGTCCAGTTCGGATTACCCCAGAGTGCTTGTCATTTCTTCTGCCTCTTGGAGATGTACAACCCCGAGACCTGCACTCTCTTTACACCAGTGGGTGAGCTAGGGTTCGCTCTCCACGAGATGTTCGAGGTTCCGGGCTTTCCATGGGTGACGTCCCCTATGAAGAATACATCCCTTCCACTGAGGAGTTAAACATATTGATGGCTAAGGATGAACGTGTCTATGCCACATACTGGGAGATGATGTGCCATTATCGTATTTGTGCTGACCTGGCAGGTGCGCGTAATCATGGTATCGGCCACAAGAAATGGGCTGAGTACCTCTTTGCCAACTTGAATTCTAAGGATAGCTTGACAACTATTCATGGCCATCCTCCTGTCCCCATCTCAGAGATCGATCAACGTATAGCCAGGGGCCGTTACCTATTATATTATACCACTGACTCCAATGAGAATGGATACGGTCCTGGCACTTCATTCAAGAGCTATCACTATCAAGCCCAGTTTCCGGTCTCCAACAGAGGTCTCATCGCCGGGTTTTTGATGTTGTGGCTGAAGAGATGCATCGTGCCGTCATCGCCCAAGGAAGCAATCGCAATGACCGTGGTATATCCAGTAGTTCTTCTTACATATGGCCGACCCCTTGGACTTCTTCCTGTTATGGTGTGCAATCTGCAACATGGATTGAGGACACTCTGTCATGATTTCCTCCCTGCTGATAAGGTCAAGGGGAAAGGAAAGGGCAAGTCGAAGGAGACTGCCCAGCCGAAGACTCCAAACCCTAGGGTGGAGCTTCCTTATACTTATCTGATGGCATGGCTCGTTTTACACTGCCCCTCCTTGATGAGTGCTGCTGAACGCCATTCGGGTGAGAAGTGCTTCTTTGTGGAGCTGTATGAACGCTCTTCATGGAAGCACAATTATATGTCCCAAATTCGGAAGACTCTTCGTAGCTTTCAGAACTATGAGATCTTCCGGTGTTTTCCTGACTTTTCCGGCTGAGGATATGGGTCGAGACTGAAAGATGTTGTGGGAGCAGATAATTTTACTGCTTTATCTGCGGGAGTGTTCTGGTGGCTCCTCAACATCCGTCCCAGACACTTGGTATATAGTCAAGATATCAAGTGTCTAATTGAACCGTACATCCCAAGTCGCTTTGCTCGCTAGTTCGGATACTCTCAACTCTTCGTGGGTAATCCGAATAAGAATCTTGCTTACGAGGGGAACTTGTACGAAGGTGCCCGTGGCTGGTTCCATTTTGCGGCGGGCGGAACCGAAGCTGAATTCACCTTACCCCAGAAGTAGCCAGAACTGGCAATGACCCTCAGCTTCTGCACATGGTTCAGCATTGCAAATGCTGACGTGCCCGGCTTCTCTTCCAACCGCAGTTGTTGCAAGGAGATCGAGGCCTTTTACATTAGCCGCCAGGGTGCTTCTAGAGTGAGAATAAAAGGAATGGAAGAATTCCTTGGCACCGCAAGTGAGCCTTCAGACGCCAGCGAGTCCGACGACGACGATGACGATAACAATGATAATACTGGTGCTGGAGGAGCTCCCCAGCCTGTTGTCATTCGTCCCTGGAGTCCAACTCTCAAATGCCACAGTACCTTAAAGAAAAGGCCCGGTAAGAAGCAGAAGTTGGCTCAGGAAACTTTGATAGCCCCCCAAGAAGTGGCTGTCAAACTTGCTTCATACTTATTGGCTTCAGCTCTACCCCCAGCGTCGGCAAGGGAGGATGAACCTGCTAAAGCTCCAAGTGTCGCCGAGGTTTCGGCTCCTCCTACCGTAGAGCCTGCTGCACAATTTGCGGCGCAACCAACGGGTAGCGAGACGGGTACATTGTTGGAAACGACAATGGCTCCCCCTTCAAGTCCGACAACTGGACTTGTGTCCCCTGGTATGGCTCTTAGCGTTTTATCTTTTGCCTATTATTATTTTACTGTAACACCACTTTTTTTGTTTCCTGATATGCAGGTGGTCAACTCCTCTCGCCAATGCACTCAACTACTCAGGTGGAGTCTGACGAGAGAGTAGACTATTCGGGTGCTGGTAGCTCTACGAGCGATTTTAACGCTGATTATTTCACACCGGCTCCTGCCTCTGTTCCCTCTTCAATTCCCCCAATTGATGAACTTGGAAGCGATGAGAGAACAGAAGTTATTATTGCAGCTGCCGCCAAAGAGGCCACACCGTCTCCTAGTATGCCATCTCCAACACCACCAGTCGGCTCCACTGAGACATTTCCAACAGTTGTTGGTGTGCCTTCCATTTCTCAGTCAGCGATTTTAACATTATCTATTATCGTGGCTGCTGAGACACCTGCAACTCCTCCGGCTCCAAGTCTTCCAGCAGGGGAGGAGGATAATTTGAAGTTCTCGTTTGAAGATGCTTCTCCCACCGGAGGAGCTTCGGGTGAAGATATCCCGTCTTCTCTTCCTTCCGGCGAGGGCATCCAAGTGATCGGTACTGGCGATGCTTTCCCTGGGGTTCCCAGCTCTTCCAAATCTGCATTGGCTTTATTGGTTCCCCATATCCTAAATTTGGTGCAGGGACGGGCTTCTTCTTCGACTCCGGTAGCCACTGCTCCCCTGCCCGTGACATCTCCCTTGGCATTACCTGCTTTGCCTGCTGACACTTCAAATCCTCTTGAAGAACTTTTCAACTTCAGTGTCGTTGATTTTATGCATTTGCTAAGGAGATGTATCGAGATGGTCCTTGCTGGCCACGATTTCTTTAACATCGCACGTCCAATGTTATTCTGCTATCTGAAAAATATTAAAGAAGTTGGGGGACGAGATCGAGCAGCTCCTTACCGGGCCAGCCTTGCAGTCTTAGAAGAGCAGGTGACCACACTACTCACGCTCCGTCAGGCGGATGTGGAGGCGATCACTGAGATAGAACTGGCGCGGCTTTGGGCGGAATCAACATCGCATAGAAATGCTTTAAGGCAGCAGGAAGAGAGATGGTCTCAGGAGCTGACAGAGTTCGAAGCCAGCCGAGAATCCATTCTCGGAGATCTGAGGAGGGTGGACTCTGAGATTGGAGAGAGTCAGGCTGCCATCTCTAGAGCCCAGGAGACGATCGCCAGAGCTCGGGCCGTCTTGATAGACAATGACCTCCGATTAGGGGAGTCTGTCAAGAAGCGGGAAATGTTGCTTCTCCAATATGAACAGGTCAAGCAGAAGGAGACGGCCAGGAATCGTGCCATTGAAGAGTCTCGTCAGCAGCAACTTGCAATAGATGACGATGAGTTACATAGATAGGCTCAACATACCGTGGAGTCATCTCATCGTCGAAATTTGGATGAGACGATAAATAAATTGAAACTTCTGGGAGACCCATAGTTTCCTTTCTCTATTCTTTTATTTTTCTTGTAATAAGAACTTCGTACACGGGAGAGAGATAGCCTTTGCTGGTTCTTCGAAATTCTTCTTGTATCTTCACCCTTTTTTTTTTAATACAGATGATTCTTTTGACTCTTTTATTTGTCGGCTTCAAAATAGATTTGCTTGCCCAACAAATAACTTGTTGTCAAAATGATTTATCCCTTTGTATCGTTTATGTACAATTTTCCGAACCATACTGTCAGAGGTAAGAATTTAACATGACCGGGTTTATGGGATTTTTAGCAAACCCCCAGCTATCAACGGATTTGATTAGCCTTTACCAATTACCGTTTGAGTTGGGCTAGCCATGTTATTCCCCTCAACATGGTGAGTTGTCGAGGATTTCATTTGGGCTTAAATGCCAAACTTTTCCTCTTCCCTTTGCCTTATCGGTATTGGGTAATTCATACTTTTTAACCCCAGCATGAAGGGGTTGGCGAGAAACTGGTTCTCTCCCCATTGCTTAGTTGGCGCCGGGTAATTTATACTTTTTAGGTCAGAGGCGCCAACTGCGCAAACCTAAAAAGAAAGACTGGAGGCTGTTCAACCTTGAGAACTAAGCACACCAGGTTTGGGTCAGAGGCGCCAAACTGCGCATGCCCAAGAAAATACTGATGGTGGTTCAAACTTGAGAACCAAACTGGAGGCGGTTCAAGGCTCTCTCGCGTAACTTGAACTGGGCACACCAAACACACCAGGTTTAGGTCAGAGGCGCCAAACTGCGCATGCCTAAGAAAAGACTGGAGGTGATTCAAACTTGAGAACCAAACACACCAGGTTTAGGTCAGAGGCGCCAAACTGCGCATGCCTAAGAAAAGACTGGAGGTGGTTCAAACTTGAGAACCAAACACACCAGGTTTAGGTCAGAGGCGCCAAACTGCGCATGCCTAAGAAAAGACTGGAGGTGGTTCAAACTTGAGAACCAAACACACCAGGTTTAGGTCAGAGGCGCCAAACTGCGCATGCCTAAGAAAAGACTGGAGGTGGTTCAAACTTGAGAACCAAACACACCAGGTTTAGGTCAGAGGCGCGAAACTGCGCATGCCTAAGAAAAGACTGGAGGTGGTTCAAACTTGAGAACCAAACACACCAGGTTTAGGTCAGAGGCGCTAAACTGAGCATGCCTAAGAAAGAGACTGGAGGCTGTTCAAACTTGAGAACCAAACACACCAGGTTTAGGTCAGAGGCGCCAAACTGCGCATGCCTAAGAAAAAAAGACTCGTACCTCCAGGGATACTAAGAATGGTATTTCTTCAGAAATTTGCCATTGATCGGCATCATCATCCTGTCGCCATTTTGATTCATTAAGCGATAGGCTCCACTGGAGTAAACTGTCTCCACAACAAACGGTCCTTCCCACTTGGGTTCAAATTTACCCTTAGTCTTGTGGGTTAGCACCATTGGCCTTTTAACAGCCAAAACCAAGTCTCCTTATTTAAAGGTCCTTGGCTTAACGTTTTTATTGAATGTTTGAGAAATTCGGACTTGATACAACTCAATTTATTGTTGAGCCCTGAAACGCTTTTTATTCAACGCCTCTAGTTCTCTCAATCTTTGTTGATGACGCTCTTATGTCGTCATCTTTGTAGCTAAAGCCACTCTTAATGAAGGAATCTGGACTTCGAGAGGTAAGACGACCTCGCTTCCATAGACCAAAGAGAATGGAGTAGCTTTCGTAGGGGTGCGAACAGTGGTGCGATAAGCCCACAGGCACTTTCCTAGCTTTTCATCCCAATCTCGTTTATTAGAGGAGACGAACTTCCGAAGGAGTTTAATGATCGTCTTGTTGAAGGCTTCGGCCAACCCATTAGCTGCGGGGTTATATGGCATTGAAGCAATATCCTTGATTCTGAACTTATTGCAGAACCTGGAGAATCCCTGACTGATGAATTGCGGACCATTATCATGGATGATCCGTCGGGGGACGCCGAAGCGGTAAATGACATGATGCTTGACGAACTTGATCACATCTGTCGTTTTCACCTCTTTCATGGGCACGGCCTCGGCCCATTTTGAAAAATAATCGGTTATTGCAAGAATAAACCGATGTCCTCTGGATGACGGGGGAGTTATAGGCCCCACAATATCCATCCCCCATGCTTCAAATGGCCAACTTGCAACAGTATTGTGCAAGTATTCTTGGGGTTGATGAATAAAATTGGCATGTATTTGGCATGCATGGCACCGTTTAGCGTATGCCATTGCTTCCGTAATCATGCTTGGCCAGTAGTATCCCAGCCTTCTTATACGGTCTCCAAGTTTGGGACCGGGCTGATGAGCTCCGCATACTCCATCGTGCGTTTCTCTCAGCACTTCATCTGCTTCTGCTTTTGATATGCAGCGTAGCAGCAGACCATCTCTTGACTTTTTATATAAAGTCTGAAGCTTATGGTCATAATAAAATCTTTGGGCCTTCCTCTTTATCGAGGTGGCTTCCTTAGGATCTTCTGGTAATATCCCATGTAAAGCATAATCCACAAATGGAAATCGCCAATCACGGGATTCCAAAGTTAGGCCTGCTTGGCATACTTCTTTATTTTGAAGAACAGTATCTGGATGGAGGAGCTCTCTTCTTCCAATAGTGACACTTTTAGCTTCGCCTAGCGGGATCGCCAATGTTGCAGCTAATGCGGCAAGGGCATCCGCATATACATTCTCATTCCGAGGTATGTGAGAGATGTAAAATTGCTCAAAGCAGCCCGCCAGTTCAATGGCTAGCTGATAATAGGGAATGAGGGCTTCATGTCTGACTTCATACTCGCCCGTCATCTGATTGACGATGAGTTTAGAGTCTCCATATGCCTCTAGACAGTTCACCCCCAGTTGTAGAGCCATCTTCAGGTCGATAATGAGTGTGTTATATTCCGCCACATTATTCGTGCACGGCTCTGTCAGTGAGTAACCGTTAGGCAATATATGCTTATGTGGGGAGATTAGCACAACCCCCACTCCAGCAGCAGATCGTCTGGCAGCACCATCAAAGAATATTTGCCATATTTGTTCCTTGGTAACTGCGTTGACCTCTGACGTCTGTCTGGAATTAGACCCAATTGGATGGTCTGCAAGAAAATTGGCGATCGCCTGTCCCTTTGTGGCTTTTTGAGGGACGAAATGCATATCATATGGCGACAGCAATAATGCCCATTTTGCCAACCGGCCATTTAAGGATCCCGATTATGTCATCAAAATTTTCAGGGGATTAACCCGTAATATAGCATGAATTGTTTGCCCAGAAAGATAGTGTCGCATTTTCTGAATAGCGAACACTAGGGCTAAATATTCCTTTTCAATCGGAGTGTACCGTTGTTCGGCCCCAATCATTGTCCTGCTTAGATAATAGAGGGCATGTGTTCATGGCCGTGCTCATTATATTGAGCAAGTAATGCTCCTAAGGCATTATCCATGGCCCTTACATATATAAGGAAGGGCTGCCCAGGGACTGGCGCCATAAGAACGGGGGGTTTGGTGAGGTATTCTTTAAGGTCATCAAAGGCCCGTTGACATGCCTCATCCCATACAAAAGAAATCCCTTTCTTCATAAGTCGAGAGAACGGCTGGCATCGCCCTGATAGGTTGGAAATGAAGCGTCGAATATTGGCAAGCTTCCCTTGTAACCCCCTCAGTTCTTTAAGATTGCAGGGAGGCGGCATCTCACTAATTGCTTTTACCTTTTCAGGGTCGAGGAAAATTCCTTTTGAAGTTATTATGAACCCAAGGAATTTCCCACTCGACACCCCCATAAATGATTTAGTGGGATTCATCTTTAAATGATGTTTCCTCATGAGATCGAAGACTGTTTTTAAGTCCTAAAGGTGGTCTTCTTTGCTTTTGCTTTTGACTGCCAAGTCGTCCACATAACACTCTACCGTTTTGCGCAGGTGCTCTTTGAATATAGTGCTCATTGCACGTTGATAGGTGGCGCCGACATTCTTCAGCCCGAATGGCATCACCGTATAGCAGTACACCCCCTGCGGTGTTCTGAAAGCTGTATGCTTTTCATTATCAGGGTACATCTTGATCTGGTTATAACCTGAGAAGCCATCTATGAAGGACATCCTCTCGTAACCACAAGTATTGTCTATCATCACGTCGGTGATGGGAAACAGAAATTCATCTTTAGGACATGCAGCGTTCAGATCTCGAAAATCGATGCATATCCGGATCTTGCCGTTCTTTTTACGAACTGGCACTATGTTGGCAACCCAATCAGGGTGCTGCTCTTCACGGATGAATCCGGATTTTATAAGTTTATTTACCTCAGCAACTATTGCCTCCATCAACTCCGGTCGAAAACGCCTCTGTTGTTGTTTAACAGGTTTGGCATCTTCTTTTATATTTAACAGGTGTGTGGCAATTTGAGGGTCGAGCCCAGGCATATCTTCATAGTTCCATGCGAACACATCTATATACTCTTTAATAAGAGATATAAGTTCCTCCTTTTCTAATGGAGTTAGCGTGTCGCTTATGAAGATGAGTTTCAGGTTTTCTTTCGTTCCCATGTTGACTTGTATCAATTTGTTTTCAGTGGGCGGATCACGCTGCTCGAAGCGGACGTCCCAGAGAGTTAGCCCAGGAATCATCTTGGACATCAATTGGTTCCTCGTCGCTTTCTGGTGCGGCTGAAACCATATTGGCCGTCAAGGACTGAAACCAGGCGCCGGTACTTATATCCGAGTCATGATTGGGTGAAGATATATCTTCCTTGGTCGAAAAACTCTCTTCTTGTCTGGAGGGTGATGAGGGCAGAGTAGATACATAGCCCAGCCCCCTGCGAGTCTTCTGATAATAATCAGGGCTCTTTCCTCTCGGTCTGAACGAGGGTATAAAGTTCCGTCGCCCTTTTCCAAAGTTCAATCCCGGTTTCTGGGTAAAATTATAACCCATCTTCTCCATTACCTGTCGGGATTTTTGTTCATACAGGTGAAATTGGGGTGATGTTTGTTCATCACTTTCACTGCTTTGTCTCCGCTGGGGTGACGTAATTACCTTACCGAACATAATCGGCTTTTGGGATCCTCCCCGAGGAGGCACTTTGAAATAGTGACCTTTTTCCCCAGCTATTTTAGACCGGGAGAGGAGGGATGACCTAAGTGGCCAATGATATGCCGCCAGAACTTCAAGTTCGGATAGGCCATCCACTTCAGTGGAAGTACAAGAGGGTTCAGACTCAGTAGTTACAGCATGCTCGTAGACTAACTTTATATCTTCATTAATAACCTGCTCACTTTCTATTACATCCACTATATTATCAAGACTCAAACTGCAATCTAAATAAGGGTTGATTTCATAATCACCCCCATCATCTTCTCCAGGAAGCTCGTACTCAGTGTCGGCTTCATTGCCACTGTCATCGGGCTTTGGAGGTTCGCTAGGATTGTCATTGGAAACTTCATGGGCTGGTTTATACAGTGCAGCATCCGTAAAGTGATTCTCCAACCCTTTGAATGGCTGCTTGTCAGCAATTAGTGTCCGGACTTCTCCTTCCTCATCGCAATATTTCATACATTGGTGGAGAGTTGACGGAACTATCATATGAGCGTGGATCCAAGGCTGCCCCAATATAATGTTGTAGGAGGTATCTGCATCAATAACGTAGCATGTAGCCTCCGTCCTTAAATCCCCGATCCGACATCGGAATTGGATTTTTCCGAGGGGACGACTATTATTGGCATTAAACCCGTATATCATTGTATTGGTTGGTGTCAGACGATGGAGGGGAATCCCTAACAGCTGCATCAACCTTCTGGGTACGACACTTAGTGCAGAACCCGGATCAATCTGAATTCGGTCCACTTTTGTGGATCCGACATATCCGGTGAAATATAAAGGTCTGTTATGCTTTATATTCCTCACATGCATGTCTTCTAGAGAAAAGATGATTTGTGGGACATGTCTCCTCACTTGGTGACAGCGAGGGCAAGAGTCCTATTCTTCTTCATTGGCCGGCTCGATAATTTGAGCTAGAAATGACTCAAAGTCTGCCAAGGCCTCTCTTAAAACTTCACGTGTTGATTTTGATAATCTCAACAATTCGTAAAGCGTTACTCGTGCTGGGATATTCGCCAACTGAGCAATTATATCAAATTTGAATGTAGTCTCGCTGGCTCCTTCCTCTCTAATAGGATTCTTCAGATCTACTCTAGTGTAGTCCTTAAGATATGTCTTCCCGGATCGAGTACCGGAAGGGCCTGCCCCATCTTGATGAGTGGCCATAGTTTCGGGTTCTTCTTTAGAATCTGTGAAGGCTCCCGAAGCTATATATTCTTCTTTTATATCTGCAGAAATAGCATTAACAGTCCGCTTCTTCTCTTGACCTCTTGAAGTAGTTCATTGTTCATCTTCTAGCAAATCAGGGTGAACCCACATAACTTCCCCCATTTGGGTTGTTACGGGGACAAGTCCTTCTCGGGCTTTGTTGTGAGGATCAAGGTTCTTCGTGACCATCTTACCTTTTGGGATTGGGGTCACTCCTGCAGGGAACTCGTGGGTTCCAACCACTATAGTTGCCATATTGGCAGTGACCTTCTTCTGCTCTTCCTTAAGCGTCAGAACTCCAGCTTCTATTAGTGCTTGGATTCTGTTCTTAAGGGAAAACAATCCTTAGTTGGGTGCCCAACATTCCGGTGATAGAGACAGTAGTTAGGATCCTTAGTCTTACCAGCGTCTTCTGGCTTCTTATTTTCCGGAAGTTTTAGCATTCCCTTTTTCTGGAGCAAGTGAAAGAGGATAGGCGTCTGTTCCGCCTTGAAAGTATAATTTCGCTCCTGCTGCGGTCTATTTTGCCTTGAGCCCTGCTGACTTTGGGGCTTCGGCTTCGGTGGAGGGCTGGATCTCTGAGGAGCAGCTTCTGATGCCATTACTGCTTTTCTTTTATTCTTATTGCTGCTATTTTGGGTATATGACTTACTACCCCCAGTACTCCTTGATCCACGGGATTTTTCAACTCGACGAATCAAGTCTTCAGCTTGCTCTCCTTGTTTGAGCAAATCTCTCCATGTCTTAGACTCTACAGCCCCCATTTTTAAGAGCACATTGGTCTTAAGATTGTGTCGACAAGTTTCGACAAGAGTTTCCTGGACCATTCCGTGTTTGCAATGCACGGACTTCTCCCGGAACCTTTCTATAAATTCTTTTACCGTTTCCTGTTCCCCCTGTCTAGTTGCAAGGAGGGAATGAACCGTAATCTCGGTATCATCCTCGAAGAAACGTGAGAGAAATAATTTCTCTACATCTAACCAGGTATTAATAGTACCTGGGGGTAGCTGCATGAACCAAGTAAAGGCAGGCCCTCGCAAAGTACTTGCGAATACTTTAGTCATGATGGGGCCATTACCCATCAAATGTCCTGCTTGGGACAAGAAGTAATAGATGTGCTGACTGGGCGATCCTTTCCCGTCATATGGTCTAATTTGAGCGGCTTATACTTCAGTGGGTATGGTATCGTATCCCATTCAGGAGGATATGGTCTTGAAACCCCTGCCTCTTTCAACTCCTTCTTACACATCAAATCTTCGAGTTGATTCTGTAATTTTTCAAGCTTTTCTTCATGCGGATTATAAAAAGAAAACTATCTTTGTCCTCGTGCATCGAGTGGGCTTTCTCCTCCTGTTCTTCTTCATTTAAAGTTTCCTTGCCCTTTTTGGCATTATCTTCAACAAATCTTGATAGCATGACTTTAAGGCCTTCAATCGTCTTTTGCTGCTCTAGAATCATTCTTTCTTGAGCTTCAAATCTCTGATTGATATCATCAGATTTATCTACCATGTGGGATGCTGACTTTTGTAGTTGAGACGACGCAGAGAAATGAGGTGAGGCTATAGCTGAATTATCACTGTCCTCGTCGTAAAAACCCCCTGCGAGCCTCTTATAATTTCGAGGCGGGACGGCTCCTGATTTTAGTTGAGTAACACGATGAGGTTCTTCATCGCTCGATTCTGAATCATCATCCGTCTCTATAATTTTCTTTCCTTTCCCCACCATGTTGGAGGTTACAGCTCTCCAGTGTTTTAGGGAAGCAGTCTTTGGTTTCTTAGTAGGGTTCTTGTCTGACTCGGTCAATCGATCAAACACAGATACCCTGCTTTTGATGCAGCTACAGTTGTCCATTACAGCGGACACTGCCGTCATGAGCTGCTGACAGTGACAAACAGGTTCATTTTGAAGTTGATCTATGCCTCTTTTTTTGGATAGATATTCCCTGAGATCAGTGCTTTTAGCTATGGAATCATGAGGTTCATCTGACTTTTGAGAGGATCTAGGAACCCACTGAAGCTTCTTTGAATGATCAGCCATGATTCTGTAGTCAGATTGATCCTCATGGGGCTTAGAAGTAGCTTCGCGTTTTATACTGCGAGCCTGAAAAATAGCTCCGCATTTATCATCGCGAGCCTGAAGAGTAGCTCCGCGTTTAACATCGCTAGCCTGAAGAGTAGCTCCGCGTTTATCCATGCTAGCCTCGCGTTTTACGCTGGCTTGGCGTGTTTTCGGAAGTTTCTCTTTTGTAGTCTTAGCCTCGCGTGGAATAAAATTCCTATACGCTGGCTTATCCTTGTAGTTATCACAAGTCATAACTTCGCGTCTCGCGCGATTTCTACGACTGACAACAACTTGCCAATCATCTTCGCGTTTCTCGCGAGTATTAGATATCTTGTGTTTCTCGCAAGCATTACTGGCCTTGCGTTTCTCGCTTGGTTCAGTATCAGCCTCGCGTGGAAAATCACACGCTGGTTTTACAGAATTTTTATACTCGCGTTTCTCGCGAGTGTCATAAGTCTTGCGTTTCTCGCAAGTAGCCTCGCGTCTCTCGCTTAGCTTAGTATCAGCCTTGCGTGGAGAATCACACGCTGGCTTTACAGAATTTTTATACTCGCGTCTCTCGCGAGTGTCAAATATTTTGCGGCTAGTGCAAACTTCGCTGGCTTCGCGTCTCTCGCTAAGCTCAGCGGTAGCCTCGCGCGGAATATCACGCACTGACTTTTCCTTGTTTTTAAGGCAAGTTGTAACTTCGCGTTTAACGCGGTAGAGACTGGTCTCACGGGTAGCGCGAGCCAGTTTGCGAGGGACCATAGCCTCGCGTCCTCTGGTATTAGCTCCGCGTCCAAAGCGGGCTTTTTAGGCTCTACGCCTTGCTCTCCGGTTCCTGTTTCGGAGTTGGGTTCTGGTCAATCCAGTCCCCAGGTCTTCTTCGGCAGTCGGAAGCTCTTCCTCGGCTAGGATTTCTAGTGTGAACTATGGCCCTATAGCCGCAGTCTCCAAGGATCCCCGTCTCTCGGTGGATACCTTTTTACCCGTCACTCGGGCATTGGAGTACATGCGACGATAGTGCCGTGTCTCATCCAAGTCACCTGATCCGGAGGAGAGGAACTCCTCATACTTCTGCTGGTCTTTTTCAACGACCAGCGTGTCTACTTCAGATCCGATCAAGTCAACGTCCGATTGCACCACAATCTCTTCATTAGTGAAAGAGATGGCTCCCACTGTGGTCGCCAGTTTGTTCGCCGCAAAAGTTCCTTTGCTTCCTTCCATCGAATTAACTTAAATTACAACGGAAGTGAATAAGATGTATATATAAAAAGAGAACAAACGAGAGGATTTTATAATTCAATCTCTCTCTTTTACAATGTGTTGTGTGGGATCAGTGGCGATGGGATCTGTCAAGCAGTTCCTTTGGATGATCGGTACGTTGAAATCTTCTCTTTTGAAGATATCGGCCGACTGTAGACGATCTTCTTAGTCTTTTCTCTTCATGAATCTAAGGCTCTATGCGTAACTTGAATTCTCTAAGAGGAAGATGATCACAAAAAGGCTTCAAGGCTCTCTCGCGTACTTGAATTGCCAAAAGGATCGAAAGAAGGAAGAAGAAGACCTCTGATCTCTGGTTTTGATTTGTTCAAGACTCTCACACGTAACTCGAACTTTACCAAAACTTCCAAAAGATTCCAAAGATTTTTTTTAGGGTTTCACCAAGCAGGTATTTATAGCCCCAGGAAGATTTGAGAGAGTTTCTATCTGAATAGAATTTGCTCTCATCAAGGATTCCAATCAAATATTTAATATTGATTTAAATCTCTTGATTTAGAATTCTAATTGGATTTGATTTGGTATTTGGATAAGCCCAAATCATGATCTCAATCAATTTAAGATTCTGGTTATCTGCTCACGCGGAGCTTTAATTGCATCAAAACGCGGTGCTAAATAACCAGTGCGCGGAGCTAACGCAGAGCTATCGAACATCTCCGCATTTACTCAAACGCGAGGCTAAAAATAGCCAAATGCGGAGCTATGGATTAGCTCCGCGTTCTGTTGTGGAAAAATTCTTTTTATTCAGAAATTTTCACTGCCAACAGATCCCACCCTTATGCGCAGAAGTTGATGCACTGGGATTCTCAGTGGGACTCTCCCACTGTATAGTCTTCCACGATAGGTCCTCAAAGAAGTCCCATGCTTTATCATCGTTCTTTCTCCTGAACTCCCCTGACACATGAACTCAAGAAGAGTTTTGGATGTGTAATCGAGTCCTTCGTAAACGATTTGACACAACCGCCACTTTTCTATTGCATGGTGGGGGTACTGAGCTAAAAGATTCTTGAACCATTCCAAGTATTTCCATAAGAGTTCTCCCGGTACTTGACGGAATTGATTAATTTGATTTCTAATCCTTACCGTCTTATGCGTGGGATAATACTTCTTGAGAAATACTGCAACGAATTCATCCCAAGAAGTGACTGAATCAGTAGGCATACTGTACAACCACTTCTTGGCATTATATTTGAGTGCAAAGGGGATAAAGCGGAGCTTAATTGCATCCTCCGATAAGTGCTGCAGTTTTATCATCACGCATACTTCCTGAAATTCACTGATAAAAAGATATGCATCCTCTAAATCAGAACCAGTAAATTTAAGAAGCATAATGAGGTATTGCTGTTTCAGCTCATAGTGCTTACCCACTGCATGTGGAAGTTTTATGCATGATAGAAGTGATATGCGCAACAGGTAATATCGATCTTGAAGGATCTGGATCGGCTAGTCCATCTTGTCCCCCATAAACAAATCTGATCTCACTAGTCAACCAAATTGATCATGGGTCCATTGTGGCATGAACCAGTGACCGTAAGTGTATGCGTAAAATTCCTAAACTAATGCAAGAAGTGGGGTATGGTGGAGATAAAAACGGTGAAATAGATATGATCAAATAAAAATGTGATTCCTACTATTCCTAAATTTTTTTTTTACAGAACCAAAGACCAAAACTACAGAACTGGAGAAAGTTTGGTTCAGAAGATACCTCTAGTGCCGCTAAATAGCGGCTGTGGCTGCTAATTGGCGGTCGAACCAGAGAGTTTGACTCTCTGGTTTCTGTTACGCAGTTCTAGAGCTTCCCTAATTCTTTTTCTCTTCTTGTATCTGTAATATTTGGTCCCTGCACACTCAACATACACTGTTAACCCGTAAAACTTTAAAAAAAGCAAGAAAAACACCGTCGACCCCCGGCAACGGCGCCAAAAACTTGATGTGATAAATTAACTGTAAGCGCACAGTATCGATTGTAGCGCTATATAGGTCGCCCACAGGGATCTAAGGTGGTTTTGCATTTCTTACTCTTTCTTTAGTTCTACTGGATTAACTAAGAGTTTCTAAATTGAGACAAAATTGGTTCTAAGTTCTAAAGATTAGCCTAGCATTTCAAATCCATTAGAATAATAACCTAACAGTGAATTATCTCTTCTTCCTAACTTTTTAATTGCGCACGGTTAAGTAACATATTAATAATCTTTTTAATTTGATTTTAATCAAATGCCCCTAAGTATGACCTATCAAGTGATATGCAAGTATAGACCATCAATGATAACACCTTTCTTAAAAACAAATCATATCAAGTAGAAAATCACATAAACAAAAGAAAAGAAATAAATTTCAAACCCTAATCTAAGCATAGGCTATCAAAAAACCAAACTTAAGTATAACCTATTAAAGAAATTAGATTTACAAGTTTATTCAATTCAATTTATTTATAGGAAAATCTTGTTAATGATTCTAGAAATAAACAAAGAATATGAATTCCAAATCTCATCTAAGTATAGATTATCAAAATATTAATTAAGCATAATCTATCAAAGAATTATGATTGACGAACTCTATATTTTATTTATTTATAGAAACATCATAACTTTATTTATTTTTTAGAAGAAGATGAGATCAATCCTATTAGATCTATTATACTAACTTCATCTACATCCTAGGGCTAAAGAAAATTAGTTACACATAATTCTAGTAAGTAAAATCCTATTTTTATTCATGAACTCAATTAAATCTAATCTAGAAAGCAATAAAACCTAAACTAGAAAGCAATTAACTCTATCTAAAAAGCAAATAAAAAATTAAATGCAATGGCTTACCTTTAGATCATGGTATTGTGGTCGTCACTCCTTCAGTAAAACCCTAAGTTTATTAAATTAAAAAAGAGTACAAAACTTACAGGATTCTCTCTATAATACAAGAATATGACCAATATATAGGTTTCGGAAAACCAAACCTAATATAATACAATTGTGAAACTATAAAATTACAACGAAACCACGGGAGAAAAATCGGACAGTGGGGCCCACTTTGGGCTGCTAATTAGCAACAAATACCGCTAATTAGTGGTAAAATTAATTAATTAATTTTTTATTTTTCTTCCTCTCGAGTATTTTCTCCTTTTGAGTTTATTTTGATGACTGTATTGCACTTTGACTCTCTGCAGCATCGTAGTCTCGTAGTCTTGCCCACTTAAGAAAATTTTCGAACTTTGATTTCCTACTCCAACTCTGACTTCATGTCGTCTCCTTGTATGAATCGGATTACCTGAAAATGGCACTAAAAATACCCGAGTAGCATTTATTTATATACAAAAATAGATAAAATATGGGAGGAAAAATACAATATATGATACTCATCACACCCCCCACCTATCTTTTACTAGTTCTCGAGCAAAATATAATCCTAAAAAGAAAAAGAAAAATTCTAACTTACTTTCGCAGGAATCGCGATTACACTTAACATGTGCAACAAGCCTTTAAACCCCTAGGTTACCCTAGTGGACAAGTGTTGTCTCATGAGAGCTTGCAGTGAATATACCCACAAAATTCATGAAGAAAATAAATTAAGAAATAAAGAAAAGAAAAATAAGGATAACCAAAAATTAAGAAAAATAATAATTTTATACAAAAGTAAGAAAAATCTTTTTTATAATATTTTCATCAATTAATCTCACCAATATACAAACTCAAGAACGCATTTAGATTTTCAATTTTTAAATCGAGTGTCATATCAGATACACTTATCATTTTAATCAAAAATTCAAATCTTATCTTTCAATACCTACTAACAGATAATCCATTGGCTGATATATATCTATGTGCACGTGTGATAGTCTATTTTGGATTTGGACTCCAACTCTAACTCATGATTCATCTCCTCTCTCATAACAATTTTTTTTCTTTTTTCTTTTTTCTTTTCTTTTTTTTAATTTTTTAAGAATATTTTACCTTTCATGCCAATATTCACGCTTGCTTAGGCGCAACGTACCCGATTACCTCTGGAGCACGGTATTGTAGTCGTCATCCCTTCAGCAAAACCCTAATTTTATTAAATTAAAAACGAGTACAAAACTTACAGGATTCTCCCTAAAATACAAGGATATGACCAATATATAGGTTTTGAAAAACCAAACCCAATTATAATACAATTATGAAACTACAAAATTACAACGAAGCCACGGGAGAAAAATGGGATAGTGGGGCCCACTTTGGGCTGATAATTAGCGGCAAATACTGCTATTTAGCAGTAAAATTAATTAATTAATTTCTAATTTTTCTTCCCCTCGAGTGTTTTCTCCTTTTGTGTTTATTGTAATGACTTTATTGCACTTTGACTCTCTGCAGTATCATAGTCTCGTAGTCTTGCCTACTTTAGAAACTTTTCGGACTTTAATTTCCTACTCCAATTCTGACTTCATACCATTTCCTTGTATGAATCGGATTACCTGAAAAAGACACTAAAAATACCAGAGTAGTATTTATTTATATACAAAAATAGATAAAATATGGGAGGAAAAATACAATATATGATACTCATCAGTGGCAGTGGCATTACCTCTGAAAGATACCTTTGGAATAGGAGTCTCTATTCCCTCAAAGATCACAGGAGCAAATTTCACTTTAACTAGAATAGTAGGTGAATGAGCTTCTACCTTGGAAGTGGACTCTTCTTCGGAGCGCACTTCTGAAAACCATTCCTTACCGTTGGCACGCAAATTTGGGATTCATGCCCATTTTTAAGAACGTGATCGTGAAAATCACGCTTTCCTCCTAAGGCATGAGGATGGGGCCCTCGTATGGTTAGAGGAACACAAATGTAAACTCCGTGTTTGTAATTATAAATGAATTTAGTGGGTGTACGCTGTTTTTTGTAGGAAACACAAGTAAACATTTCTACATCTTGATTTTCTTCTTATCTGGGACCCCTACTTCACTTTCTGGCATCCATACTTGAATGGTAGGTCCTCGCAATTGTGGTTCAATAGTTTTCTGTTGCTTCATGGCCCTGCGGAGGTGCGAATCTTGCTTCTTCTTAGTTTCCTTCTCATCGTACGAGTGAGAGAAACCTTGTTTTCCGAGTCATCTTTCTGCAAGCAGAAAATGGTCATTTTACCTTATTATCATGGGGATCCTAATCCATTTCTCGTGGAATTAATGGGTCTTAACGGGAGCTGACCCTGAGTCTTGTGCTGGTGAAAGAGATGAGTCTCATTTTAGACCGGATTGGTCTATAGAGTCCTTCGATTGGACTGCTGTCTTTGAGACCTCTTTAGAAGTTGAGTTGTTGGAAACCTTACGGCATTTCCATAAGGAGTTATAGCTTCTAGAGCCAAAGGAGAGGAATTCTTCATATTTCTCCTTATCGAACTCAATGATGAGTGAGTCGACCATGCTTCCAACTAGAATATCATCGGATTGAGTGACAATCTTATCAACAGAGAAGATAGGTGTCTCCAGCAGAATCGCCAATCTTCTGTTTGCTATAAAAATTATAAATTATTTTTTATTGAATTTTCTCAATAAAAGATTACATTTTTAAACGGTTTCTTGTTTACAGAAGATGAGGAAAATTGAATTCCCTCTTTATTTAAAGTTGGATTCTGTAGTAGCTGTGGAGGACGATCTTGCTCTCCGTTACACTCCGTACAAAATTTTCTAGTTGGCAAGGGTTTTGAACTCTCGACAGCAACAGTACTCGGGTGAAAGAGGACTCTCTATATCGTATTGATTTTCTAGTCTCCGGTCCTTTTTCTGTCTTGATTCAGGCATTTTATAGAGATTTTGAGACTCTTGAGCTGATGTAACCATCCAATTGTTGACCTCCATGATCTAAGTATTAATTTCTCGCCTTTTGATCTAGTGAATTTGTATTAAATCTCTAAAATTTGTAATCGATGTCTTCAATCATCTAGATCGTAATTGAAATGCGGAATGTGAATCTCAAACTTTAGATTCACGGCTCTTTTGATTATGACTGGGACGTAAATCTCAAACTTTAGATTCGCAACTCCATTTGATTGTGGCTGAAATGCGGATCTCAAACTTTAGATTTGCGAATCTGTTTGGTTGTAGCTAGAATGCGAATCTCAAACTTTAGACTTGCGGATTTGTTTGATTGTATCTGGAATGCGAATATCAAACTTTATATTCGCAGATCTGTTTGATTGTAGCTGGAACGCGAGTCTCAAAGTTTAGATTCACGGGTCTGTTTAATTGTAGCTGGAACGTGAATCTCAAACTTTAGATTCGCAGTTCAACTGGATTGTAATGACTTTATTCGTTGCTCTTGGACAAGATGACAAGGTTTTATGAGGTCCATCCCTATTATTAGGTTTGCGAAGCTGGAGAAAGTGATTCGCGCTTCAGTTTCTATATAAAATAGAGCATGACTCGCGAAAGTAATCTTTCATTCATTAATGGATCTCTCTTCATTACAGATGGTCTCGTTAGTAGGAAATTTTTCCAACAGAGTCAAGTGGGTTTACAGGACCAAGCTCAACCCTGATGGTTCTGTGAACAAGTACGAGGAAAGGCTTGTTGTCAAGGGATATGCCCAGATGTTTGGGGTAGATTTCTCTAAAAGTTTTGCCCCAATTGCCAGGATGGATACCATAAGGATGTTGTTGGCGCTTGCTGCACAAAAGGGCTGGGTTATCCACCAAATGGATGTCAAGTCAGTCTTTTTTAATGGATACTTGAAGGAAGAAATTTCCGTGGAGTAACCTGAAGGATTTGCTTTTCTAGGACAAGAAGAGAAGGTCTATCGACTGAAAAAGGCCATGTATGGTTTAAAACTGGCACCAAGGTCCTGGTATAGCAAAATTGATGCACACTTGGTAAATTTAGGCTTTAAACAAAAGTCTGAGTGAATTTACTTTATATATCAAGAAGGTTGACTATGAAATTCTTGTGGTATCTCAATATGTTGATGATCTACTCGTTACAGGAAGTAGAAAGGAGTTGATCGACAAGTTCAAAGAAGAAATAAAAGATGTGTTTGAAATGACAGACCTTGGGAGGATGACATTCTTCCTTGGTATGCAGGTACAGTAAAAGCAAAATGAAATACTTGTACGCCAAGAAAAATATGCAAAGGAAACCCTCAAGAAGTTCAACATGGAAGAGTGCAAGCCAACTACAACTCCAATGAATCAAAAGAAGAAGTTTTGCAAAGAAAATTAATGGAGCTGGAAAGCTTGATGAAAGGTTGTACAGGAGTCTAATAGGCTGCTTGATGTATTTGACTACAACCAGGCTAGATATCATGCATGTAGTAAGTTTGTTATCAAGGTATATGCACTATGCTAGTGAAGTTTATTTTCAAGTAGAAAAAAGAATTCTTAGATATGTTAAGGGCACAATTGATTATGAAATAAGGTTCAGTCAAGTTAAAAATTTCAGTCTCCATAGTTATTTTGATAATGATTGGGCTAGATGTATTGATGATATGAGAAGCACCACAGATTACTGTTTTATCTTTGGTTCTGGAATTTTTTCATAGTGTTCTAAGAAATAGGAAGTCATAGCTCAATCCACAGCAAAAGCAAAATATGTAGCTACTGTTGCTGTCGTGAATCAAGCCCTTTAGATTAGAAAACTTATGACAGATTTGCATATGGAATAAGAAGAAAGTACACATATATTTTTTGGACAACCAAGCAGCAATCTCCATTGCAAATAATCCCGTGTTCCATGGCAAGACAAAACATTTCAAGATAAAGTTTTATCTTCTAAGAGAGATATAAAAGGAAGGAGAAGTGCAGCTAATCCACTGCAAAACAGATAATCAAAGTGTTGGCATCCTAACAAAAGCACTTTCTAAGGTTAGATATGAATTCTTGAGGCAAAAACTTGGAGTTTCTCACTCCAAGTTAAGAAGGAGTGTTGACTGGTATGACCCATGAAGCTGCAAACAAACTGCTGAAAAGTTGTCATATTTATTGCTATTTTTAGACAATAAAGAAGTCAAAGTGACTGTTAGGATTTTAACCATTTCATGAGCTTGTTTTATCTGATATGCTCAATAACTTGCAGATTTTTCTGCAAATTAGTTTTCATTCTGCAGTATAAAAAGATATTTTGTTGCTCAATAAAATTTGTCCTTCAGCAGTCTCAAAAAATATCTTACTCTTGTTATCTTTCCAATTCTATTTCCTAAGTATCCAACATAAATAATAGAAATCATGTATATTAATTTGAAACTTTGACAAACCTCTCAATTTTATCAATTATGGAGCCTGGCTATCAACAAGGTCTCAGAAACTATGGAAGAGAAAACAAACAAGAACTGCATGGACTCTCCTTTTGTTTTCTATTTCCGTACAAAGATTTAATTTATTAGTAAAAAATTTGGTAACCCGTACGCTTGTTTGGACATTTCAGCTCCAGTTTACTTTTGAATTTTTTTTAAGAATCTGCATGATTTTTTAAGGGAATTTCTATATGGGCACAGGTTTTATCCTAGTGAGCCCACTTTTCCTAGTGCGCACATCCCCAAATGAAAATCCCTTGTTTTTTTCTAGTGAGCACACCTAAATACCACATTTGTCCTCATCTTCTCCATCTCTTTCACTCCAACAGATTTCCCAAACCCAACTCTTCCCCTCAAAATTAACTCCTCCTTCTCCAAACCCATCTCTCCTCCCTTCTCCTCCTTCAATAAACCCATTCCCTTTCCACTCTTTCTCCCAATAACCCCGAACTCTAATTCAACTCCTCCTTCAAAATACACTTTATCTGGACTGGTTAACCCGGACAGAGTGATTCTGCTAGCTATCTGAAGGGCCCAAGGTTCTCCCTTTTTCTTCACTTTGTCTTGAAACCTCAACTTCTTAGCAAGCATATAAGACCCGAATTGCTCCAAACTTTGGTTTCTTCTTCAATTTGGTTTCTGCTTCAATTTGCTCCAAACTTTTCTTCACTTTGGTTTCTGCTTCAATTGCTCCAAGCAGCGCAGCAGGAAGATGGAGGAGCAGCAGGAAGATGGAGGAGGTGAAGGAAGGACAATTTTGATCAAAAATATTGATGGCAAAGTGGGAAATAAAATTAACTTTTAAGTGGGCTCACTAGGAAATATGCTGTGCCCATTAGAAACTCCCTTTTTTAATGATGCCATGACGTTTTCTTTTTCAAAATAAACAGGTGCTAAGAGAATATTCTTTGCATCGGTCACTCCTCATTTAACTTTTAAACCTAAAGAAACCCTTTTTCATTAGTAAGAATATTTAGACTAGAACTTGAACTATAATTGTAATTATAATTAAGCTAATCTCATAAGGGCAACCCAACTAACATATTGACATTGCTACAAGCAACTCAACTGGTAGGTTAATAGCATGAAGCCTGCTAAAATTTTGGTTGTCTTGAATGTAACAGCTATATTCAAACACAGATGCAAAAAAGAACGAAAACAACAACAATATTAGCAATCAAGCTCACTTTGGGCTGTCATAGGTTGCCTCCTCCATTAACTTGACATCAATCATTCTCCTCTTGAAGGCATCATATTCTCTATTGATGCTTATTATGTCTTCATTCAGTCTTACTCCTTTATCCTTATTGCTCCATCAACTGATACCGATCAATCTCTCTTAAGAAGCATAGTGGATGGTTCTCGACTGCAAAGCATAGCATACTCCCTGTCTGAACATCATCTCGATCGCAAAGCAAAGCTCCATCAACTTTTGTCCTCTGAAGTTTCAGACTCTTCTAGTGTACATATTTCAGAGAACACCTCTGTTTTCTTATTCCTTTCCCCTCCTTGTTACTCAAAACGACTGTCGTTACCAAGTTTTCCAGTTACTCTTAACACTAACTTTATATGTAGCATCCAACAGGAATGGCTATTCCTGCAAGCAATCTCAATCACTCCATTAACTCCCAAGAAGTGTGTCTCAGAATCTAAAACCCTACAAATCAGAAATTTGATATACACATATTTGCCAATTTTAGCTGTTCAACTTATTCCGTTCCACTCCGAGAAAATTCCCCATGAAAAATCACTTTCAAAAACAGATCTAGCACAAAATAATTTAGGTATTAAATTTCATTCAGATTTCTGCAGATAGCAGCTCAGGTAAAACCAAGATATCACCCACAATCAATCAGCAAAGACCTAGTTGCATGCTCTAACTATTGCTATTACCTGTCACAAACCACAAAGAGATCAGCCATAAAGCAAGAACATAAAGATGTAAAACACGGAACTGATACATGCAATGTGAAAAATACAAATGATATCTGCACATATAAGAGGCATGAAGCCCCTACTCCCCATACAAGTATGACAGTGCATGTGTGCATGTGCACTTGCGATCAGATTTACGGAACTTCCTAGAACAAGTCAGGCCAATACTCAATAATAGTCAAGTGTTGATATACCATAAATCTCTTAGTATATTTGAAGGGCACAGTATCAAGGGCATATGTTTATGCCGTATTGCTTCGACACTTGCTTGGGCATATTTCCCTTGCCAACGGTTTAAGTTTGTGAGCCAGAGTGTCAGCAGCAAAAGAAACATGGCTCAGCTGGAGATTTTCGGAGGACCAAATCCAGTTGCTATCTTAAGGACCGCACATTCCAGTTGCTGCCTTTCTATTATCCCTAGTCTAGGTTGGCCAGTGTGCTCCTAGAATTGCCTTACAATGCAACTGATAAAGTAGTTAAGAAACTTTGACTATTCCTTAACCCAACTCCTCTCCACTTCATTCCTCGTTAAGTGTTATTTTCACATCAAAGCGTTTCCTATAGCACATAAATTTCTGAAAACAGAAAGAGGTAATCCTGGAGGACCACCATCCAACTTCCAACAACAGCAACTTACAAACCCAAGAGATAAGTGTTGGATCATTATCCAACATTGGCCCATATATGTGAAATAATTATGTATTATAAACTGTCTAATATGATTGGACCCAATTAAAAGTGATTTAATTAAGTTGGGGTTTAATATGTCAATAGGGTGTGGATCTTTTATATGTAGAAACCTAATGAGTAATTTCTGATTTTATGATGGGATAAATTAGAAATACCAATAGACAGATTTGTCTATAAAAAGGCGGTTATTGTCCCCAAATCACACATGATTTTGATTCTTTTCTGTTTCCTATCGACAGAGAGAAAAGTTAAAAGAGTTCTTTTAAGAAAACATGTAGATCTGGAAGGCCAATCGCACGGCTCTACATCGTGATTATTTGTTATGAATTCAGGTACGCTTCCGCAATTTTATATATAATTTCTTAGTGATTTGACATAAAAATCTATTATGTAATTTTCATATAGTATCTAACAATTGGTATCAGAATCCCTTTTTGTTGAATCATCAAAAAAAAAAATCGGATTACTGTTCATCGGATTACTGTTTAATTTTTTTTTTTTAATATGGTATTCTATTAATCTGGTCATTGCTATATTCCTGGATTGCTTTTTTAGTCTAATTCTTGTTATGCATCATCTTGGATATAGAGGGAGAAGTGGTTATATCAGCCGCCTCTCAGCCTAAGAAAACCATAAAAATTAAAGGCTATTAAGCTTTTATTTGGATTTGGGCTTATTTTAAAAATATGTATACACATAAAGAATTTTCTCTTAAGGTCAATTTTTTTTTGACAATTCTTAAGGGTCGATTTGGTATAATTTTAATTTCAAATATTTGTATTTTGGATATATATATTTTGAGATAGATTGATTGAAGTAACATGTCGTCAAATTGACCTCTCTTTTTGAAATTGATTTTATCTTGAAATATAAAAGGTTGTGTGTATATAATTTATATGAATATTAATCAGCCCAAAGGAAGGTTAACATTTAATAAAATTACATGTATACCTATGGTAATAAATGCGTGGTGATTATTTGGTTTACATATGAACAATGAATTGGCCCAAAGGAAGATTTATTGTTTGATATGTTATTTATCATCAGTATTTGATTACTACACCAAGATATCACTCAGAAGTTAATATTGTTATCCAAAGATAAAATATTAATGGAATCCCGATATTTTGAGATGGGGTTTACATTTATTTGAAATTATTATTATTTGGTTAATGAACTAATGCGAACTTGTTATTTTTTATCATTGTTCTCTGGTTTCAGCTTTACAAAATCCTGCCAATATTAGTGCCAACATCAATTCAATTCCTATACTAAATGGCTCTAACTTCAAGTCATGGCAAAAAAATCTTTTGATTGTTCTCGAAGTCATGGATCTCGATCTTGCATTAAGGTCTCCTCCTTCTGCACCTCTCACTGCTGAAAATTTCTCTGAACAAAAGAGGGACATTGAGAGGTGGGAGAAGTCAAACGCATGTGTCTAATGATCATGAAGAAAGTCATTCCAGAAGCATTTAGGGGCACAATATTTGAAAAAATTACTACGGGTAAGGAGTTCCTCGCAGATATTGAAAAAAGGTTTGTCAAGAACGAAAAGGCTGAAATTGGTACGCTCTTGATAAATCTTATTTCAATGAGGTATAAAGACAAAGGCAATATTAGGGAGTATATCATAGAGATGTCTCATCTGGTTTCAAAGCTGAAAGCACTTAAACTTAACTCTCTGAGGACTTGCTAGTGCATCTGTTTCTGATATCCCTCTCCACTCAGTTCAACCAGTTTAAGCTGAGCTACAATTGTCAGAAAGAGTCTTGGTCTCTGAATGAGCTTATCTCATACTGTGTTCAAGAGGAGGATAGGCTGAAACTGGAAAAGACAGAGAGTGCTCATTTAGCCTCAACCTCTAAGGACAAGGAGAAACAAAAGAGGAAAAATAATAAGGAAGTTGCAGATACAGTACCTCAGAAGAAACAACAAAAGAAACTGATTCAATCGGAAGGTACTGGTCTCTTCTTCTGTGGAGTTGAAGGGCATATAAAGAGCATTACAGTAACTATCACGTTTAGCATACTAAGAAAGGGTTGCCTGAGTTGCCGAAAACCAAATGATGTTGAAATATATATCTATGTGGGTGATGGCAAGAAGGTTCAAGTTGAGGTAATTGGAAAGTTTAGATTATTGTTAAAAATTGAGTTTTATTTGGATCTTAATGAGACATTTGTTGTATCATCTTTTAGACGGAATTTGATTTTTGTTTCTGCTAATTTGGTTTTTCTTGTTCATTTGGAGATGGAAAATTTAGTTTGTTTCATGATTCAAATTTGGTTAGATCCGGTTCTTTATCATGTTAAGATAATCTATATTCAATTAACATAATAGGTTCATTTAATGAATCTCTGCATTTAAGTACTCGAGGTGTAAAGAGAAAATAAACTAATGAGAATTCGGCTGCGTTATAGCACAAGAGATTGTCACATCTCCGGAAGGAGAATTGAGAGATTTGTGTCAGACAAAATTCTTGATCTCTTAGATTTCACAGATTTTGATGTTTGTGTTAACTGCATAAAGGAAAAACAAACCAACAAAAGGAGATTCGAAGCCAACAGGACTCTGGATGTTTTAGAACTTATTCATATGGATATTTGTGGGTCATTTCCTACTGATGCTTGGAATGGTCAATAATACTTTATCTCATTTATAGACGATTTCTCTAGATATGGCTATCTATATCTCATTCATGAAAAGGTACAATCACTGGAAGTGTTCAAAAATTATAAGGCTGAAGTTGAGAACCAATTCAGCAAAAGGATCAAAAGCGTCAAGTCTGATCGTAGTGGTGAATACTATGGCAGATATGACGGTTTAGGTGAACAACGTTCAGGACGTTTTGCTAAATTCCTAGAGGAATGCGGTATCGTCCCACGGTACACTATGCCGGGTTCAACCACTATGAATGTTGTTGCTTAAAGATGAAATAGAACGTTCAAGGACATGGTGAGGAGTATGATTAGTCATTCTACCTTGCCTAAATCACTCTAGAGAGAAGCACTTAAAACTACAACATATATCCTTAACAGAGTTCCAACTAAAACGACTGCCAAAACACCTTATGAGCTATGGACAGGCAACAAGTCTAGTCTTAAGCACTTATACGTTTGGGGATATCCAGCTGAGGCAAGGCCTTATAGGCCAAATGAAAGGAAACTGGACTAAAAAACGGTTAGTTGCTATTTCGTTGGATACTCTGAAAGATCCAGGGGGGACAGGTTTTATGATCTCACGACTAGGTTGATTTTCGAGACGGAAAATGCTCGGTTCTTTGAGGATGTCGAGTTTGAGGGAGGAGATACAGGCAGGGACTTTATCTTTGAAGAGGAATGTGTTGATACTCCTATAGGTGTTATTGATATTGATAAGGATTTCATTCCTGATCTTGTTCAAGACACAGATTGAGACAATGTCAAACAACCTTCCGTTTAAGAGATTTTTCCAGAAGAACAAACTCTGGCACCTCAAGAACCTATGCCATTAAGGAGATCCACTCGAGAGAGGAGAAGTGCATTGCCAGATAATTACATTGTATTTCTCCAAGAACATGAGGTAGACGTTGAAGTGATGGAAGATTGTTGGCAGTGAAAATTTCTAAGTTAAAAGGATTTTCCACAATAGAACGCGGAGCCAATTCAATAGCCCCGAGTTTGGTAATATTAACCCTGCGTTTGAATAAAACGCGGATATATTTAATAGCTCCGCGTTGATTCCGCAGTCTGGCTTGTATTAGCCTCGCGTTTGAGTAAAACGCGGAGATGATCAATAGCTCCGCGTTAGCTCCACGTTTTAGTTAGTTAGCGCCGCGTTTTGTGCCATTAAAGCTCCGCGTAAGCAGATAACCATAATCTCAAATTGATTGAGATTATATTATGGGCCTATCCAAATACCCAAATCAAGTCTAATCAGAATTCCATCAAAACTAAGATATTTGATTGGAATCCCTGATAATGACGAGTTCTATTTAGATAGAAACTCTTGCATTAACCTGGGGCTATAAATACCTTCCTGGTGAAACCCTAGGGATCTTCTTTTCGACAATTGAGATATTTTTCTGCAATCTTGGAGAATTCGAGTTATGCACAGAGCCTTGAGTTCGTGAAGATCAGAGAAAATCACCATCTTCTTTCTGGAGTTCTTGAGAAGTTTGAGTTACGCGAGAGAGCCTTGAACAAATCAAAACCAGAGAAGATCGTCTATAGTCGGCCGATATCTTCAAGAGAGAAGATTTCAACGTACCGATCGTCAAAAGGAGCTGCTTGACAGATCCCATCACCACAGATCCCACAATATATATTGTAAAAGAGAGAGATTGAAATATAAAATCCTCTAGTTTGTTCTCTTTATATCTTGTTCACTTCTATTGTAATTTAAGTTAATTCAATGGGAGGAAGTGAAGAAACTTTTGCGACGAACAAACTGGCGACCACAGTGGGAGCCATCTCTTTCACTGATGAAGAGATAGTGGCGCAATCGGACGTTGACTTGATCGGATCCGAAGTAGACATGCTGGTCGTTTAAATCGACCAGCAGAAGTACGAGGAGTTCCTCTCCTCCGGATCAGGTGACTTGGATGAGACACGGCACTATCGTCGCATGTACTCCAATGCCCGAGTGACGGGTAGAAAGGTATCCACCGAGAGACGGGGATCCTTGGAGACTGTGGCTATAGAGCCGGAGTTCACACAAGAAATCCTAGCAGAGGATGAGCTTCCGACTGCAGAAGAAGACCTAGGGACTGGACTGACCAGGACCCAAGTCCGGAACAGGAACCGGAGAGCGATGCGTAGAGCCCTCAAAGCCCGCCTTGGACGCGGAGCTAACTCTAGAGGAAGTGAGGCTATGGTCCCTCGCAAACTGGCTCGCGCTACCCGCGAGACCAGTCTCTACCGCGTTAAACACGAAGATACAACTTGCCTTAAATGCAAGGAAAAGCCAGCGTGTGATTTTCCACGCGAGGCTATTACTGAGCCTAGCGAGAGAAGCAAAGCCAGTAAGGGTTGCGCTAGTCGCAGAATACCCAACACTCGCGAGAGACGCGAGTATAAAAATTCTTCAAAGCCAGCGTGTGATTTTCCACGCGAGGCTATTACTGAGCCTAGCGAGAGACGCGAAGCCAGTAAGGGTTGCGCTAGTCGCAGAATACCCAACATTCGCGAAAGACGCGAGTATAAAAATTTTTCAAAGCCAGCGTGTGATTCCCCACGCGAGGCTATTGCTGAGCCTAGCGAGAGATGCGAAGCCAGCAAGATTTGCGCTAGTTGCAGAATACCCAACACTCGCGAGAGACGCGAGTATAAAAATTCTTCAAAGCCAGCGTGTGATTTTCCACGCGAGGCTATTATGAGCCTAGCGAGAGACGCGAAGCCAGTAAGGGTTGCGCTAGTTGCAGAATACCCAACACTCGCGAGAGACGCGAGTATAAAAATTTTTCAAACCCAGCGTATGATTTCCCACGCGTGGCTATTGCTGAGCCTAACGAGAGACGCGAAGCCAGTAAGATTTGTGCTAGTCGCAGAATACCCAACACTCGCGAGAGACGCGAGTATAAAAATTCTTCAAAGTCAGCGTGTGATTTTTCACGCGAGGCTATTACTGAGCCTAGCGAGAGACGCGAAACCAGTAAGGGTTGCGCTAGTCGCAGAATACCCAACACTCGCGAGAGACGCGAGTATAAAAATTTTTCAAAGCCAGCGTGTGATTCCCCACGCGAGGCTATTGCTGAGCCTAGCGAGAGACGCGAAGCCAGCAAGATTTGCGCTAGTCGCAGAATACCCAACGCTCGCTAGAGACGCGAGTATAAAAATTCTTCAAAGCCAGCGTGTGATTTTCCACGCGAGGCTATTACTGAGCCTAGCGAGAGACGCGAAGCCAGTAAGGGTTGCGCTAGTCGCAGAATACCCAACACTCGCGAGAGACGCGAGTATAAAAATTTTTCAAACCCAGCGTATGATTTCCCACGCGTGGCTATTGCTGAGCCTAGCGAGAGACGCGAAGCCAGCAAATTCTTCAAAGTCAGCGTGTGATTTTTCACGCGAGGCTATTACTGAGCCTAGCGAGAGACGCGAAGCCAGTAAGGGTTGCGCTAGTCGCAGAATACCCAACACTCGCGAGAGACGCGAGTATAAAAATTTTTCAAAGCCAACGTGTTATTCCCCACGCGAGGCTATTGCTGAGCCTAGCGAGAGACGCGAAGCCAACAAGATTTGCGCTAGTCGCAGAATACCCAACACTCGCAAGAGACGCGAGTATAAAAATTCTCTAAAGCCAGCGTGTGATTCTCCACGCGAGGCTGATACTGAGCTAAGCGAGAGACGCGAGGCCAGTAATACTCGCAATAAACGCAAGACTTCTAATACCCGCGAGGAACGCGAGGATGATTGGCAAATAGTTGTCAGTCGTAAAAATCGTGCTAGGTGCGAAGCTATGATCTGCGTTAATCGCAAAGATAAGCCAGCGTGTAAGACCTTCCCTTCACGCGGGGCTATTATTCCAGAAGCTAAACTTCTAAAGACATACCAAGCCAGCGAGAGACGCGAGGCTAGTGTGGATAGGCGCGGAGCTATTCTTCAGGCCCGCAATATGAAACGCGAGGCTATTCCTAAGCCACGCGAGGATCGGTCCAACCCCAGAGTCAGGGTTGATCAGACAAAGAAGCTTCAGTGGGTTCCCAGATCTTCTCAAGAGTTGAATGGACCTCTTGACTCTATGACTAAAGGCGCTGATCTCAGGGAATATCTCTCTAAGAAGAGAGACATAGACCAACTTCAGGTTGAGCCTGTCTGTCATTGCCAGCAACTTGTGACGGCAGTATCAGCCGTGATGGACAACTGTGGCTGCAGTAAGAACAGGATATCTGTGTTCGACCGATTAAATGAGTCAAACCAGAATCCTGCTAAGAAGACAAGAACCGCTTCCCTAAAGCAAGGGAGAGCTGTAACCTCCAACATGGTAGGAAAAGGGAGGAAAATTGCAGAGACGGATGATAATTCAGAATCGAGCGATGAAGAACCTCATCGTGTTACTCGACTAAAGTCAGGAGTCGTCCCGCCTCGAAACTATAAGCGGCTCGCAGGGGGTTTTTACGATGAGGACAGCGATAATTCAGCTATAGCCTCACCTCGTTCCTCTGCATCATCTCGACTATAGAAATCAGCATCTCACATGGCAGATAAATCTGATGATATCAATCAGAGATTTGAAGCTCAAGAAAGAATGATTCGAGAGCAGCAAAAGATGATTGAAGGTCTTAAAGTCATGCTATCAAGATTTGTTGAAGATAATGCCAAAAAGGGCAAGGAAAATCCAAATGAAGAAGAACAGGAGGAGAAAGCATGAGGAAGAAGATAGATTTTCTTTCCATGATCCGCATGAAGAAAAGCTTAAAAAATTACAGAATCAACTCGAAGCTTTGATGCGTAAAAAGGAGTTGAAAGAGGCAGGGGTCTCAAGACCGTATCCTCCTGAATGGGATACGATACCATACCCACAGAAGTATAAGCCGCTCAAGTTAGAGCTATACGACGGGAAGGGATCGCCCAGTCAGCACATCTATTATTTCTTGTCCCAAGCAGGACATCTGTTGGGTAATGACCTAATTATGACAAAAGTATTCGCAAGTACTTTGCGAGGGCCTGCCTTTACTTGGTCCATGCAGTTGCCCCCAGGATCTATTAATGTCTGGTTTGATGTCGAGAAATTATTTCTCTCACGATTCTTTGAGGATGACACCGAGATTACGGTTCATTCCCTCCTTGCAACTAGACAAGGAGAACAAGAAACGGTTAAAGATTTCATAGAAAGGTTCCGGGAGAAGTCCGTACATTGCAAACACGGAATGATCCAGGAAACTCTAGTTGAGACATGTCGACACAACCTTAAGACCAATGTGCTCCTCAAAATGGGGGCCGTAGAGTCCAAGACGTGGAGGGACTTGCTTAAACAAGGAGAGCAAGCTGAAGACTTGATTCGCCGAGTTGAAAAGTCCCGCGGGCCAAGAAGTGCTGGGGGGTAGTAAGTCATATACCCAAAACAACAGCAATAAAAATAAAGGGAAAGCAGCGATGTTGTCAGAAGCTGCTCCTCAGAAAACCAGTCCTCCGCCAGAGCCGAAGTCTCAAGGTCAGCGAGGATCAAGGCAAATTAGACCGCAGCAAGAAAGGAATTACACTTTCAAAGCTGAACAGACACCTGTCCTTTTTCACTTACTCCAGAAAAAGGGAATGCTAAAACTTCCGGAGAATAAGAAGCTAGAAGACGCTGGTAAGACTAAAGATCCCAACTACTGTCTCTATCACCGGAATGTTGGGCACCCTACTAGGGATTGTTTTCCCCTTAAGAACAGAATCCAAGTACTAATAGAAGCTGGGGTTCTGACGCTTAAGGAAGAGCAGAAGAAGGTCACTGCCAGTATGGCAACCATAGTGGTTGGAACCCACGAGTTCCCCACAGGAGTGACCCCAATCCCAAAGGGTGAGGCAGTTACAAAGAATCTTGATCCTTACAATAAAGCCCAAGAAGGACTTGTCCCTGTAACGACCCAAAGAGGGGAAGTTATGTGGGTTCACCCCGATTTGATAGAAGACGAGCAGTAGACAAACACAGGGGGTCACAAGAAAAAGCGGACTAGCAATGCTATCTCCGCGGAAATAAATGATGAATATATTGCGGGAATACCCACAGACTCTGAAGAGGAGCCCGAAGCCATGGCCACTCATCAAGATGGGGCAGGCCCTTCCGGCACTCGGTCTGGGAAAACATATCTTAGAGACTACACCAGAGTAGATCCGAAAGATATATATGCGGAAACTACTAATCCTGCAAAGCAAAAAGGTGTTCGTTTCCAGAAGAATCCGCGAAGAGATGAAGGAGTTAAGAATACCTCCTTCCAATTTGATATCATAACTCAGCTGGAAAATATTCCAGCTCGAGTAATGCTATACGAGTTGTTACGATTGTCAAAGTCAACTTGTGAGGCGTTAAGGGAAGTTTTGGCAGACTCTGAGTCATTCCTAGCTCAGATTGTCGAGCCGGCTAATGAAGACTAGGATTCTTGCCCCCGCTGTCATCAAGTGAGGAGGCAGATCCCACATATAGTTTTCTCTCCAGAAGACATGCAGGTAAGGAATATAAAGCACAACAGGCCTTTATATTTCACCGGATATGTCGGATCCACAAAAGTAGACCGAATTCAAATTGATCCGGGTTCTGCACTAAGTGTCGTACCCAGAAAGTTGATGCAGCTGCTAGGGATCTCCCTCCATCGTCTGACACTAACCAACACGTCAATATATAGGTTCAATGCCAATAATAGCAGCCCCCTCGGGAAAATTCGACTCCGATGCCAAATTGGAGATGTAAAGACGGAGGTTATATGCTATGTTATTGATGCAGATACCTCCTACAATATTCTACTAGGACGACCTTGGATCCATGCTTACATGATCATCCCATCGACTCTTCACCAATGCATGAAATATTGCAATGAGGAAGGAGAAGTCCGGACACTAATTGTAGATAAGCAACCTTTCAAAGGACTGGAGAATTACTTCATAGATGCTTCACTCTACAAACCAGCTCATGAAATCTCCAACGATGATTCTGGCAAGCCTCAAAACCCTGATGAAAGTGGTAACGAGGCAGACACGGAGTATGAACCTTTTGAAGAGGATGATGGGGGTGATTATGAAATTAACCCCAACCTAGATTTTACTCTTAGTTTTGATAATATAGTGGATGTAATAGAGAGTGAATGGGTTATTAATGAAAATGTAAAGTTAGTCTACGAGCATGCTGTAGCTACTGAATCGGAGCCCTCTTGTACCTCCACCGAAGTGGATGACCTGACCAAACTTGAAGTTCTGGCAGCATACCATTTGCCCTCAGGTCTTCCCTCCTCTCTCAATTAAAAATAACCGAGGATCAAGGGCACTTCTTTGAAATGCCTCCCCGACAGAAGTCCCAAAGGCCGATCATGTTCGGCAAAGTGGTTACGTCGCCTCGACAAAGACAAAGTAGTGAAGGTGATGAACAGACATCTCCTCAGTTCCATTTGTATGAACAGAGATCCCGACAGATGATGGAAAAGATGGGATATAATTTTACCCAGAAGCCAGGATTAAACTTTTGAAAATGGCGACGGAATCTCATACCCTCGTTTAGACCGAGAGGAAAGAGTCCTGATTATTATCAGAAGACCCGCAGGGGGTTGGGTTATGTATCTACCCCGCCTTCTTCACCATTAAAAGATGAAGAGAGTTCTTCGGCCAAAGAAGAAACATCTTCACCCGATCATGATTCGGATATAAGTACCGGTGCTTGGTTTCAATCTTTGACAGTCAATATGGTTTCATCCGCGCCAGAAAGCGACGAGGAACCAGTTGACGTTCAAGATGACGCTTGGGCTAGGCATATGGATACTCTCTGGGATGTCCGCTTTGAACAGCGTGACCCGCCCACAGAAGACAAATTAATACAAGTTAACATGGGAACGGAAGAAAATCCGAAACCCATTTTCGTGAGCAACACACTAACTCCTTTAGAAAAGGAGGAACTTATATCTCTTATCAAAGAGTATATAGATGTGTTCGCGTAGAGTTATGAAGATATGCCTGGGCTTGACCCTCAAATTGCCACACACCAGTTAAATATAAAAGAAGATGTCAAACCTGTTAAACAACAACAGAGGCGTTTTCGACCGGAGTTGATGGAGGCAATAGTTGTCGAGGTCAATAAGCTTATTGGATCCGGGTTCATTCGTGAAGAACAACATCCTGATTGGGTGGCTAACATAGTGCCAGTTCGCAAAAAGAATGGCAAAATTCGGATATGCATCGATTTTCGAGATCTAAACGCCGCATGTCCCAAAGATGAGTTTCCACTCCCCATCACCAATGTGATGATTGATAGTACATGTGGTTATGAGAGGATGTCCTTTATGGATGGCTTCTCAGGTTATAACCAAATCAAGATACACCCGGATGATGAGAAGCATACAACTTTCAGAACGCCGCTGGGGGTATACTGTTATACGGTGATGCCATTCGGATTAAAGAATGCAGGTGCCACCTACCAACGTGCAATGAGTGTCATATTCAAGGAACACCTGCGCAGAACAGTGGAGTGCTATGTGGATGACTTAGCAGTCAAAAGCAAAAACAAAGAAGATCATCTTCATGATTTAAGAGTGGTCTTCGATCTTATGCGGAAACATCATCTGAAGATGAATCCTACCAAGTCGTTTATGGGGGTATCCAGCAGGAAATTTCTTGGGTTCATAATCACCTCAAAAGGAATTTTTCTCGACCCTGAAAAGGTAAAAGCGATTAGCGAAATGCCGCCTCCCTGCAATCTTAAGGAATTAAGGGGATTACAGGGAAAGCTCGCCTATATTCGACGCTTCATTTCCAACCTATCTGGATGATGCCAGCCATTCTCAAAACTTATGAAAAAGGGAGTGTCTTTCATATGGGATGAGGCATGTCAGCAGGCATTTGATGACCTCAAGAAGTACCTTACTAAGCCTCCTTTACTTATGGCACCAGCCCCTGGGCAGCCCTTCCTTATATATGTAAGGGCCATGAATAATGCTTTAGGAGCATTACTTGCTTAATATAATGAGCACGGCCATGAACATGCCCTCTACTATTTAAGCAAAACAATGATTGGGGCCGAACAGCGGTATACCCCGATTAAAAAGAAATGTTTAGCCCTAGTGTTTGCTGTTCAGAAAATGCGACACTACCTTTCGGGGCAAACAATTCATATCACGGGTTAACCCCTTGAAGATTCTGATGACCAAACCGGGATCCTTAAATGGCCGATTGGCAAAATGGGCGCTCTTACTATCGTCCTATGACATACATTTTGTCCCTCAAAAGGCCATGAAGGGACAGGCAATCACCGATTTCCTTGCAGATCATCCAATTTGGTGCAAACTAAAACAGACATCATAAGTCAACACAGTTACCAGAGAACAGCCTTGGCAAATATTCTTTGATGGTGCCGCGAGACGATCTGCTGCTGGAGTGGGGGTTGTGCTAATATCCCCACATAAACATATATTGCCTAACGGTTACTCATTAACAGAACCGTGCACGAATAATGTAGCGGAGTACAACGCGCTCATTATCGGCTTAAAAATAGCTCTGCAACTGGGGGTGAACCATCTAGAGGCATATGGAGACTCTAAGCTCATAATCAATCAGATGACAGGTGAATATGAAGTCAGACATGAAGCCCCCATCCCCTATTATCAGCTAGCCATTGAACTAGCTGGCTATTTTGAACAATTCTACATCTCTCATATATCTCGGAATGAGAATGTATATGCAGGTGCCCTTGCCGCATTAGCTGCAACATTGGCGATCCTGCCAGGTGAGGTTAAAAGTATCACCATTGAAAGCAGAGAGCTCCTTCATCCAGATACTCTTCTTCAAAATAAAGAAGTGTGCCAAGTAGGCCTAACCCTGGAGCCCCGTGATTGGCGATTTCCATTTGTGGATTATGGTTTACATGGGATATTACCAGAAGATCCTAAGGAAGCCACCTCTATAAAGAGGAAGGCCCAAAGATTTTATTATGACCATAAACTTCAGACTTTATATAAAAAAGTCAAGAGATGGTCTGCTACTACGCTGCATATCAAAAGCGGAAGTAGAAGAAGTGCTGAGAGAAACACACGATGGAGTATGTGGAGCTCATCAGCCCGGTCCTAAACTTGGAGACCGTATAAGAATGCTAGGATACTACTGGCCAAATATGATCTCGGAAGCAATGGCATACGCTAAACGGTGCCATGCATGCCAAATACATGCCAATTTTATTCATCAACCCCAAGAATACTTGCACAGTACTGTTGCAAGTTGGCCATTTGAGGCATGGGGAATGGACATTGTGGGGCCAATAACTCCCCTGTCATCCAGAGGACATCGATTTATTCTTTCAATAACCGATTATTTTTCAAAATGGGCCGAAGCCGTACCCATGAAAGAGGTGAAAACGACAGATGTGATCAAGTTTATCAAGCATCATGTCATTTACCGATTTGGCGTCCCTCGACGGATCATTCATGATAATGGTCCGCAGTTCATTAGTTAGGGATTCTCCAGATTCTGCAACAAGTTCAGAATCAAAGATATCGCTTCCACACCATATAACCCTGCGGCTAATGGGTTAGCTGAAGCTTTCAACAAGACGATCATCAAACTCCTTCGGAAGTTCGTCTCTTCCAATAAACGAGATTGGGATGAAAATTTGGGAGAATGTTTATGGGCATATCGCACCACCGTTCGCACCCCGACCAAACCTACCCCGTTCTCTTTGGTTTATGGAAGTGAGGTTGTTTTGCCTCTTGAAATCCAGATACCATCATTAAGAGTGGCTTTAGCCACAAGGATGACGACAGAAGTGCGCCATCAGCAAAGATCGCAAGAACTAGAGGTGTTAGATGAAGAACGTCTCAGAGCTCAACAACAAATTGAGTTGTATCAAGCCCGAATATCTCAAACGTTCAATAAGAACGTCAAACCAAGGACCTTTAAGCAAGGAGATTTGGTTCTGGCTATTAAAAGGCCAATGGTGCTAACCCACAAGACTAAGGGTAAGTTTGAACCCAAGTGGAAAGGACCGTTTATTGTGGAGACAGTATACTCCAGCGGAGCCTATTGCTTAATGCATCAAGATGGCGACAGGATGATGATGCCGATCAATGGCAAATTTCTGAAGAAATACTATTCTTAGTACCCTTGGAGATACGCGTCTTCTTTTTCTTAGGCATGCGCAGTTTGGTGCCTCTGAACTAAACCTGGTGCGTTTGGTTCTCAAGTTTGAACCACCTCCAGTCTTTTCTTAGGCATGCATGGTTCGGCGCCTCTGACCTAAACCTGGTGCGTTTGGTTCTCAAGTTTGAACCACCTCCAGTCTTTTTCTTAGGCATGCGTGGTTTGGCGCCTCTGACCTAAACCTGGTGCGTTTGGTTCTCAAGTTTGAACCACCTCCAGTCTTTTTCTTAGGCATGCGTAGTTTGGCGCCTCTGACCTAAACCTGGTGCGTTTGGTTCTCAAGTTTGAACCACCTCCAGTCTTTTCTTAGGCATGCGTGGTTCGGCGCCTCTGACCTAAACCTGGTGCGTTTGGTTCTCAAGTTTGAACCACCTCCAGTCTTTTTCTTAGGCATGCGTGGTTTGGCGCCTCTGATCTAAACCTGGTGCGTTTGGTTCTCAAGTTTGAACCACCTCCAGTCTTTTTCTTAGGCATGCGTGGTTTGGCGCCTCTGACCTAAACCTGGTGCGTTTGGTTCTCAAGTTTGAACCACCTCCAGTCTTTTTCTTAGGCATGCGTGGTTTGGCGCCTCTGACCTAAACCTGGTGCATTTGGTTCTCAAGTTTGAACCACCTCCAGTCTTTTTTTTTTAGGCATGCGCAGTTTGGCGCCTCTGACCTAAACCTGGTGTGTTTGGAGTGCCCAGTTCAAGTTACGCGAGAGAGCCTTGAACCGCCTCCAGTTTGGTTCTCAAGTTTGAACCACCATCAGTCTTTTTCTTAGGCATGCGCATTGAGCGCCTCTGACCTAAACCTGGTGTGTTTAGAGTGCCCAGTTCAAGTCACGCGAGAGAGCCTTGAACCCCCTCCAGTTTGGTTCTCAAGTTTGAACCACCATCAGTCTTTTTCTTAGGCATGCGCATTGAGCGCCTCTGACCTAAACCTGGTGTGTTTGGAGTGCCCAGTTCAAGTTACGCGAGAGAGCCTTGAACCGCCTCCAGTTTGTTCTCAAGTTTGAACCACCATCAGTCTTTTCTCTTAGGCATGTGTAATTAAGCGCCTCTGACCTAAAAGATATGAATTTCCCAAACGCCGATTAGGCAATGGAAAGAGAACCATTTTCTCGCCAACCCATCATACTGGGGTAAAAGTATGAATTGCCCAACGCCGACTAGGCAATGGGAAGAGAACCAGTTTCTCGCCAACCCATCATACTGGGAAAAAAGTATGAATTGCCCAACGCCGACTAGGCAATGGGAAGAGAACCAGTTTCTCGCCAACCCATCATACTGGGGAAAAAGTATGAATTGCCCAACACCGATAAGGTAAAGGGGAGAGGAAAAGTTTGGCATTTAAGCCCAAACGAAATCCTCGACAACTCACCATGTTGAGGGGAATAACATGGCTAGCCCAACTCAAACGGTAGTTGGTAAAGAGTAATCAATTCCATTGATAGCTGGGGGTTTGCTAAAAATCCCATAAACCCTGTCATGTTAAAATTCTTACCTCTGACAGTATGATTCGGAAAATTGCGCACAAACGATACCGAGATAAATCGTTTTGACGGCAGGTTATTTGTTGGGCAAGCAAATTTGTTTTAAAGCTGACAAATAAAAGAGTCAAAAGAATCATCTTTATTAAAAAGGTGAGGATGCAAAAAGAATTTCAAAAAAAAAAAAAAACATCATCGAAGGTTATCTTTCTCCTGTTTACGAAGTTCTTATTACAAGGAAGATAAAAGCGTAAAGAGAGATGAAACTATTAGCCTCCCAGGAGTCTCAATTTGTTTATTGTCTCGTCCAAATTTCTACGATGAGAAGCCTCCACGGTTTGCTGAGCTAGCCTACACAACTCATCATCACTTATTGTAAGTTGTTGCTGACGAGATTCTTCTATGGCACGATTCCTGGCCGTCTCTTCCTGCTGAATCTGCTCTTGCTGGATAAGAAACATCTCCCGCTTCTTGACAGACTCTCCTAATCGGAGTTCATTTTCTATCAAGATGGCCCGAGCTCTGGCGATCGTCTCCTGGGCTTTAGAGATGCCCGCCTGACTTTCCCCAATTCCAAAGTCTACCCTCCGCAAGTCGCCAAGAACAGATTCCCGACTGGCCTGGAGCTCTGTCAGTTCCTGAGACCATTTCTCCTCCTGCTGCCTTAAAGTATTTATTCGAGATAAGGATTCTGCCCGAAGCCGCGCCAGCTCTATCTCAGTGATCGCCTCCACATCCGCCTGACGGAGTGTGTGTAGCGTGGTCACCTGCTCTTCTAAGGCTGCAAGGCGGGCCGGTATGGAGCTGCTCGATCTTGTCCACCGAATTCTTCAACATTCCCTAGATAGCGGAATAACAGTGGACGTGCAAAGTTGAAGAAATCGTGACCAGCAAGAACCATCTTGACACATCTTCTCAACAAACGCATGAAATCCTCGACAGTGCAGCTGAAAAGTTCTTCAAGAGGATTTGCAGTGTCAGTAGGCAAAGCAGGTAATGCCAAGGAAGGTGTCGTAAGCAAGAGAGCAGTAGTTGCTGGAATTTGAGAAGAAGAAGCCTGTCCCTGCATTAAATTCATAATACGGGGGACCAGTAGAGCCAGTGTAAATCTGGAAGAGCTGGAGATCCCAGACGAAGTACCGTCAGTACGGATCACTTGGGTACCCCCACCAACAGGAAGAGAAGATGGGATCACTTTGCCTGAAACTCCTCCGGTGGGAGAAGCATCTTCGAACGAGAATTTCAAATTCTCCTCCTCTCCTGCTGGAAGACTTGAAGCCAGGGGAGTTGCAGGTGTCTTAACAGCCATTATAGTAGAAGGCGTTAGAATCGCTGACTGAGAAACAGAAGATACGCCAACGACCGTGGGAAATGTCTTAGTGGAACGGACTGGCGTTGGAGATGGCATGCTAGGAGAAGGCGTAGCCTCCCTAGCAGCAGCTGCGATAATGACCTCAGTTCTCTCATCACTTCCCAGTTCGTCAATTGGGAAAATTGAAGAGGGAACAGAGGCAGGAGCCGGTGTGGAATAATCAGCGGCAAACTCGCCAGCAGAGCTACCCACCAACGGAGCCGGAATGGTCCATCCTATCGTCAGATTCTACTTGGATAGTCGAATGCATTGGCGAGAGAAGTTGATCACCTGCATTTCAGAAGACCAGAAAAGCAGTGTTACGTTATGATGTGTTATATTTACTGCAAGCGCACAGTATCGTTGTAGCGCTGTACAGGTCGTCTCACAGGAATCTAAGGTGTTTCTGCATTCTTACTTTCTCTATAGTTCAACGGACTAACCAAAGGTTCTAAATTGAAATCGGATTAATCTAAGTAGCCTAAGATATAGAATCCACTAATTTCCAACCATGTTCTTACTTCTACTATTTTCTTCTATCATAAAAACTCAATCTTTTTAGTTTAATTTTTACTTAACGTGCCCTAAGCATGAGCTATCAAGTGTTGTGCAAGTATAACTCATCAAAAGATGCTACTTCATATAAAAATAAATTAAGTCTTTTAGATAATTCAAATAAAAAGACAAAACCAACAACCCCAATCCCTAACTAAGCATAGATTATCAAGAATCCTAATTCAAGTATAACCTATCAAAGTTCTAAACTTCGGGTCCTTGTATTTTAATCTTTCATTTGAAAAATCATGGCTTTATCAATTTTATTTAAGAAGAAAAATATTAGAAAATAATTACATGGTGGATCTTAGCTTCATCTACATCCTAGAGCTGATCTAATTAGCTGCTCATAATTTTATTAAAGAAGATCAACTTTTTATTCATGAAAAAGATAAACCCTAATCTAGAAAGCAGTAAACCCTAAAATAAAAAGCAATTAAATCTATGCAGAAAGAAAATAAAAATCTCAAGAACAATGGGTTACCTCTGGACACGGTGTTGTGCCGTCGACCTTCAGTAAAAACCCCAACTTTATTGAACAGTAAAATCCCAAAAAACGCATACCAAAAATTCCAGGATACCGTCACAATACAAGGGTTGGCCTCTAAATAAGCTTCGGAAACTAAACCTTATTTCTAGCAGAACTGAAAAGTTATCCAATTATAAGGAAGCCACAGGAAAAATTTCGTCGCATGCTGCCCACATTGGGCCGCCAAATAGCGGGTAAAACCGCTAAATAGCGGTTAAAATGTGAGATAAATTCATGAAACTTTGTACACATGTAACCCTTGTCTTCTAAATTTAATATTCCTGACTGTATTCGATTTTGAGTCTCTACAGCATCATAGTCTAGTAGTCTTGCCCACTTTAGTAACTTTTCGGACTCTAATTTCTGACTCCAACTCTGATTTCATGCCTTCTCCTTGTATAATTCGGATTATCTGTAAAACACACTAAAAATACCCGAGTAGCATTTATTTATATACAAAAATAGATAAAGTATGAGAGGAAAAATACAATATATGTTATTCATCACACCCCCACACCTATTTTTTGCTAGTCCTCGAGCAAAACCTAAACCTAAAAAGAAAAAAAAAAAAAAAAAAAAACAAAAACAAAAGTCCTAACTCACTTTCGCAGGAATCGCGATTACACTTAGCACGTGCAACAAGCCTTTAAACCCCTAGGTTACCCTAGTGGACGAGTATTGTATCGTGAGGGTTTGCAGTGAATATACCCACAAAATTCATGAAGAAGATAGATTAAGGAATAAAGAAATGAAAAATAAGAATAACCAAAAATCAAGAAAAATAAAAATTTTATACAAAAGAAAGAAGAATCTTTTTTTTTTATCATGTTTTCATCAATTAATCTCATTAATATACAAACTCAAGAACGCATCTAGATTATCAATTTTCAAATTGAGCGTCATATCAGATACACTTATCCTTTTAATCAAAAATTTAAATCCTATCTTTCAATACTCACTAACATATAATCCATTGGCTCCTATACATCTACGTACACGTGTGATAGTCTACTTCGGTTTTGGACTCGAACTCTAACTCATGATTTATCTCCTCTCTCATAACAATTTTTTTTTCTTTTTTTTTTTAAAGAATATTTTACCTTTCATGCGAATATTCATGCTTACTTAGACGCAAAGTACCCGATTACTTGGATCATACTCTTTTTTCACTCTTGAGGCTATTGCCTTAATACCAGGCGCACCCCATTATTTTATCACTCTCGAGGCTATTGCCTTAATACCAGGCTCACCCCATTATTTTATTCTCACCTTTTTTTTCATTTTTTTTTCTATTTTTTTTCTATTTTTTTTTAGAGAGAGAAAACTTACTCAATCGTTATCATCTTTGTCCTTAACCTAATAAACTATTGTGAAGTGAAAAATAGATGTATACTTGCCTCAAAACTACTGTTAGCAATATTTATTTTTCAGATTTTGATCTTTTTCATAAATTTCAAAGTGTATCATCCAATCTACTCTCCTATCCAATTTCAAATCTAAATTTATCCATTTATCTGTAATTAGTTTGGTCTATTGATGAAAAACATAATTTTTCTTTTTAAAAATTTTTTCAGTTTTTTTTTTAAATTTTTTAAATTAGTTACCCTAAAAACTACCCAAAGTGTAAAATAAAGAAACCCAAAATACTAAAAATAAAAAAAATTAAAAATAAAATAAAATCCTAAAAATAAAAATCTCCTAAAAACTACTCCCCTACACCTAAACTTGTGTATGCCCTCATACACAAACCAAGTGTGGTAAAACAAAATGTGAAAACTATTATACAAATACTATACAAATAATGAGAGTCGTAAAAGTTACGATCTCAATATCATCACCCTATTAACGCATGAAAAGCGGTTACGACCTCTCGATCGCTTCCCACTTTTATAGTGTGTGCGTTTTAAACGTGAATTGGGTGCATTATTATATTTCATCAATCTCTTACAAGTCACGAGATTACCTGTCTGCTTCTTATGTCGTCCTCGCTTTTTCTTTGTCCACATGTAAGCATTAACAATTGGGTTAAAGAATTCTTTATTATAAACCTGCCAATCATCGTTAGTAATAAGTATACATGTAGAAATATCATGAGGTGAGAAGAGTCTAATATGATTAAGTGAATGTGGTGGTGGCTCTTCTAACTCATGAAGTAATGTGAGCTCCTCTGCAAACAAAACCTCAAAAGTTTGCTCATAATTCAATGGCACACTTGCACAAGTATCATCATATATAAAATCAGTATGTGCCAATTCTTCTAATAGTATGAGCTCATCTTTGAACATTTGCTCAAATGAAGGTTCATTATCAGTGGAAGAGGTCGAATGAGAGTGCAAACTATGAATCATATTGACCTCAATGAGAGAGCTCGTTGTGTGCTCATCCATATTAAATATGTTCAATGCCACAGTCATATTTCCAAACGATAACTTTATGAGACCACTCTTACAATCAATCATGCATTTGATGTTGCAAGGAATGGTCTACCCAAGATAATGGGAATTTGATTTCGTAGATTGGAGATTGGCTCAGTTTCTAAAACAATAAAGTCTACAGAAAAAATAAACTCGCCAACCTTAATGAGCACATCTTCAACCATACCAAGTGGTCTCTTAATTGAACGATCAGCTAGTTGTAATGTGACCTTAGTAGGTTGAAGTTTTCCTAACCCCAGTTGCTGATAAACAGTGTAAGGAAGCAAATTGACACTTGCCCCTAAATCAAGCAACGCCCTATCAAATGTAGTGTTCCCAATGGTGCATGAGATTGTAGGGGAACCTGGATCTTTGTACTTAATAGGCAAGGAGTTAGAGAGGATATGTGATATATTTGCAGTAAAAAAAACTTTCTCAGGAACGTCTCTTGCTCGTTTCTTACTGCACAAATCCTTGAGGAACTTAGCATAAGTAGGAACCTGTTGTATCATGTCAAGGAGTGAAATATTAACCTTCACTTGCTGAAATGTTTCAAGAATCTTTTCTACTTGCGGTGAAGGCTTCCTAAGCCGATTTGGATATGGTGCTTTCGGCTCAGGAACAGGTTCTTCCAAATGAGTACGTGACGGTGATGGAGGTGATTGAGATGATTATGGAGAAACGGGTAGAAGAGATGATGTAGCCTACGAGATAGTAGGAGTGGGATCAGGGAGCACGGCTACACTATTATCCACTTGCTTGCCAGATCTAAGCGTGTGAATGGCATTGCATTGGTGGACATGCGACTGATTGGAGTTTGAGGAAATGGCATTAGGATTTGTTATGGGTTGACTTGGAAAAGTGCCCTTGCCACGTTCACTCATTTGATTAGCTAGTTGTCCAACCTGCTGCTCTACATTCTTAATAGATTGAGAATTCACGAGCAGGTGCTGATCTGTTCTTTGAATAAAATCAGTTGACACTTTCATAAGATTCTGCATGTATGTGTCAAGGTTGGACTGAGACTTGAGAAGATTTTCAACGTGCTTCTCAAGTGACTGAAGTCGCTTTTCTTGTTCATTATTAGACCCCTGTTATGGATATGAGTGGTTTTGTACAGGTGGTCTATTCTGGTTGTTCGCATGGTTTGAAATATTTGGGTGTTGATAAGTACCCATATTTGGTTTTGGAAACTGACCAGTGGCTGGAGGTTGCATGTTAGGGTTAGAGCCCCCCTGATATTGCCCTTGACCCCATGATAGATTTGGATAATTTCTCCAGCCAGGATTGTATGTAGGAGCGTAAGGATTGTTCATGGGTTGTTGATATAAAGCGTTAGCCTGCTCAAGTGTGCGACCCATGGAATTCATTAATAATGGACACTCCTCCATAACATGATTCGAAGTTCCGCAATTAAAACATGTGGGAACTTGAATTTGATTTACTTGACCCACTGGTGGAGCACTATGAGTCTCCAGTGCCTCAATTCTTCTCATAAGGGCTGCGATCATAGCTTCGGAAGCTATAGAGCTATCGACGCTATGGATCCCACTCTTATGAGCAGAAGTTAATATACTAGGCTTCTCAGCGGGACTCTCCCACTGCATGGTCTTCCACGATAGGTCCTCAAGAAAGTCCCATGCTTCATCCTCGTTTTTCCTCATAAACTCCCCTTGACACATGGATTCCAGATGAGTTTTGGATGTGTAATTAAGTCCTTCGTATATGATTTGACACAACCGCCACTTTTCTATTGCATGGTGGGGGCACTGAGCTAATAAATCCTTAAACCATTCTAAATATTTCCAGAAGGGTTCTCCTGACACTTGACGGAATTGATTAATTTGATTTCTGATTCTTGCCGTCTTGTGCGTAGGATAATACTTCTTGAGAAACACTGTAACGAATTCATCCCAAGTAGTGATTGAATCAGTAGGTATACTGTACAACAACTTCTTGGCATTATTCTTAAGTGCAAAAGGGATGAAGCGGAGCTTAATTGCGTCCTCCGATAAGTTTTGCAGTTTAATCATTACGCATACTTCTTGAAATTCACTGATAAAGAGATATGCATCTTCTGAATCAGAACCAGTGAATTTGGGAAGCATACTAATGTACTGCGGTTTTAATTCATAGTGATTACCCGCTACGTGTGGAAGTTTGATGCATGATGGTAATGATATACGTAACGGGTAACATCGATCCTGAAGGATCGGGATCGGCTGGTCCATCTTGTCTCCCATGAACAAATCTGATCTCACAAGTCGACCAAATTGATCACGGGTCCAATGTGGCATAAACCAGCGACCGGAGTGTATGCGTGAACTTCCTAAACTAATGCAAGAAGTGGGGTGTGGTGGAGAGATAAAACGGTGGAATAGATATGATCAAATAAAAATGTGATTTCTACTGTTTCTAATTTTTTTATTTTTTTTTTAATTTTTCTACAGAATCAGGAAGTAAAACTACAGAAACAGAGAAAATTTGGGTTCAGAACTTACCTGTTGGACCGCTAAATAGCGGTTATAACCGCTAAATAGCGGCAAAACTGAAGAATTTGACTTTGTGCTTTTTTTTACTTGGTCCAGAGGCTCTTTTAATCCTTTAAATCTTCCTTTCTTTGCAATTTCTATTTCCTGCACACTCACACATACTGTTAACCCGTAAAATGCTAGAAAGAGTAAGAAAAAATACCGTCGATCCCCGGCAACGGCGCCAAAAACTTGATGTGTTATATTTACTGCAAGCGCACAGTGTCGTTGTAGCGCTGTACAGGTCGTCTCACAGGGATCTAAGGTGTTTCTGCATTCTTACTTTCTCTATAGTTCAACAGACTAACCAAAGGTTCTAAATTGAAGTCGGATTAATCTAAGTAGCCTAGGATATAAAATCCACTAATTTCCAACCATGTTCTTACTTCTACTATTTTCTTCTATCATAAAAACTCAATCTTTTTAGTTTAATTTTTACTTAAAGTGCCCTAAGCATGAGCTATCAAGTGTTGTGCAAGTATAGCTCATCAAAAGATGCTACTTCATATAAAAATAAACTAAGTCTTTTAGATAATTCAAATAAAAAGACAAAACTAGGAAGCCCAATCCCTAACTAAGCATAGATTATCAAGAATCCTAATTCAAGTATAACCTATCAAAGTTCTAAACTTCGGGTCCTTGTATTTTAATCTTTCATTTTAAAAATCATGGCTTTATCAATTTTATTTAAGAAGAAAAATATTAGAAAATAATTATATGGTGGATCTTAGCTTCATCTACATCCTAGAGCTGATCTAATTAGCTGCTCATAATTTTATTAAAGAAGATCAACTTTTTATTCATGAAAAAGATAAACCCTAATCTAGAAAGCAGTAAACCATAAAATAAAAAGCAATTAAATCTATGCAGAAAGAAAATAAAAATCTCAAGAACAATGGGTTACCTCTGGACACGGTGTTGTGCCGTCAACCTTCAGTAAAAACCCCAACTTTATTGAACAGCAAAATTCCAAAAAACGCATACCAAAAATTCTAGGATACCGTCACAATACAAGGGTCGGCCTCTAAATAAGCCTCGGAAACTAAACTCTATTTCTAGCAGAACTGAAAAGTTAAACAATTACAGCAAAGCCACAGGAAAAATGTCGTCGCATGGTGCCCACATTGGGCCGCCAAATGGCGGTGAAAACCGCAAATAGCGGCTCAAATGTGAGATAAATTCATGAAATTTTGTACACATGTAACCCTTGTCTTCTAGATTTAATATTCCTGACTGTATTCGATTTTGAGTCTCTACAGCATCATAGTCTAGTAGTCTTACCCACTTTAGTAACTTTTCGGACTCTGATTTCTGACTCCAACTCTGATTCCATGCCTTCTCCTTGTATAATTCGGATTATCTGCAAAAGACACTAAAAATACCCGAGTAGCATTTATTTATATAAAAAATAGATAAAGTATGAGAGGAAAAATACAATATATGTTATTCATCACGTTAAATTAATAACGGGCAAAAGATAAAATGCTAAGGGCCATACCAGGCGATACAAGTCCAGTTGTCGGACTTGAAGGGAGAGCCATTGTCGTTTCCAGCAACGTACCCGTCTCGCTACCCGTTAGTTGCACCACAGGTTCTGCCACAGGCCCTACGGCCAAAGGGGCCGAAATCTCAACAACACTTGGAGCTTTAGCAGGTTCATCCTCCCTTGCTGAAACTGGGGGTAGAGCTGAAGCCAACAAGTCTGAAGCAAGTTTGATAGCCACTTCTTCGAGGGCTATCAAAGTCTCCTGTCCCAACTTTTGCTTCTTACCGGGCCTTTTCTTTAAAGCACCGCGGCGTTTGAGAGCTGGACTCAAGGGACGACTGACAACAGGCTGGGGAGCTCCACCAACACCAGTATTGTCATCGTCATCACCGGCATCGTCGTCGGACTCGCTGGCGTCCGAAGGCTCAGCCGCGGCGCCAAGGAATTCTTCCATTCCTTTTATTCTCACTCTAGAAGCACCCTGGCACCTAATGTAGAGGGCTTCAATCTCTTTGCAACAACTGCGATTGAGAGAGAAGCCGGGCACGTCAGCATTCGCAATACTGGACCAGTTGCAGAAGCTGAGGGTCATGGCCAATTCTGGCGCCTTCTGGGGCAAGGAGAATTCAACCTCGGTTTCGCCTGCTGCAAAATGGAACCAGCCACGAGTGCCTTCATATAAATTCCCCTCGTGAGCGAGATCTTTATTTGGATTGCCCACATAAAGTTGGGAGTATCCAAACTGGCGAGCAAAGCGATTCGGAGTGTATGGCTAGATCCGACACCCGAGATCTTGACGATACACCAAGTGTTCGGGACGGATGTTGAGAAGCCACCAGAACGCTCCTCCAGATAAAGTAGTGAACTTATCTGCTCCCACGGTATCCTTCAACCTCATTCCATATCCTCCGCCGGGAAAGTCAGGGAAACACCGAAAGATCTCATAATTCTGAAAACTACGAAAAGTCTTCCGAATTTGAGACATATAATTCTGCTTCCATGAAGATCGTTCAACAGTTCTACAAAGAAGCACTTTTCGCCCGAACGACGCTCTGGCGCACTCATTAAGAAGGACAGTGCAAGACGAGCCACGCCATCAAATAGGTGTAGGGCATCTCCACCCTAGGGTTTGGAGTTTTCAGCTGGGCAGTCTCTTTCGACTTGCCCTTTCCTTTCCCCTTGACCTTAATAGTGGGGAGGAAATCACGACAGAGCACCCTCAGTCCATACTGCAAATTGCATACCATGGCGGGAAGAAGTCCAAGGGGTCGGCCATATGCAAGAAGAACCGCCGGATATACCACGATCATTGCAATTGCTTCCTTGGGCAACGACGGCACGACGCATCTCTTAAGCCACAGCATCAAAAACCCGGCAATGAGACCTCTGTTGGAGACCGGAAACTGGGCTTGATAGTGGTAGCTCTTGAATGAAGTACCAGGACCGTATCCATTCTCATTGGATTCAGTGGTATAATATAATAGGTGGCAGCCCTTAGCAATGCGGTGATCAATCTCTGAGCCATAGACGGGTGGATGGCCATGGATAGTCGTTGAACTATCCTTAGAATTCAAGTTGGCAAAAAGGTATTCGGCCCATTTCTTATGACCGATACCGTGGTTATGCGCATCCGTCAAGTCAGCGCAAATATGATAATGGCACATCATCTCCCAGTATGTGGTATAGATGCGCTCATCCCTCACCAGTAGCATGTTCAGCTCATTGGTGGTGGGGATATACTCTTCATAGGGGATTTCACCCATGGAAAGCCCGGAAACCTCGAACATCTCGTGAAGAGCGAATCCTAGCTCACCCACTGGTGTAAAGAGAGTACAAGTCTCAGGGTTATACATCTCCAAGAGGCAGTAAAAATGATAAGCACTCTGGGGAAACCCGAATTGGACATTCCTGATAGCTTTATACAAGCCAATATCCTTTAAAATGGGCTCGTGGGAATCCAGCATGTACTGAACGAGGCGGGCCCACCACATATTGTTAGAAGAATGAACCCAGCCATGCATCCTAAAGTCGCTAGCCGGGTACTGACCATCCTTCGCCAGGAACTCACTTAAGAAAGTTCGGGCACGAGATGGGACTTCTCCCACTGGAAGCTCCTTGCCAAAACGGTCTGGAAGCAAACCAGTAATGCATCTGGGGGGACCATCTTGATAAACCCCTTTTGCACCAAATTTGCCTGTTGGGACGCCATCTTGCTCTTGAGTCAGTCCCCACTTTAATTCCTGAGGCATTGCCAGCCTCTGAAGATAGACTAGAGGATAGCTACGAGCTATTCTAGGCAGAAACATCAGCATTTCGCCTGAGTTATATAACCAAACGCACTCCTCTTCAGAAAGGATCTCATCTGATTGATCCATCTGGTCTCCAAAGAGGAAGGCGGGTTTCTCCATCGCCTCTCTATTCAAAGTTTCGAAGGCTGCATCAGTTATGATTTCTCGCGTAGTAGTGGGGTGATACTTGATCAACTTCTCCTTGCGCTCCTTCGGGTCTGGCTTATATGAAGCCAAGATAGTGGTGAAGTGAAATTCGCCTGAGGGATCAGAACCCCCAGCAAAACCGAAGTAATTCTTGTGAGGAAGAGCTTCCATCGAATACCCCACTGCAAAAAGAAGTACCAGAGTTAGAGAAGTTTCTATAAAACAGAAAAATTCTCTAAAGTATGGACGTGCGAAGCTAAAAATTAGAACGCGCGAAGCTAAGAATAGCGCCGTGCGAAGCTAAAAATTAGACCGCACAGAAGTCAAAATAGCCTCGCACTTCAGCGCGACTGCTACATCAAATAGCCTTGCGTTTCCACGCGACTGCTACATCAAATAGCCACGCGTTTCCACGCGACTGCTACTTAAAATGGCCTCGCGTTTCAGCGCGATGGCTACTCAAAATAGCCTCGCGTTTCCACGCGACTGCTACTTAAAATAGCCTCGCGTTTCAGCTCGACTGCTACTCAAAATAGCCTCGCGTTTCCACGCGACTACTACTTAAAATAGCCTCGCGTTTCAGTGCGACTGCTACTTAAAATAGCCCCGCACTTCAAAACGCGAGGATGACGTGATAACTTCGCGTAAGAAGAAAGTCAGAGACTTTTCTTCTTCTCCAAGCCTTACAGCAGGAGTACGGCGATCTCGCCGGTAAAAGAGTTGGTTGGTCAGTTAAGATCAAGCCAAATCACTCTAGAGATGTTCTAAAAAGTCTCGATGGAGAGATTCTTACCTTCGATAGGCGAAATGTGGGCTGGCGCGTCGCTGCCATGGCCGCCGCCACCACTGCTTGCGCCAGTTGCCAATGATGGAGCTGCGCGGGAAGTAGCATGAGTCTTGGGTGCCATTACTTGCGGAAATCAAATGGAATCGACGAGAGATTGGGAGAAAATCGGTCGGAGAACGCTCGGGTCACCTGAAATGTGATCGTCTGAATCTCTAGGGTTTCTGGAAAATTCTCAAGTAAAGTGAGAAGAAAAGGAATAGAGATTTTATTTAAAAGAGGGAAACCGCCTCTTGGAGTTCGGCGCGGATTTCGGAGAAAATGACTAATCAGTTACTCCCTAAAACGCGGAGCAGATAATCCCATGTGGTGATATTGAAAATGCGAAGTCACGTAGCTTCGCGCAATTCCGTGCAACCACTCAGAGCGCGAAGTTATTTAACTCCACGAAACGAAAGGATAGCTTGGTATTTTAACCTCGCGTTCTCATGAAGAACTTGGATTTTTGGCCAAGTTAAGAGGATCAGTATCCGATCAAATCGGTATTAATGATCTAAGTTACGCAAAAGAGCCTTAGATTATTTTACCAAAATTATTGACCATATGTTTGTTGTGCAAGCAAAATCATTGAAGCCAACAGATAGAGAGAAAAATAATTTGTCTTTATTCATGAAGTAAGAGATTACAAAGAAAGAGTTATAGCTCTCCCAAAAGCTTCTACATGATCATCAACTCATCAATACATCGACTCATCAATAACTTAACGGTGAGATTTCTCTCTACAGGGTGTTGAAGCTCAGTTCCCTAATTCACATGCAAAAGATCTCCTCTGCAAATGTCATTTTGGACCTGTCATCTGAAATAAAGCACGAGAGGAAAGGGAAGTGCTGCATCGAAGCACAAGCTGAACTGCAAGTGCTGCAATTCTGAACTGCAAGTGCTGCAATTCTGAACTGCAAGCGCTACAGGCCCTCACTTGAGCTTGAAGCTCCTTCAATAGTCCATCTCCAGGAGCCAAATCTTGAAACCTGCAACTATGTTGTAAAGCATATGCTTCTGACTTCCTTAGAGTTACTTTTGCTGATGAAGATCGATGGACCCGCATACATTCCTCTTCAGAAAGGATTGGACTTACTGCAAAAGGAACTGAGTTTCCAAAAGAGTGAAAACGCGGAGCTAAGCTAACTCCGCGCACAGTTGAAGAAACAGCCTCGCGCTTTAAACGCAGAGGATGATGCAATAACTTCGCGTAAAGGGGGACAAGGTTTCTTTCTGCTCTTTCCTTCTCTTTCAAATTCATAGCGACTGCTAATCAAAGATAGCCTCGCAATTCATAGCGACTGCTAATCAAAGGTAGCCTCGCAATTCATCGCGATTGCTAATCAAAGATAGCCTCGCAATTCATAGCGACTGCTAATCAAAGATAGCCTCGCAATTCATCGCGACTGCTAATCAAAGGTAGCCTCGCAATTCATCGCGACTGCTAATCAAAGGTAGCCTCGCAATTCATCGCGATTGCTAATCAAAGATAGCCTCGCAATTCATCGCGACCACTAATCAGAAATAGCCTTGCGTTTCAAACGCAGGGGATGACGCGATAACCTCGCGGAGAACGGCGATCTCGCCAGTAAAATAAACAGTTGGCTGGATTAAACCAAGTCAAAACATCTCAAGATGGTTCTTAGAAGCCCAAGAGTTAAGGTTTTTACCTTCGGAAGACGCTGCATAGACTGGTTCGCCATCGCGTCTACCTTCACGGCTGCTGCCATTAACGCCGGCCAACTGGCGCGATGTTGCACTCTTCCTAGATGGCATCCTAGTGATGGAGATCTATGGAAAGGAAAAAGAAGTTCGGCTGGAGATCATTCTTTTAAAATAAGAAGCCTGAGTCGCCTGCTCTGAAGCCCTAAGATTCTTCGGATGAGATGAAGAAGAAGATGAGCCGGGAGCTCTATTTAAACAGAATTTCCATCGCTTGGTATTCGGCATAGAAATTCAGGGTAATTAATGACATAATTACTCATTTCACTGAAGACGAAGTGAAGCTGATTAGCTCTGCGTAAGTGAGCATAACGCGAGATAGACTTGGTATTCTAACTCTGCGTTTCAGTTTAGATATCCAAAGTATTTCAAAATCTGCTGAAGTCTAAGTCATTTTGAAAACTTTGGAGGGGGTTCTGTTGGCAGTGAAAATTTCTAAGTTAAAAGGATTTTCCACAACAGAACGCGGAGCCAATTCAGTAGCCCCGCGTTTGGTAATATTAACCCTGCGTTTGAATAAAACGCGGAGATGTTTAATAGCTCCGCGTTGATTCCGCAGTCTGGCTTGTATTAGCCTCGCGTTTGAGTAAAACGCGGAGATGATCAATAGCTCTGCGTTAGCTCCACGTTTTGGTTAGTTAGCGCCGCGTTTTGATGCGATTAAAGCTCCGCGTAAGCAGATAACCAGAATCTCAAATTGATTGAGATTATGATTCTAGGCATATCCAAATACCCAAATCAAGTCTAATCAGAATTCCATCAAAACTAAGATATTTGATTGGAATCCCTGATAATGACGAGTTCTATTTAGATAGAAACTCTTGCATTAACCTGGGGCTATAAATACCTTCCTGGTGAAACCCTAGAGATCTTCTTTTCGGCAATTGAGATATTTTTCTGCAATCTTGGAGAATTCGAGTTACGTATAGAGCCTTGAGTTCGTGAAGATTAGAGAAAATCACCATCTTCTTTCTGGAGTTCTTGAGAAGTTCGAGTTACGCGAGAGAGCCTTGAACAAATCAAAACCAGAGAAAATCGTCTATAGTCGGCCGATATCTTCAAGAGAGAAGATTTCAACGTACCGATCGTCAAAAGGAGCTGCTTGACAGATCCCATCGCCACAGATCCCACAATATATATTGTAAAAGAGAGAGATTGAAATATGAAATCCTCTCGTTTGTTCTCTTTATATCTTGTTCACTTCTATTGTAATTTAAGTTAATTCAATGGGAAGAAGCGAAGAAACTTTTGCGACGAACAAAGATGACTCGGTAAACTTCCGTCAAGCCATCGAAAGTTCTAACTTGCAAAAGTGGATATATGCTATGAATGAGGAGATAAAGTCCATGAAGGACGATAACATGTGGGATCTTATCCCATTACCAGAAGGAGCGAAACTTATTGGTTGCAAATGGATATTTAAGACCAAAAGGGATTCGAAAGACGATGTGGAAAGGTATAAAGCTTGTCTTATCGCAAAGGGTTTTATGCAGAAATAACGCATCGATTATAAAAAGACATTTTCTCGGGTTTCTTCAAAAGACTCTTTCAGTATTATAATGGTATTGGTGGCGCATTTCAATCTTGAGTTACATCATATGGATGTCAAAACAACTTTTCTCAACGGTGATATTGACGAGACGATATATTTGGTCCAGTAAAAAAACTTTGTGTCGGGAGACTCAAAGCGTATGTTTGCAAACTTAAGAAATCTATCTATGTGCTCAAGCAAGCATCTCGACAATGGTATTTAAAGTTTCATCAAGTGATCATCTCATTCGGTTTTGAGGTGAACTTAGTCGATTACTATGTATATCATAAGTTCTGTAGGAGTAAACATATTTTCTTAATATTATATGTTGATGACATCTTACTTGCCAGCAACGATATAGGCATATTGCACGAAACCAAGAGATTTCTAGCTAAGCATTTTGAGATGAAGGATTTTGGTGACGCCTCTTTTATATTAGGTATTCAGATACACCGAGATCGCTCTCGATGTATTCTTGGATTATCACAAAAGAGCTATATTGAAAAGGTTCTCAAAAAATATAGCATGCAAGATTGTAAAACAAGTGATACTCCTGTGGCTAAGAGAGACATGTTTAGTCTCAATCAGTGCCCTAAGAATGATTTTGAAGAAAAGGAAATGCAGAAGATTTCTTATGCCTCAGCAGTGGAAAGTCTGATGTATGCTCAGGTTTGTACGCGTCCAGATATCGCATATGTTACAGGGATGTTGGGCAGGTATTTAAGCAATTAAGGAGCAGACCATTGGAAAGCAGCCAAAAGGGTTTTGCGATACTTACAGAGAACAAAGGATTACATACTCACGTATCGGAGGTCAAATCAGATTGAGATCATTGGGTATACTGACTCTGATTTTGCTGGATGCTAAAATAGTATGAAATCCCTATTTTCTAGCTGGAGGAGCTGTCTCTTGGAAGAGTGCTAAACAGTCTCTTATAGCCTCTTCTACTATGGCAGCTGAGTTTATAGCATGTTATGAGGCAACAATTCAAACGATATGGCTGTGAAATTTTATCACGGGGCTACACATAGTGGACTCTATTGATATGTCACTCAAGTTATTTTGTGACAATAAGTCAGTAGTTCTATATTCCAACAACAATAAGAGCTCGACGAAGTCGAAGCATATAGACATCAAGTTCCTAGTTGTAAAAGAAAGAGTTCAGAGTGGACAGTTGTCTATAGAGCACATAGGAACAAACTCCTTGATTGCGGATCCGCTTACTAAGAGACTGCCACCCAAAGAGTTTCATAAGCATACTACTTGTATGGGTGTCATGTCTATTGATGATATTCAGTTTTAGTGAGAGTTTGTATTATAAGATGTTCTTATGATATAGACATATTTCAATTATTTCAGTTTATGATATTAAGATTATTTTCTACAGAAATAAGGTTTTGTTTTATTCACACTCTGAATTATTATGTTATTTGATCTCAATAAGATTTAAGAGTGGACCAATTGGAAATAGGCATGTTTAGATCACATTACATAAAATTTCTATGCTAGACATCTACATCATGATCTATGTCATTCAGCTTTATTGATATACGTGATCATTGATGGGTTGAGTTACAATTACTGTAACAAAAGCCGCTTTGATTCTATATTAGTATGATTGATGGACCGGATTGGTTCCAGATATATTTTGGAAATGACAGTAAAGTTGAGCTCATTCGGTAATTTTGTAAAACATGATTATAAGATTATATATATGGTCCAAGTGGGAGATTGTTGGATCATTATCCAACATTGGCCCATATATATGAAATAATCATGTATTGTAAACTGTCTAATATGGTTGGACCTAATTAAGTGATCTAATTAAGTTGGGTTTTAATGTATCTAATAGGGTGTGGGCCTTTTATGTGTAGAAAGCTAATAGGTAATTTCTGATTTTATGATGAGCTAAATTAGAAATACCAATAGACAGATTTGTCTATAAAAAGATGGTTATGGTCCCCAGATCACACGTGATTTTGATTCTTTTCTGTTTCCCATTGACAGAGAGAAACTAGAGAGAAAAGTTAAAAAGATTCTCTTAAGAAAACGTGTAGATCTGGAAGGCCAATCGCACGGCTCTACAACGTGATTATTTGTTATAGATTCAGGTATGCTTCTGCATATTTTATATATAGATTCTTGGTGATTTGATATAAAGATTTATTATGTAATTTTTGTATGGTATTTAACAATAAGATCTCAACCAATTTCCCTAGTTGCGAGCAAACTCATTCACCACTTTCACCCTCAAACTTTTTATCTTGTCATTTAAAGCTTCATAAATATGAACTTTGATAAACACAAATTCACAAATTTACTCTTCCTTGTTAATACACTTGAAGTAAATTTCCCCATTTTAGTGTATTATGGTCCTTCATTTATGATCAGCAAAAAAACAGTGTCGTCAATAGTATATAATGTGTTGAAATCATGGAAACTACAAAATAGAGGACGAATAGTGATTTTGTGTGCATAAAACCAGATTGTCAGGTATGGATAAATATGTCAGGAAAATTTTCAAACTACGAAAACAAAAAATACTACCTCCAACTGCCTTTCTCAGTAAAACTAATGAGATAACGGTTAAACCTGTTGAGATATAATTGAGATATGATCATAATACTAAAATATTTTGAGATACTTTCCTATTAGATATTGAGATATTTTCCTAAATTAGGATAGTTGACAAATCTTTGATTTGACTAATTTAGGATAGTTGACAAATCTCTGATTTTATGTAATTAGTATCAATTACAGATCCTGTAATTATTCTTTTGATTGCCTCCTTCACCTATAAAAGGATGGCTCATTGTATAGTTCAATGATAAGAAAATATACAGAAATTTCTTTATTCCGCTTTCGCTCTATTTTCTTCAACATGGTATCATAGCTATCAGAATTCTGGTGCCTCTTCTAGCTTCTTTTGTGAATGCATAAACTACCATAAATGAGTTTTTTCTCTGTCATCACACATCTCGAAGCTCTTTGTGCCCGTTTCGGCCATTTTGAAGTCAGATCTCGACAATCTTCTACTTTCAGATTGTTTGTCTATCTTCGATCTCCTTCCATCAAAATTTCAGCTCTATCGGACTTGACAAGCTCTTCCACGTACCGTGTGAAGTCTCTACAAGTGGTCTTTACGCACCTCTCTTCTTCAACGCGTGAACCCCACTTGTCCTGCTCAATTCTGTTCTACAATCAGGTTTGGCTTTTTCGGTCGCTGATTTTTTTTTATTGATTTTCCGAGAGTTGAGTTTGGCATATCTGTTCCAAAATGTCTTCCCAAAATGATATTGTTCGTCCATTTGATATTGTTTTGGATGGAACCAATTATAGTTTTTGGGCTTCCAATATGAAACTTTTTCTCAAAAGAAGAAAATTGTGGCGTTATATTTCTGAGAATTCTCCTAAGCCTGTTTGTGCTAAGGATGAGTCCGCCGCTGATTACGCTACTCGCTTGGGCGACTGGGAGAGTATTCATAGCAAAATTCTGCAGTGGATTGTTAATACATCAATCTCATCTATTAACAGTCTTCTACCCAGGCTCGAGAATGCAAAAGCTGCATGGGATTTCTTAGTTGCTCGATACGATTACTGCAATGATGCTTCTCTTCAGTTTCAGATTGAAACAAAACTTTACCAGATGTGTCAAGAATCTGGTCAGTCTATTACTGAATTTTACTTTCAAGTCGCTCTTCTTTGGGATCAGTTGACTGCTGTCGAACCCCAACTTCATTGTGCTATAGACATCGAGCTCTTTCCAAGATATCGGGACCGCCGCAAATTCAAGCATTTTATGATAGCTCTTCGCAATGACTTTGAGTCCACTCGGGCAGCCCTTCTTCATCGTACGCCACTTCCTACCATGGATCTTGCTGTTTCTGAGTTAATTTTCGAGAAGCATTGTCGCCTTACGATGAGCTACAGTCTCCCGATCTTGTTTTGGCTGTTGTTTCTTCGGCTTCCTCCCAACGATCTGCTCTATAGTCACAATCTCCTTCTCAAAAGTTATTTTATCGGTATTGCAAGAAAAGCGGTCACTTGATTACTAATTGTTTCCAGTTGCAACCAAAAAAGGCACGAGACTCTCGTGGTTCCCTCCAATAGGCTATTGCGGTTGTCTCCACTGATCCCTCTACTCCTGAGTCTTCTTCTCAGTCTACTTCACTCACTGCTGTTGATATTGAGGCTTTGGTCCATCAAGTTCTGTCTCGTTCATCTACTGCACTATCTGTCACTCCAGGTACTTCTTCTTGATTTATAGATTCTACTTGTTGTAATCATATGACTTCTGATCCCACTATTTTTTTCACTAAATCTGCACTAGACCCTAACCATATTATTTACACTGCAGATGGTTCTGCAATGCCTGTTAGCCATATTGGTTCTATTTCTACCTCCGACATCTCTGTTGACAATACCTATTTAGTTCCTAAGTTATCATCGAATCTCCTCTCTGTTGGCCAACTTGTTGAGTTAGGTTTTGAGCTTCACTTTTATTTTCGTGGTGTTGATATGCAGGATCCTCGGTCGGGTCAGGTCATTGGGACAGGCCGTAAAGTTGGACGTATGTTTGAAATGGTAAACTTGCAGATTTCTTCTACTACACCTTCATCTGTCTTTACCATCACCTCTAGCATTTGGCATTCTCGTCTCGGTCATACTCCTTTACCTCGTATTCAGCAGTTAGTCTCTAGTGGTCTCCTTGGTTCTGTCACTTTGGATAAGTTTGATTGTCTTTCTTGTCAACTTGGAAAACAAACTCATTTACCTTTTAATACCAGTGACTCTTTTTTTTTTGCTCCTTTTGATCGTATTCATTCTGACATTTGGGGCCCTTCTCCAATTTCTACCGAGGGGGACTCCCGCTACTTTGTCATATTTGTAGATGATTTTTCGCATTATACATGGATTTATCTTATGCATAAGCGTTCTGAGTTGTTTGCAATTTACAAACGCTTTCACCAAATGGTATTTACCCAGTTTTCTCGTGCTATCAAAATTTTTCGTTCTGATAATGCTCTGGAGTATAACGAAAAATCCTTCATTGAGTTTTTGCAACAAAATGGAATTCTCTCTCATCGCTCTTGTCCATAAACATCACAACAAAATGGTCGAGCAGAGCGTAAACACCGTCACATTCTAAACACCGTTTGATCTCTCCTCATTTCTGCTGAGTGTCTTTGGGGAGAGGCTGCTCTTACTGCTGTCTACACCATCAATCATGTCCCCTCACCCATTCTTGACAACAAAACTCCTTTTAAACTGCTGTATAGTACCATTCCTGATTACAGCTCTCTTCGAGTTTTTGGTTGTGCCTGCTTCGTTCTTCTCCCCCCGCAGGAACGAACGAAGTTAGAACCTCATTCCATACTATGTTGCTTTTTTGGTCATGAGATTGAACAAAAAGAATACCGTTGTTATGATCCTATCACAAAACACCTTCGTATCTCTCGTCATGTAGAGTTTTAAGAACATAAGTTCTTCACCACATTTTCTTCCTTTCCCTTACTTCACTTTAGTCATTCTCTTGTCTTCGTTGATCCCTCTATTACTCTGTTTTCTGAGTCTACTAACTCTTCAACAGGTGATACCAACTCCTCTAATGACCCACCCTTGGCCTCTTCCAATAATCTTGCTCCCCCTGCGGATCCAGCATCATCACTTGGTTCTCTTCAAGATGTACCTGTACCACCTTCTACCGCTGAGTTCTCCCAAGTTATTGCACCTCGTCGTTCTGATAAGGTAAGAGCTCCTCCTTCCTATCTTCATGATTATCATTATTTCTATGCTCTTGCTACTCTTCATGAGCCTCACTCTTATCGCGAGACTAGTTGTGATCCTCTTTGGCAGCAAGTTATGTCTGATGAATTAGGTACTCTTACCCAGATACATACTTGGGATTTGGTGGATTTGCCTCTTGGAAAATTTACAGTGGGTTGTAAGTGGGTTTACAAAATTAAGACTCAGACAGATGGCTCAGTTGAGCGATACAAAGCTCGTCTTATTGCGTTGGGTTGTTATCAAGAGTATGGTATTGACTATGAGGAGACTTTTGCTCTTGTAGCTCGACTTACCTCTGTTAGATCTTTGATTGTTGTTGCTGCTATTCGGCGTTGGTCATTATTTCAGATGGATAGATCTTACTGAGAAAGTTTATATGAAGCCTCCTTCTGGTTATGAGCATCCTCCTCATAAGGTTTGCCGCCTTCGTCGTGCGATCTATGGTCTGAAGCAGGCTCCTCGTGCTTGGTTTACTAAATTTACCTCTGTCATCACACGGCAAGGTTTTGTAGCCAGTGCTTATGATACTGTCTTATTCATCCGTAAGACTGCTTCAGGCACCACCCTTCTACTTCTCTATGTTAATGACATGATCATCACTGGTGATGATACTGCTGGCATTCGTGCGCTTCAGGTTTTTCTGGGTCATCATTTTGAAATGAAAGATCTTGGCACTCTCAGTTACTTTCTCGGTCTTGAGATGATATCTTCTTTGGATGGTTATTCTCTTTCTCAGGCTAAGTATGCTTCAGATCTTATATCCAGGACTGGTCTAACCGACAGCAAGACTGCCAGTACCCCTTTGGAATATAATGCTCGGCTCAACCTTATTGATGGTGTGCCTCTGTCTGATCCTACTCTCTATCGACAGTTGGTTGGTAGTCATATTTATCTCAAAGTTACTCGCCCTGATATTTCTTATGTTGTTCACCTGATCAGTCAATTCATGCATGAGCCTCGCTCACCTCACTATGCAGCTGTTCTTCGAATACTTCGCTATGTCAAGGGCACTTTTTTCCATGGTTTACACTATTCATCTCGGTCATCTCTTGAGTTACGAGGTTATTCTGATGCTGATTGGGCTGGTGATCCTACGGATCGTCATTCTACCACTAGTATTTGTTTCTTACTTGGTTCGTATCTTATTTCTTGGTGTAGTAAGAAACAAAAAGCTGTCTCTCGATCTACCACTGAGGCTGAGTATCGCGCCCTTGCTGATGTTACTGCTAAGCTTCTATGGCTGCGTCGTCTTTTGGCTGACTTGGATGTCCCTCAGCTGTCTCGTTTTCTTCTCTACTGTGACAATCAGAATGCTATTCAGATTGTGCATAATGATATTTTTCATGAGCATACAAAGCATATTGAGATTGACTGCCACTTTATCAGACATCATCTCAGTGATGGCACCCTTCGCTTGTGTTCTGTTTCCTCTGCTGATCAGCTTGCTGATATTTTCATTAAGTCACACTCACCTGGTCGTCTTAGTGAACTTGTTAGCAAACTCCAGTTGGTTTCTACGGCGCCACCATGAGTTTGAGGGGGGATGTTGAGATATAATTGAGATATGATCATAATACTAAAATGTTTTGAGATATTTGCCTATTAGATATTGAGATATTTTCCTAAATTAGGATAGTTGACAAATTTTTGATTTGACTAATCTAGAATAGTTGACAAATCTCTGATTTTATGTAATTAGTATCAATTACAGATCTTATAATTATGCTTTTGATTGCCTCCTTCACCTATAAAAGGATGGCTCATTGTACAGTTCAATGATAAGAAAATATGCAGAAATTTCTTCATTCCGCTTTCATTCTATTTTCTTCAACAAAACCATTTTAATTAATATGAAGGTCCTCCACAGAACAACTTCCATTGCAAGGCTGAGGATGTTTGACAGAGGATACAATTCTAATCAAAACAATCGTTGCACCAAGAAATATTCTGAGCCCCTTTACTGCTGACAAGGTGACACTAGAATTCATAATCTAGCTGGAAGAACAAGTTTGGTCAGTCTATCCAAATTGTAAGTTTAAGAGAAACCCAAACCAAAAATGAAATTTGGATATATTCTCTTCTCATGTAAATAATAATAAAATTGAAAGCACTTGTTCAAAGTTCAGTCGATAATATCTCTTATGGATAATTGAGCACTAACTACTAGGAAGTGACAAAAAAAGTTTAGGAAAGACAGTAAATCTGCAGTCTTTTTTTGTTTCCGACAACAAAATCAAACAACTTTCAGTTGTTTGGACATTTGTGCACATATACATCTTTAATTTCTTTAAACATCTACATAGCATCAAGCAAACACATTTTAATATGAGTTAACATATTTTAATATTAGCTAACACAGTACATTAATTATCTTTTCAACTTCTTCCATCATATTTCTTTGAATTGCAAATGATGGTTACCTTTTTAGGTTTTTGTACCAACAAACCGACGCAGCTAATATTTTCTCTGATTTAAGAAAATGCCACCTCCGTAGCCTGGGTCAGTAGAAGCCAACAAGTATAGCCCACAAGAATTTCATATATATTTCTGATTTTAAGAGGAATAAGAATATGGAACAACATATTTCTCCCGTTCCCTTGATAGCTTGTGTCGGAAAGGCATCTGGCTCCTTACTACGCTAAATGGCGCAGGTCTAAGGAATGTGATATTAATATGAGAAGATATTTCTTATCTCCCAAAAACGAAGTTTGAAGTTGAATTCAAATTTGGGATTGTCAAGTTACTCTTCTTCTTAAGCATGATGCTATACTGTAGGCAAGGTGACTAAAACTGTTCAATGAGGGGAAAAAAATGATCGGAAGGGTGCTTCTTACGTGCAAAAACTAGATTCCTCACAGAACCTGCATAGGTTCCAAGCAAGCTGCTCTTTTGTCATTCAAAGAGCAAAGTTCAGTTAACACCGAAATAAGTGATTGAAACCGATTCAAATAAATAAAACTGAACCAAACTGCAATAATTAGGTCAGTTTTCAATTTCAAGATTTGTAACCCAAAACCAAATTGACCAAATTAATTAAAAATCACCCACGACATGCACAAATGACCAAATTAATTAAAAGTCACGCACGCCGCGCAACTACGCATGCACAAGCATATATACATATATGTATATACATATAAACATCCATGTCTAAATACACACATATATATATATATAATAAATTTAATACAAATTGGGTACCTAGAAGAGATATGCTTACTAAAACAATTAAAGTTATATTTTTAAACAGGTTTTACTTAAAAAGTCGGAACATAATAACCTAATTTAACCAAACCTAATTAGTTTGATTCATTTTCGGTACCCATTCCTAATAAGCATGGTTTTGCAAAAATGGACAAAAACATAACCAAAATCAACCAATACTCAACCCCTAATTCAACATATAAAAATCACATATGCCTGTAACACCCCAAATCTACCCTACCCGAAAATTAACTTTTAAATTTCTATCTTACTTAAATAAATAATATAGTGATTATCTTGGAGATTTAACCCATTTAAATTATTTTATTATTTTTATTTAGTTTATTATCTTAAATAATTTGAAAAGATAAAATAAAAATAGATAAGATAGTTTTTAAAATCCAAACTATATTAATTAATCTTTTCAAATCCAAACTATATTAATTAATGTATCAAATAACCATCTCATGCTAAATATCTAAACTCTATTATGCTAACTAACTAAGAACTTATCTCTTCTTCCAAATTTTTCTCAAGTTAAAAAAAAAAAAAAGTAACAGCAGAGAAAAAAAAGAAGAAGAGAACACTGCAAAAAGAAAACAGAAAAAAGGGAGAAGAGAGAAGGAAACTCTTCTCTGTTGAATGCAGAGAAGAGCAGAAAAAGAAAAACAGTAAAAGAAGAAGAAGAAGAAGAATTAGAAGAAGAAAGAAAAAGAAAAAAAAAGTAAAAAAGAAAAAAAAGAAAAAGAAAGAGAGGTAGAGAGTGAGAAAAGGAGATCTAAATTATAGGCAGTCAAATTTTTGAGTCTTTCATAAAAGGCAAGTGCTTTTCCACTATTTTCTTTAGATATATTTTCTTGCATAATAAAAATCTAACAATGAAGAAAGTAAATACATAACTCTAAATTTCTCTCTTTTCTCTTTGTCTTTCATGCATATTAGAATTTCCTTTATAAATTGAAGTTATGTGCAATCCAATTTTTCTTTCCTTCCATTTTATCTACATTAATATAAAATTAAGAAAAATGGGATCTTTCTTAGTTAATTAATGATGATATATTTAAAACAAAATTGATTGAATCTTTGTTTCTTGCATTATGAATTGTTGGAATTCAATTTGATTATGAATGGTAATATTTAAGAGTAGCTTTGTTTTGTTTTTTTTTTTTTTTATTTATATTTGTTTATTATACCTTCACCCTAACTGTCTTAATTTTTATTTCTTTTATATTGTTGTTAGTAAGTGAATTCTATAGTTCTAGAGATGCTACCTTAAATAAATTTGAACTATTTTAGTAATGCAAACCAAACATGAGTACTATTATTTCTCCTAACTTATAATAAACAATAATAAAAAAAAAAAAAGATAAACTATTACAAGCAAAGAGAGTAATTAATTATTATAACCTGTGGCCGGGTCCCTAACCTGAACTAATACAGCAGCTAACTAGATAGCTATCTTGAACACGGAGATTGATGAGAGAGTGAATTATTGTGAAATTGTTAGTATTTGCAACAAGCCAAGAGATTAATTAATGCAAATTAAGAGAAAAGAGGTAGAGATCAGTGGGAGCCTTGTGATTATATTAGAGTGAGTCAGTCTCCGTCTCTTTCTAATTTCTGTTATCGGGGGACGAGTGAATCCACCGCTACTAACTAGCCCACCCCTCCTTGTTTCTTGTTTCATCTCATTGTTATCTCTGAAACAAATAATATAACATCTAGCTAGCAATTAGAGTTTCTTAATCTCTCATTCACCTCAGCCATTGTGTTCATAACAGTAAAAAAATAAAAGCAATCCATCCTGTTTAGAGAGATGCAAATGCAAATGCAAATGCAAATGCATTGCATGGTGATGGGATGATGAGGCTATACAACTGTCTAATTATTTACCTCGTTTGTTCTTGTTTGCCTCGTCTTTTTGTTTCTCTCTCTCTCTCACATTCAATTCGGTTCGGTTCAATCCTAGCTCAGTACATCCATCCCTTTTAAATTGCTCTCACCCTCCCAGCGTAGTGCATTGCATCTCCCATCCATCATCTAAATATTTGTTTTAAATCTTTAGCAGAAATTTGAAAACTCAAGTTATTTAGGTCATTTCATGTTGAGTTGTTAACATTGATTTTTATTGACTAGTTTGTGAGATTTTGCTTATAATAATTGAAACCAATATATATCTATTTGTTTTTTTTTTTCTTTTAACATGCTGGCTTGAATAAAAATTATACTTAGGACAAAAATAAAATAATGGAATTAAGAGAGAACTGGATGGAGGAATTTGAATACATATTTTGAGAGGTATATATTTTTAAGTTGCGTAGTTGAATTTTTGGCACTTACGATGGCGATTTTGGGTAATTATTGGATCACCGTCATATCATATTATAGGGCTTCTGTCTGGAGTTTAGCGGTACATTCTAGGGAAATACCAAGAGTCATGGGATCGTAGTTCCGGATATGTACAGGGACCCTCTTAAAACATGTGATTTTTCCCCTAACAGTTTCAAACTAATTCACATTAAACATCAACAACACATTAAAAATTTCATATGCATATTTATCTTTGTTTTTCTATTTGCCACCATATCATTCAGAATATGTAGATAATAAATGTTGACCACTATCATATTCAAGACAAGTATATTAAATCCATAATTTCATTTATAAGACATTTTTTTTTATCCTGACATATATTATCTATATTAATTATTTCATGTATATGTATACACATATACACCATACATAGCGTGCTTGTGTGTTATTATCCATTTTCTTATAGTACTTGCAAGGTCGTTCTAATGACCCTAGTTTGGCACACCTAAATATTGATTTGTGGGTTAACGAGGAGGAAGACTTATAGCAGTTGTAATCATACTTCAAGAAATTAGCAGATTCTCAATAAGTACATTTGTTGTAAGAGGAACACGAGATAAGCTCTTCTAGTTTGTTTTTTTTTAAGAAACTTTATTATTCATCTTTATTTTCTTTACTTAATCTTTTTGATGATGCAATAAAGATCGTTTTGGTCCTCCTATAAACTTGTATTGATTATTATTTTTGGAAGAAATTTATTATTTTAATTCCATATTACTATCTTATTTTATATGTGTACATATTTGTGAGAGTTGTATATGTACCCTTATGTTTTAGACTTGGTGTATTCGTTTACGATACGTCGCCGAATGCTATCCTATTTTGGAACGTGAAACATTACATATCAGTCGCTATATCCCATTAATAATAGTGCATTTGAAGTGAACAACTCCACTTTGGATAACCCCACCTCCATTGCTCATTTTTTTGCCTTTTATGTTGATATATGACTATTGCTTTCAATATCTAGGGCTAGGAAGTCCATGTCAAACACACTCCTTAAAACATACTGAAAGCAAACGGTAGAGAACCAAATTCCAGTACAACCAACTTTGCAGACTCATTTCCATTTATTACTTTCTGATTGATGTGACATCAAACAGACTCAGCAGACCACATCACAACTAATAGTCCATACTAGGAAACATCACAGGCACTCCTCTTTTTCATTTGATATGCATGTCATTTTCCCAAAGCTACTTCGTTCAAAAAAGAATCTCATCAAATAAAACCCACTTATCTCAAATTTGATGAGCCTATCTTGCCAATAGTTACTTTCCTCAGATTAAGATCACATGAGGGACTGAGAAAATTCTACATAGTGTTAATCGTTTCTACAAATCCTTCAACCTTGTCCTACAAAATCAGTAGAGTCCACAGTTGTAAACAGAATATCTTTCAGCCCTCATCACATGAAAATAGCACAATACAGAATGAATTTCATTCCAACACGCTCACATATCCCAAGATAATATTACTTGCAGTACATCAATATGATATATAATACCTCAGCAATTTTACAGTGCTAGAGAGCAGAAGATGCTGAATATTAGACAATTTTACTGCCGTGCTGTATGCATAAAATGCTAACAGCAACTGATAAGAGTGTTGTATATATAAAACGCAAATGGTAGCTACTATCGTACTACATAGATAAAATCCTAACAGTACCCAAATGTGAACTCGAAGATTCTTAGCACTTATCTAATGCAACTTCTATAAGGATAAAACATAAAGATAAAAACAGGGTACCAACGAATAAGTCTAATTCCAGATGGTGTCTGCACCCAAAAAGAAAACGCAGAACACTCTGTTCCTTCCATCTTCCTAAGGAGAAATCTTTACTGCATGTCCTTCCTATCTCGCTGCTTTCGATTGTGCAGTAAACTACAAGATGACTCCAGTAAGTTCAAGCAGTTTTTAACACAGAAAATTCTATATACAGCCAAAAGATAGGAAATAAGATTGATATATAACGCATTATACTGATTTTTTTATGTAAGCAAAAGTGGGGTCAAATACAATTGTTTGATAAGCAATGCCTCTAGTGTTATCAATAGAAGTGATTGAAATTCCATGTGATTTATACAATAATCTAGCCCATTTGAAGCAAACCTATCTGAAATTTCATACAAATCAAGTTCCAATGAAACCATGTAACTTTCAATTCTACATAAGAATTGCAACCAAATCAACTAAATTACGAGAGATGCACAATACAGGGTGCGCTAAGATTGGAGATCTAAATCAGTGACTAGATTCACAAAGCTATCAGCACGCAATCAAACGAGGAAAAGTTTCAGAAACAAAGAGATATAATTGCAAGATTTCCCAGAAGCTGGTTCCTCATTTTATTACAAATAAAGCAATAGACATCGTCCGTATCATCTCTAGACGATCCATCACCTAACACAGAGTATAATAAAACTTAAAACATGGTTAAAGCACAAGACCAGCCTAAATAAGAGATGCCACTCATCATCAGCCTCAAAATAAGTCAATATAATCTCAGTGAGAAGGGATCATGAACCCGAGCGTCTTGATCAGTGCCTTCCAGCTCCCACTCCCCTTCCTCGAAAGGATCGAATCCCTGCCCTTGGCATGCTCCTCATTCTCCTTCTCCTTGCAAAGTATAAAGTTCCGGCTCCTGCTTGAACCAATCGTCTCCCATTGGCTCAAAACTGCAAATTTAACCAAAAAAAAAAAAAATCAGCAATTACTCATCAATGTAAAGATTTTTTTTTTTTAAAAAAAACCACTCGAAAAGATCGAAACTTTACCATCGTATCCCGAGTTCATGCAACGCAGGTTGACTTTATTCGCATCTGATCCAAGAATCGGCAGCCGCCCCTCCTGAGCGTACTTCTTCAGAGCCCTATTGATCACAGCGCCGACGAGCTCCTCCTCGCTCACCAGGAACCGGATCGGCCCGCTACTCCCATTGACGGTGATCGTCACCAGAAACCGGCCCACGCCCTTCTTCTCCTTCGCAGATGATGATGAGTGGATTGCCATTAGAATTCAGAAACAACGGATCTCCAAACGAATCGATCAAGAAAGTGAGCTTTTTTATCAGATCGTATCAGATTTGTGGGGGGCGGGGGGGCAGGCGTAGAAGGCGAGAACTCTACGGGTCAAGACCGAGGCAGCGATAGCGCCAGCCCTGCACGCACGGCGCGAAGGAGATGGTGAGGTCGTCCGCGGCGACGGCGGCGGAGATGTCCCTCTTCTGCGGCGGTGAGAAGGGGTAGGGGAAGGCCGGCGAGTGATCGAACACCATTCACAAAGATTGGTCACTGGGCTTAGGGTTTTTGAGGAGGAATGGCGAGAGGGATTCTAATTTTGGGGTAGACGTTTGAGAATTGGAAAGAATAAAGGCGAAAGAGAACATTTGGGAAATTCTTAACGAGCGCACCATTTGCTGAGTGAGCGCACACAAAAAGATTCAAATAATTACAAATTTACTATTTATTTATTTATTTATTTATTTATTTATTTATTTATTTTGTTACTATGTCACTCTCATCTTCTCCCAAGAATCCATTCAAAGAAAAACCCGCTATCACTGTGACTCCCCCCCTTAGGTCCTCCCTCTATGACTATTGCTCTCTCTCCATGGCTCTCATCTCCCCTCTCTCTCTATACTGTTGATTACATTTGAAAATTATAATTATTTTAGTTTATTTTATACACGCATAAGTCAATTTTGATAATTAATTGAAAAAATTAATGAAAAATTATTTTTATTAATCAAATTCTCCACTATGATATTTTTCTAGTATTTTGTAGTTTTTTGCAGGGTTTTATATGCATGGAAATCGAAGATCGAGTATCTCTCAAATGCTAGCTCAGAATTGTGATTTTACAGGTATCGACAACTCTCTATGGGTTGTCAATAGCCGTCAACGTAATGCAAACCTGAGAGCGACCATCGATGGAGTTTTGGAAAGGCACATCCATAGTTTGATTTTTTGGAGCTTTTTGAGAAAAAAAATAAAATTTCCTCTTAAATAGAGTTCATGCCAGGTTTTGTAAGAGACTATAAATGTCCAATGTAATTGACAATTTGAGGGAGAAATGAGGAGATATTGAAGAGTGAATATAGAATAGAGAGATAAAAACTTTACGTTTTTAGTTTTGTATTTGTTCATAGAAATTAATAAAAAAAAAAAGCTCCTTTATTTATATTTTGATAGCTATGACAAGTATGGACAGTTAATTTCTTGTATTGGTTTAGATGACGTAACGAAACCTAGATAATTCACTGGTATATGCTTCTATTTGCTTTATTATGATTAATTGATTTATGTAAAGTTGATATCTTTGATTCCCAATTATTTGAAAGAATTAAAATATGATTTTGAGTATTTGATATTTTATTATTTGACGATGTATTCGTTGCTTAGTTTTTCATATATTGTAGACTCTTTAGGCATGGCGTATGTTTAAAATTTGAACATTTATTTTTGTTATTCATATTGCATGTTTAGATAAACTCAAAATACATATAGATTTAATTGGAGAGAAGTTATTCAAAATATCAATCTTTCTTTTTAAGTTCCGTAATTTATTTTTTTTTAGTATCAACACAATAATTAAAATGATCATCGAGAAGATGATCTTGGGTTACTATCATTGTACTACTTGTTCGATCACTTGTACTTGTGAGTATACGATTGATATTGCAGTCAAGTTTTTGGCACCATTGTCGGGGATCAATACTATTATATTACTCTTTAGTATGGATTATGGCTCCTATATTTAATGTTTGCGATTCTGAATTTGCATGACCAGTTAGAGGAGAACTTCTAGCGGTAGATTTATTCGGTCGTACTCACATTCATAAACACTTTCAATCCACCAAACACCTCACGATATTAGCACTAATAATAATAATAATAACAACAACAACATGAATAACGGTAATAATAGTAATGGATTTAGAAATAACAATACAAACAATAATAATAGTCATCATGGAGGTAATAGTAGATCCTTACGAGATTATCTACAATCTGATAGGACAACCCAACCTTAATATATAGTATTTCCTTTGAGTGTGGGACACTTCAAGATTAAATCTAGAATAGTTCAATTTTTACCTAAAATCCATGGAATGGTTTCAGAGAGCCCATATTTGCATCTTTGAGAATTCGAAGAGGTTTACTCTACTATTAATTTTCAAAATATTACTGCAGAGAAACTAAAGTTTAAACCTTTTCCATTCTTTCTTAAAGATAAAGCAAAGACAGAGCTACATTCATTACATCCCAATTCAATAAGAAGATAGAATGGGATGTAAAAGAATTCTTAAAGAAATTCTTTTCCTTCACATCGAACCAATTATATGCGAAAGTAAACACTCAGTTTTCGTCACAAAGAAGATGAAGTATTGTTCGAGTGTTGGGATAGATTTAAAAATTTGTTACTCTCATGCGCCCATCATGACTTTGTTATATGGAGGACTGTAAGTACCATCTATCAAGGGCTAAATACTGCAACCAGGTGATGTGATAATTCTAACTACAAGCGCACAGTATCGGTTGTAGTATAAATAGGTCGTCACACAGAGATCTAAGATGTTTTATTATCTTACTCTTCCTCTTATTCTAGCAAGCTAACTGTTGGCAGTGAAAATTTCTAAGTAAATAGAGTTTTCTACAATAGAACGCGGAGCTAACTTAGTAGCTCCGCGTTTGGCTATATTAGCCTCGCGTTTGAACAAAACGCAGAGCTATTCAATAGCTCCGCATTAATTCCTCGTTCTGGTTCTTAGCGCCGCGTTTTGATGAGTTTAACTCTGCGTGAGCAGATAACCAAAATCTCAAATTGATTGAGATTATGATTTGGGTTTATCCAAATACCCAAATTAAATCCGATCAGAACTCTAAATCAAGAGATTTAAATCAAAACTAAGATATCTGATTGGAATCCTTGATGAGAACAAATTCTATTTAGATTGAAACTCTCAAATCATCCTAAAGCTATAAATACCCTCTTGGGGAAGCCCAAAGGGTCTTCTTTTTGGTCTTCTTTTCCTCTTTTCGGCATCTTGGAGAATTCAAGTTACGCATAGAGCCTTGAGTTCGTGAAAGACCAGAGAAGATCGTCTACAATCGGCTGTCATCTTCAAGAGAGAAGATTTCGACGTCAGATCGTCCAAAAGAGTTGCTTGACAGATCCCATCACCACAAATCCCACATTATATTGTAAAAGAGAGAGATTGAAATATAAAATCCTTTCATTTGTTCTTTTTCTCTTGTTCTCTTTCATTGTAATTCGAGTTTATTCAATGGAAGGAAGGCGAAAAAATTCCGCCGCGAACAAACTGGCGACCACAGTGGGAGTCGTCTCTTTCACTAAAGAAGAGATTGTGGCGCAATCGGACGTCGATATGATTGGATCCGATGTAGACATGTTGGTCGTGGAAATCGACCAGCAGAAGTACTAGGAGTACCACTCCTTTGAATCATCAGGTAACCTGAACGACACGCGACACTATCATCGCGTGCACTCCAATACCCGAGCAACGGGTAAAAAGGTATCCACTGAGGAACGGGGATCCTTGGAGACCGCGGCCATAGAGCCGGTGTTTGGACAGGAAATCCCAGCAGGGGATGACTTTTCTACTGCCGAAGAAAATCTGGGAACTAAATTGACCAGAACCCAACTCCGAAATAGAAATCGGAGAGCAAGGCGAAAAGCTCTCAAAGCCCGCCTTAGACGCGAAGCTAACATTATAGAACGCGAGACTATAGTCTCTCGCAAACTGGCTCGCGCTAATCGCGAGACCAGTCGATATCGCGTTAAATGCGAAGTCTCAACTTGCGTTGATCGCAAGGAAAAGCCAACGTGCGATATTCCACGCGAGGCTATTACTGAGCTTAGCGAGAAAAGCGAAGCCAGTAAAATTTGCGTTAGTCGCAAAAATTCTGACACTCGCGAGAAACGCGAGTATAAAAATTCCTTAAAGCCAACATGTGATTTTCCATGCGAGGCTACTACTGTGCTTAGCGAGAAACGCGAAGCCAGTAGTACTTGCAATAAACACAAGATTTCTTACACTCGCGAGGAACGCGAGGATAAAAATTCCTTACAGCCAGCGTGTGATTCTCCACGCGAGGCTAATACTGGACTTAGCGGTAAATGCAAAGCCAGTACAACTTACGAGAAACGCATGATTTTTGATACTCGGGAGGAACGCGAGGATAAAAATTCCTTACAGTCAGCGTGTGATTCTCCACGCGAGGCTAATATTGAGCTTAGCGAGAAATGCGAAGCCAGTAGTACTTGCGAGAAACGCAAGATACCTCAGCTCCGCGTAAATCGCGAAGACGATTGGCAAATTGTTGTTAATCGTAAAAATTGCGCTAGACGCGAAGTCTTAACTTGCGTTAATCGCAAGAGCAAGCCAGCGTGCAGAAATTTTCCTCCACACGAGGCTAAGATTCCAGAAGAGAAACTTCTGAAGAAACGCCAAGCCAGCATAAAACACGAGGCTAGCGTAACTAAACGCGGAGCTACTCTTTAGGCCCGCGACACAAAACGCGAAGCTAACTTTTCGCTCCGCGCTCCAGAATGCGAAGCTGTCTCTCAGCTCCGCGTAAATCAACCTGAATTTTAAATCAGGACTGATCGTTACACCAGTGGATCAGAACTCGACTCCAGTAATCTTAAGAAGTTTCAGTGGGCCCCTCGACCCTCTCAGCAGATGAGTGGACCCCACGACTCCATGACCAAAGTCACCGACCTCAGGGAGTACTTAACCAAGAAGAGAAGTATAGAACAAGTTCAATCAGAATCTTCTTGTCATTGCCAATAACTTGTGACAGCGGCATCCACTGTGGTAGATAATTATTGCTGCAATAAGAATAGAGTATCGATGTTCGATCGATTAACCGAGTCGGACAAAAACCCTGCTAAGAAAACAAAGGCTACTCCCCGAAAAGAATGGAGAATCGTAACCTCCAATATGGTCGGAAAGGGGAAGAAGGTTGTAGAGATGTATAATGATTCGGAATCAAGTGATGAAGAACTCCATCACAACACCCGATTTAAGTCAGGAGCTGTCCCGCCTCGAAACTATAAGAAACTTGCAAAAGGTTCTTATGACGACAGTGATAATTCGGCTATAGCTTCACCTTATTCCTCTACATCATCTCGACTACAGAGATCAGCATCACACATGGCGGATAAATCAGATGACATCGATCAAAGATTTGAAGCCCAGGAAAAGATGATTCGAGAACAACAAAAGACAATTGAAGATCTCAGAATGATGCTTTCAAAAGTGGTCGAAAACACTCAGAAGATTGTTGAGGATAATGCTAAGAAAGAAAAAGAAACCTTGTTCAACAAACAGAACGAGGAAGATAAAGAAGAAAAAGCCCACTCAACAAATGAGGAGAAAGACAAATATTCTTTTCATGATCCACATGAAGAGAAAATTGAGAAATTGCAAAGTCAACTCGAAGCACTAATGCACGAAAAGGAGCTGAAAGAATCGGGGGTCTCAAGACCATATCCACCTGAATGGGATACGGTACCTTACCCTCAGAAATATAAACCGCTCAAACTGGAGCCGTATGACGGGAAAGGGTTTTCCAGTCAATATATTTACTATTTTTTGTCCCAAGCAGGACATTTGATGGGCAATGACCCAATAATGACCAAGGTATTCGCAAGTACCTTGCGAGGGTCTGCCTTTACTTTGTTTATGCAGCTGCCCCAGGTACTATTAATACCTGGTTTGATGTTGAGAAATTATTTCTCTCACGTTTCTTTGAGGATGATACCGAAATCACGGTTCATTCCCTCCTTGCAACTAAACAAGGGGAACATGAAATAGTAAAAGATTTTATAGAAGGTTACGGGAGAAGTCCGTGCATTGTAAACACAGAATGGTCCAGGAAACTCTAGTCGAAACATGTCGACATAATCTTAAGACTAACGTGCTCCTAAAGATGGAGGCCGTAAAGTCTAAGATATGGAGAGATTTGCTCAAGTAAGGAGAGCAAGCCGAAAACTTGATTCGTCAAGTTGAAGAGTCTTGTGGATCAAGAAGTACTAGGAGTAGTAGGCCATACACCCAAAATAACAATAGAAATAAAGGTAAAGCGGCAATGGCATCAGAGGCAGCTCCACAAAAGACAAATCCTCCAAGTTCGAAGCCCCAAAATCAGAAGGGCACGATACAAAATAGGCCTCAGCAGGAGAGGACCTATACTTTCAAAGCAGAGCAAATGCCTACACTCTTCCATCTGCTCCTGAGGAAGAGAATGTTGAAACTTCCGGAGAATAGGAAACCAGAGGACGCTGGTAAAACCAACGACCCCAATTATTGCCTCTACCACCAGAATGTTGGACACCCTACTAGGGATTGTTACCCTCTAAAAAACAGAATCCAAGCACCGATAGAAGCTGGAGTTCTGACGCTTAAAGAGGAACAAAAGAATGTCACTGCCAAATGGTAAACATAGTAGTTGGAACCCATGAGTTCCCTGCAGGAGTGACCCCGATTCCAAAGGGGAAGTTGGTTACAAAAAACCATGACCCGCACAATAAGGCTCAAGAAAGACTTGTCTCTATAACAACTCAAAAAGGGGAAGTTATGTGGGTCCATCCTGATTTACTACAGGATGAACAGTGGACGGCCGCAGAGGGTCAAAGGAAAAAGCGGACTGTTAATGCCATTTCCGCAGGAATAATGGAAGAATATATAGCTTCGGGAGCCTTCACAGATTCTGAAGAAGAGCCCAAAATAATGGCCACTCATCAAGATGGGGCAGGCCCTTTCGGCACTCGATCTGGAAAAACATATCTTAAGGAGTACACCAGAGTAGACCCGAAAGATATATATGCGGAACTCGCAAAGCTCACAAAACAGAAGGGACTTCATTTTCAGAAGAATCCTGTTAGAAATGAAGAGGTCAAGGAGACTACCTTCAAATTCGATATAATAGCTCAGCTGGCAAATATTCCAGCTCAAGTCACACTTTACGAGTTGTTACGATTATCGAAATTGACTCGCGAAGCATTGAGAGAAACCCTGGCAGACTCTGAATCATTCCTAACTCAGATTGTCGAGCCGGCCGATGAAGAACAGGACTCTTGCCCCAGCTGCCATCAAGTAAGGAGGCAGGTCCCACAAATTACCTTCTCTCCAGAGGATATGCAAGTAAGGAATATAAAGCATAATAGGCCTTTATATTTCACCGGATATGTCGGATCCACTAAGGTGGAACACATTCAAATCGATCCGGGGTCTACACTAAGCGTTATCCCTAGAAGGCTAATTCAACTACTGGGAATATCTCCTCATCGTTTGACGCCTACAAACACTACTATCTACGGATTCAATGCTAACAACAGCTATCCTCTTGGCAAAATCTGACTGCAGTGCCAAATTGGAGATTTAAGGACGGAGGTTACATGCTACGTTATAGATGCAGATATGTCTTATAACATCCTGCTGGGGCGACCTTGGATACATGCATATATGATAGTCCCGTCGACTCTTCACCAGTGTATGAAGTACTGTGATGAACAGGGAGAAGTTCGGACACTAGTTGCAGATAGGCAACCATTCAAGGGACTAGAGAATTACTTCACGGACGCCAGGCTCTATAAACCAGTCCATGAGATCCCGTGCGATAATCACAGCAGGCTTCAAAAACCCGATGATAGCGGCAATGAAGCTGACACGGAGTACGAGTCTCCCGAAGATAATGATGGGGGTGATTATGAAATCAATCCTCACATAGATTTTAATTTGAATTTTGATAATAATGTAGCTGATGGAGTAGAGAGTGAGTGGGTTATCAATGAAAACATAAAGTTAGTCTATGAGCCTGCTGTAGCTACTAAATCTGAACCGTCTTGCACTTCCACAGAAGTGGATGGCCTGTCCGAACTTGAGGTTCTGGCGGCATACCATTTGCCACTCAGGTCATCCCTCCTCTCTCAATAAAAAATAATTAAGGGAAAAGGTCACTTCTTCGAAGTGCCTCCTCGACAAGGGTCCCAAAAGCCGATCATGTTCGGTAGAGTAATCACGTCACCTCGACAAAGACAAAGCAGTGAAAGTGATCAACAAACATCACCTCAATTTCACTTATATGAACAGAAATCCCGGCAAATGATGGAGAAGATGGGTTATAATCTCACCTAGAAATCGGGGTTAAACTTTGGAAAAAGGCGATGAAATCTGATACCCTCATTTAGACCGAGAGGAAAGAGCCCAGATTATTATCAAAAGACTCGCAGGGGGTTGGGCTATGTATCTACTCCTCCCTCATCACCATCCGGACAAGAAGAAAGTTCTTCGGCCAATGATGAATCACCTCCACTTGATCATGACTCAGATCTAAGTACCGGAGCTTGGTTTCAATCTTTGACAGCCAATATGGTTTCAGCCGCACTCGAAAGTGACGAGAAACCAATTGATGTTCAAGATGATTCCTGGGCTAAGCATATGGACACTCTCTGGGATGTCCGCTTTGAACAGCGTGACCCGCCCACATAAGATAAGCTAATACAAGTCAATATGGGAACGGACGAAAATCCGAAGCCCATCTTCGTAAGCGACACGCTAAACCCCTTGGAAAAGGAGAAACTTATATCTCTTATCAAAGAATATATAGACGTGTTCGCATGGAACTACGAAGACATGCCTGGGCTTGACCCTCAAATTACCACGCACCGGTTAAATATTAAAGAAGACGCCAAAATAGTTAAACAACAACAAAGGCATTTTCAACCGGAATTGATGGAGGCAATAGTTGCCGAGGTCAACAAGCTTATAAAATCCGGATTCATCCGTGAAGAGCAACATCCTGATTAGGTGGCTAACATAGTGCCGGTTCGTAAGAAGAACGGTAAAATCCAGATATGCATCGATTTTCGAGATCTGAACGCTGCATGTCCTAAGGATTAATTTCCACTCCCATCACCGATGTGATGATTGATAATACTTGTGGTTATGAGAGGATGTCCTTTATGGATGGCTTCTCAGGCTATAACCAGATTAAAATGCACCCAGATGATGAAAAGCACATGGCTTTCAGAACGCCGCTGGGGGTATACTGTTATATGGTGATGCCTTTCGGATTGAAGAACGCCGGTGCCACCTACCAACGAGCGATGAGTGTCATATTCAAAGAACACCTGCACAAAACGGTAGAGTGTTATGTGGATGACTTAGCGGTCAAAAGCAGGAATAAAGAAGATCATCTGCATGACCTAAGAACAGTCTTCAATTTTATGCGAAAACACCATCTGAAGATGAATCCCACTAAGTCTTTTATGAGGGTGTCCAGCGGGAAGTTCCTTGGGTTCATAATAACTTCAAAAGGAATTTTTCTCGACCCCGAAAAGGTGAAAGCAATTAGTGAAATGCCACCGCCCCGCAATCTTAAGGAATTAAGGGGGTTATAAGGAAAGTTATCCTATATCCGGCGCTTCATCTCCAATCTATCAGGGCGATGCCAGCCGTTCTCTAAACTCATGAAGAAGGGGGTTTCTTTCGTATGGGATGAGGCATGTCAACAGGCGTTTGACGATCTCAAAGAATACCTTACCAAACATCCTGTTCTGATGGCACCAATCCCGGGGCAGTCATTTCTTATGTATGTAAGGGCCATGGATGATGCATTAGGAGCATTACTTGCTCAGTATAATGAGCATGGCCATGAACACGCCCTTTATTACTTAAGCAGGACAATGATTGGAGCCGAGCGTCGGTATACCCCAATCGAAAAAGAATGTTTAGCCCTAGTGTTCGCCATTCAGAAAATGCGACACCATCTTTCAGGGCAAACGATACATGTCATATCACAGGTTAACCCCTTGAAAATCCTGATGACAAAACCAGGATCCTTAAACGGCCGATTGGCGAAATGGGCATTATTACTATCGCCATATAATATACACTTCGTCCCTCAAAAAGCCATGAAGGGACAGGCGATCGCCGATTTCCTAGCAGATCATCCAATCTGGTCCAATTCCAAACAGACGACAGAGGTCAACACAGTTAGCGAAGAACAACCATGGCAAATATTCTTTGATGGTGCTGCCAGACGATCTGCTGTTGGAGTGGGGGTTTTGCTAATATCCCCACATAAACATATATGGCCTAACGGTTACTCATTAACGGAACCATGCACGAATAATGTGGCGAAATATAACGCACTCATTATCGGCTTAAAAATGGCTTTGCACTGGGGGTGAACTATCTAGAGGCATATGGAGACTCTAAGCTCATCGTCAATCAAATGACGGGTGAGTATGAAGTCAGACATGAAGCCATCATCCCCTATCATCAGTTAGCTATTGAGCTAGCAGGATATTTTGAACAATTTTATATATATCATATATCTCGGAATGAGAACGTCTAGGCAGATGCTCTTGCTGCGCTAGCTGCAACATTGGCGATCCCGCCAGATGAAGCTAAAAGCATCGCTATTGGTAGCAGAGAACTCCTCCACCCAGATACGATATTCCAAGCCAAAGAGGTGTGCTAGACTGGCTTAATACTGGAACCCCAAGATTGGCGATTTCCATTTTTAGATTACGCCCTACATGGGATACTCCCAGAGGATCCAAAGGAAGCTGCCTTGATAAAGAGGAAGGCCCCGAGATTTTACTTTGATCGTACACTTCAAACATTATATAGAAAGACAAATGATGGTCTGCTACTATGCTGCATATCAAAAGCAGAAACAGATGAAGTGCTGAAGGAAACACATGATGGAGTATGTGGAGCTCATCAGCCCGGTCCAAAACTCGAAGACCGCATAAGAAGGCTGGGATACTATTGGCCGAAGATGATTACAGAGGCAATGGCATACGCTAAACGGTGCCATGCATGCCAAGTACATGCCAATTTTATTCATCAACCCCAAGAATACTTGCACAATACTGTTGCTAGTTGGCCATTTGAGGCATGGGGAATGGATATTGTGGGACCAATAACTCTCCCGTCTTCCAGAGGACATCAGTTTATTCTTGCAATAACCGATTATTTTTCAAGATGGGCCGAAACCGTGCCCATGAGAGAGGTGAAAACGACAGATGTGATTACGTTCATCAAGCATCATGTCATTTACCGTTTTGGCGTCCCCCGAAGGATCATTCATGATAATGGACCGCAATTCATCAGTTAGGGGTTCTCAAGATTCTGTGATAAGTTCAGAATCAAAGATGTTGCTTCAACACCATATAACCCCGCGGAAAATGGGTTAGCCGAAACCTTTAACAAGACGATCATTAAACTCCTTCGAAAGTTTGTCTCTTCCAACAAACGAGACTGAGACGAAAAGCTAGGAGAGTGTTTGTGGGCTTATCGCACCACCGTTCGTACCCCAACAAAAACTACCCCGTTCTCTTTGGTTTATGGAAGTGAGGCCGTCTTGCCTCTTGAATTCCAGATACCATCATTAAGAGTGGCCTTAGCCACAAGGATGACAACAGAAGAGCGCCATCAACAAAGATTGCAAGAATTAGAGGCGTTAGATGAAAAACGTCTCAGGGCTCAACAATAAATCAAGTTGTATCAAGCCTGAATCTCGCTTCGATAAGAATGTTAAACCAAGGACCTTTAAATAAGGAGACTTGGTTATGGCTATTAAAAGGCCAATGATTCTAACCGACAAGACTAAGGGTAAATTTGAACCCAAGTGGGAAGAACCATTCGTTGTGGCGACGGTATACTCTAGTGGAGCCTATTGCTTAATGAATCAGAACGGCGATAGAATGATGATGCCGATCAACGGCAAATTTCTGGAGAAATACTATGCTTAAACTAAACCAGAATGATGACAGAGTAACTGTCACATCTGGTTCAGATCCCAAGGAGTATAACCATCCACTTGTTCAAGTTACGCAGATGAGCACTTGAACTTGTTTCTTGCTAGGCATGCGCAATTTAGCGCCTCTACCGAAATGATGATCCTAACCTGGTTATCTTGGTATGTGCAGTTCAAGTTACGCATGAGAGCCTTGAACCGCCTCCACTTGTTCAAGTTACGCAGATGGACACTTGAACCTCTTTCAAACCAGGCATGCGCAATTAGGTGCCTCTGTCGAAATCTAGTGATCCTGACCCGATCATCTTGGTATGTGCAGTTCAAGTTACGCATGAGAGCCTTGAACCGCCTCCACTTGTTCAAGTTACGCAGATAAGCACTTGAACTTCTTTCTTGCTAGGCATGTGCAATTTAGCGCCTCTGTCGAAATCTGATCATCCTAACCCAATCATCTTGGTGTGTGCAGTTCAAGTTACGCATGAGAGCCTTGAACCGCCTCCACTGGTTCAAGTTACGTAGATGGGCACTTGAACTTCTTTCAAACTAGGCATGCGCAATTAGGCGCCTCTGCCGAAATTTGGTGATCCTGACCCGATCATTTTGGTATGTGCAGTTCAAGTTACGCATGAGAGCCTTGAACCGCCTCCACTTGTTCGAGTTACGCAGATGAGCACTTAAACTTCTTACTTAGGCATGCGCAATTAGGCGCCTCTGCCAAAATTTGATGATCCTAACCCGGTCATCTTGGTATGTGCAGTTCAAGTTATACATGAGAGCCTTGAACCACCTTCACTTATTCAAGTTACGCAGATGAGCACTTGGACTTCTTTCTTAAAAACTAGGCATACGCAATTTAGCACCTCTGCCGAAATCTGATGATCCTAACCCGATCATCTTGGTATGTGCAGTTCAAGTTACGCATGGGAGCCTTGAACCGCCTCCAATCAAACTCTAGACACGCGCAATTATGTGCCTCTGCCGAAATTTGGTAATCCTTACCCGATTACCTCGGTATTAGTAGTCTAAGTTACGCAAATGAGCCTTGGACTGTTTTACCTAAACAACTAAGTCATTTTGATGACAAGTTATCTGTTGTGCAAACAAATTTTATAGCCAACAGGTAAAAGAATCATAAGAGTTATCTTTATTTAAAAAGAATGAATTTACAAAAGAATTCAGAGAATCAGTAAAGTTCTTTCTTCTATTACAAGTTCTTATTACAAAAAGAATTAAAGAATGGAATGAAAGAAAGTTATAGATCTCCTAGAAACCTTAATTTATTTGTCGTCTCGTCAATCACTCGACGACGAGTTTCCTCCACGGAGCGTTGGGCCTACTGGCGTAAATCATCGTCGTTTATTGCCAGTTGCTGAGCCAACTGCTGGCGAGATTCTTCAATGGTACGGATCTTCATTATGCCTTCTTGTTCGAGTTGTCCCTGTTGAAAAATCAGCTCTTTCCGTGTCTTAACGGATTCCCCTAACAGAGACTCACTGGCTTCCAGAATAGCTCGAGCCTTAGCAATGGTCTCTCTGCCTCTAAGGATGGCGGCCTGACTCCCCTCAATCTCGAAGTCCACTATCTCTAACCCCCTGAGGATTGATTCTTGACTGGCTCGTAGTTCTGCCAACTCCCGAGACTAGACTTCCTCTTGGCGCCTCAGTTTCTCTTGCGAGCCACCAACTCTGTCCGAAGACGCGCCGATTCGATTTCAGTGATCGCTTCTACATCCGCTTGGCGAACTATGTTTAGCGTATTCACCTGATCTTCTAAAGCTTCGAGGCGGGCCCGGTAAGGAGCTGCTCGGTCTCGTACCCCAATCCTTTCAATATTATCCAGATAGCTGGACAACATTGGACGTCCAAGATTAAAGAAATCTCTTCCGTCAAGGATCATCCCGATACATCTCCTTAGCAACCGCATAAAGTCATTAACACTGTGGTTGAAGAATTCTTCAAGAGGGTCCGCAGTGTCTGTATTTAAGGTAAGCAGCGCTAAAGATGATGTTGCAGGGGGAGAAGTGGCGTCCGTTGGGGCCGAAGAAGAAGAAGCCCGTCCCTATATCAGATTCATAATATGTGGGGCCAGTAAAGCCAATATGGACTTGGCAGAACTGGGAACCCGAGGAGAAGCATCATTAGTACAGATCATTCGGACAGCGCCATCAGCAGGAGTAGACGATGGAGTGTTTTCACCCGAAGCTCCTCCCATGGCAGAAGAGGCTTCAAGCTTTTTTCATCTCCCGCTGGCGGAGGACTTGGGGCTGGAGGAATTACCAATGGCTCAACAACTATAATGGTAGATGGCATTAATACTGTTGGTTGAGGAGCAGAGGGCACACCAACAACCACTGGAAAAGTTTCTTCAGAGCAGACCCAGGGTGTCGGAGATGGCAGACTTGGAGATGGGGTAGCCTCTTTTGCTGCGGCTGCAACAACCACCTCTGTCCTATCATCACTCCTGAGTTCATCAATTGGGGGAACTGAAGAAGGAACAGAGGGAGGAGTTGTCGTAAAATGGTCTGCGTCAAACTCATTTGCAGAACTACCTAATCCACCTGCTGAGCCAGTTGTGCCAGAATAATCCACTTTCTCCTCAGACTCTCCCCTGGTAGTCGAATGCATCAGCGAGTGGGGTTGACCACCTGCAAAAAGCAAACATATAGTGTTACATATAATAATGAACAGAAGATGGAATATAAGAGCCATACCAGAAAATACAAGTCCAGTGGTCGGACTTGAAGGGGGAGCCATCGCTGTTTCCAGGAGCGCACCCGTTTACCCAGGGGTTGCGTTGCGGAATGATCAACATATTCTGCGGTTGGGGGAGTCGGGACCCCAGTAGCACTTGGAGCTTCAGTAGGTCTATTCTCTTCTGCCGGCACCGGAGGCAAAGCTGAGGCCAGCAAGTCTGAAGCAAACTTGGCTGCCACCTCTTGAGGGACTAAGAGGGTCCCCGAGGCTAATTTCTGCTTCTTTTTCGCCGGTTCGCCTCTTACAGGTCCACGACGTTTAACGGTTGGACTTTGGGGACGGAGAACCAAGTCTTGAGGGGCACCACCATCATCGCCGTCATCATCATCACCATCAGAGTTACCCAAGTCTGATGGATCGGCCGCCGCACCAAAGAATTCGTCCATTCCTTTCACCCTCACTCTTTTGGCTCCTTTGCGGATAGCATAGAAGGCCTCTATCTCTTTGCAACAACTGCGGTTGATGGAGAAGTTTGGTACTTCAGCATTAGCAACGCTGTACCAGGTACAGAAGCTTAACACCATGCTTAGCTCGGGCAATTTCAGGGGTAGCATAAATTCTGCTCCGGTTCCTCCAGCAACAAAATGGAACCAGCCCCTGCCCCTGCATACAGATTTCCCTCGTACGCCAACTCTTTTTTTGGATTTCCTACATAGAGCTGCGTATATCCAAATTGACGAGCAAATCTGCTCGGGATATACGACTCTATGTAGCACATGGTGTCTTGCCTGTACACCAAGTGTCTAGGGCGAATATTCAATAACCACCAGAAAACCTCGGAAGATAAGTTGGTGAACTGGTCCGCTCCCAAAATATCTTTAAATTTAGATCCGTACTCTCCTCTAGAGAAATCTGGGAAGCAGCGGAAGATCTCATAGTTTTGATGATGACGGAGTATTCTGCAGATTTGAGATATGTAATTGCTCTTCCAGACAGGCGCTCATACTTCTCTACGAAGAACGGCTTGTCAGTTGGGTTGTAATCCGCAGCACTCATTAGCGACGTGCAGTGCATGACTAGCCACGCCATTAAATATGTGTAGGGCATCTCTACCCTTGGGTTCGGTGTCTTCACCATGGCAGTTTCTTTGGCCGCTTTACCCTTCCCAGCTTTACCTTTATTCTTCTCCGCTGGCATGAAACTGTTGCAAAGGGCCCAGAGCCCGCTCTGGAGGTTGGCAACCATTGCTGGTAACAACCCGAACGGTCGACCATAAGCCAATAGAACGGCTGGATAGACGACATTCTTGGCGATGGCCTCCTTGGGAAGAGAAGGAACAACGCATCTCTTTAACCAAAGCATCAGGAATCCCGCAAGCAGACCCCTGTCTGAAATTAGGAACTGTGCCTGGTAGTGGAAGCTCTGAAAGACCGTGCCAGGACCAAATCCTCCTTCATTTGATTCGGTCGTGTATGATGTGGCTTCTAATTTGGAGATACGCTCCTTCACTTCTTCAATACTAATGGAAGGGCGTCCACAAATCATAGGGAGACTCTCCTTCAGATTAATGAAGAGATAGTCTGCCCACTTCTTATGGCCAATTCCGTGGTTCCTTACTCCACCCAGGTCGGCACAAATATGATAGTGGCACATCATTTCCCAGTAGGTCTGGTAGATGTGCTCATCCCTTGCTTTCAGCATCTTCAATTCTTTAGTAGTGGGGATATATTCCTCATAAGGAACTTCGCCCATTGATAAACCTGACACTTCGAACATCTCATGGAGAGCGAATTCATACTCACCCACTGGTGTGAAGAAGGTGCCGGTCTCAGAGTTATACATCTCCAGCAGGCAGAATAAGTGGAATGCACTTTGAGGCAAACCAAACTGGACTTTTCTAATGGCTTTGTACAAGCCAATTTCCTTTAGCGTCTGCTCATGGGTGTCCAGTATGTGTTTAATAAGTCTGAACCACCACATGTTACCCGAAGAGTGGACCCATCCAAGCATTCTAAAGTCTTTGGCAGGGTACTGACCACGCTTGGCCAAGAATTCGCTAAGGAAAGTCTTAGCACGAATCGGGACTTCACCAATAGGGTGCTCTTTGGTGACTTTGCCTGGGAGGAGCCCCGTAATACATCTGGGTGGACCGTCTTAAAAGGCCCCATTAACGCCGAATTTGCCGGTCGCAACACCATCATATTCACGAGTTAGCTCAAATTCTAACTCGCGGTGGGAAGACAGCCTCTGGAGATACACCAAGGGGTAGCTACACTCCATGTCAGGCAGAAACATGAGCAGATCCCCGGCCTGGTACAACCATTTGCCCTCCTCTTCAAAGAGGATCTTATCAGAATGATCCAATGCATCTTCGAAGAGGAATGCGCGCTTTTCCAGTAGCTCTCGATTCGTGGCCTCAAAAGGGGCGTCAGTGATAATTTTCCGTGCAGTAGCAGGGCTATATCTGATCAGTTTTTCCCTGCGCTCTCTCAAACCAGGCTTGTAAGCGGCAAGAACAGTTGTGAAACGAAATTGAGTTGCTGAGTCTGCACCCCCATCATAGCCGAAATGATGCCCTTGGGAGATTGGATCCACTGAGTAGCCAACTGCAAGAAGAGAATCAAATAATTAGGAAAAGATTCTTACAAAATCAGGAAAATCATCTAAGTATGAAAACGTGAAGCTAAGGATAATTCCGCGCGAAGTTAAGAAGATAGCCTCGCGTTTTGACAAAACGCGAGGATGATAAAATAACTTCGCGTTTGAACAATAAAGGCAAAGCTAAGTTGATAAACTCCGCGAGAACAAACGCGAAGCAAAATTGTAACCTCGCGTGAGAACGCGACAGCTAGCAAAAATAATTTCGCATTTAAAAACGCGGAGATAACGCTATAGCTTCGCGTGGAGGAAGATCAGAGATCTTTTCCTTCTTCTCCAAGCCATTTGGCCGGAGTACGGCGATCTCGCTGATAAAAGAGATGATTGGCTGGTTAAAACCGAGCAAAATCATTCTTAAAATGTTCTGAAAGCCCAAAAAGTGAGGTTCTTACCTCCGATAGGCAAAGCGTGGACTGGCTCGCCGCCGCCACTGCCGCTGCTTGCGCCAGCCGCTGACGGCGATGACGCACGGGAAGAAGCGCGAGTCTTGGGCACCATTGATCTCAAAATTTCGGAGAAAACTAACGGAAATGGGAAGAATCCGGTGGGAAAAAGCGCTCGGGTCTCTTGGACTCTGATCACCTGAGCTCTAGAGCTCTTGAAAATTCTGAAAGAGTGAAGAAGAGATGGAACTCTATTTAAATGAAAAAAACCCGCCTCTTAGTATTCGGCACAAGAATCGAAGCAACTACTGATCAGTTGCTCTCCAAAAACGCGAAGCTATTAGCTTCGCGTGGTGATAGAAAACGCGAAGATAGCTTGGTTGTCTAGCTTCGCGTAGTGATAGAAAACGCGAAGATAACTTGGTAGTTTAACTACACGTTTCTATCAGAAACTTGGATGATTATAACAACGATCATCTTGGCGTGTGCAGTTCAAGTTACGCATGAGAGCCTTGAACTACCCCTCATCAAACTAAGGCATGTGCAATTAGGCGCCTCTGTCTAAGTTAATCCGTACCCGAGCATCTTGATGAAAGTAATTAAACACCTTCACCAACTATCATTTAGCTCTATTTAAAGGGTTTTACCGAGGTTAATAATTAACCCGGTTGGTATTAACAAATCTAAGTTACGCAGATGAGCCTTAGATTGTTTTACCAAAATAATGAACTATTTATTTGTTGAGCAAGCAAAATTTTAAAGCCAACAGATAAAAGAGCTAAAAGAGTTATCTTTATTCATAAAACAAAAGGTTACAGAAGAAGAGAGAGTTACAGCTCTCCCAAAAACTTCAACCTATTCATCGACTCATCAATAACCCGACAACAAGTTTCCTCCATGGAGTGTTGAAATTCCCTAGTTCACATGTAAAAGATCTCCTCTGCAAATGTCAACTATGATCTGTTTAAAGTTCTTAGTGGATCATCTGAAGATACTGCTACAAGAATCCTAATGAAGATAAACAAGTTGGATTCGACATGCTACAAGCCCTTAAATTATCATCTCTATCGCTTTGAAAACCAACAGAGATTGTTATCTAACAGAAATGGTTCTCAAGAAAACTTAATGAGCTGCCGCAGAGTTCTTGTAACTCCTTCAAAACTTTACCTTTTGGAGCAAAAGCTTGAAACCTGCAACTATATTGTAAAGCATATGCTTCTGGCTTCCTTAGAGTTACTTTTGCTGATGAAGACTGGTAGAGCCATATGCACTCTTCTTCAAAAAGGATCTGGTCCAAATACCCCACTACAAAAGAAGAATCAAGAGTTAGAGAAAAACTCGAAAAAATCTTCTAAGTATAAAAACGTGGAGTTAAAAAAATAACTTCGCGCGCAGCTAAGGAAATAGCCTCGCGTTGAAATGCGACTGCTAGTCAAAATAGGCTCGCGTTGAAACGCGGCTGCTAGTCAAAATAGCCTCGCGTTGAAACGCGACTGCTAGTCAAAATAGCCCCATATTTCAAACGCGAGGATGACGCGATAACTTCGCGTAGAAGAAGACCAGAGTTTTTCTCCGTCTTCTCCTTTCTTCCCAAACCTTACGGCCGGAGAACGGCGATCTCGCCGGTTCAAAATTGGTTGGTCGGTTAAAACCAAACCAAAACACTCCAAAATTGATCTAAGGAGTCTCAAAGTTAAGAATTTCTACCTCCAATTGGTGCAGCATGGATTGGCTCGACGTTGTGGCCACTGCCTCAGCCGCCGCCGCCGCTGCTAGCGCCGGTTGCCGAAGGTGAGGAGGCGCGCGATGCCATACTCTTTTTAGATGACATCCTAATGATTGAAAATCTTTGGAAAATCGAAGGAAGTTCTGTTGAAGATCATTCCTTCAAACTGACCCACCTGAGTCGCCTGAGCTCTGAGCTCTTGAAATTCTTCGAATAAAATGAAGAAGAAGAGGAGCTAAAGGCTCTATTTAAATGATCCGCCTCTTGGTATTCGGCGCGAAAGTCAGAGCAGGAGTAATTACTGAGCAATTAAGGAGCAGTTATTCACTAAAACGCGAACCTATTTAGCTTCGCGCAAGTGAACAAAACGCGAGATAAACTTGGTATTTTAACTCTGCGTTTAAGGATCCAAAGTATTTCAAAATTTGCTAAGTTCTAAGCCATTTTGAAAACTTTGGAGGGGGTTCTGTTGGCAGTAAAATTTTCTAAGTAAATAGAGTTTTCCACAACAGAACGCGGAGCTAACTTAGTAGCTCCGCGTTTGGCTATATTAGCCTCGCGTTTGAACAAAATGCAGAGCTATTCAATAGCTCCGCGTTAGTTCCGCGTTCTGCTTCTTAGCTCCGCGTTTTGATGAGTTTAACTCCGCGTGAGCAGATAACCAGAATCTCAAATTGATTGAGATTATGATTTGGGCTTATCCAAATACCCAAATTAAATCCGTTCAAAACTCTAAATCAAGATATTTAAATCAAAACTAAGATATCTGATTGGAATCCTTGATAAGAACAAATTCTATTTAGATAGAAACTCTCAAATCATCCTAAGGTTATAAATACCCTCTTGGAGAAGCCCTAGGGGTCTTCTTTTCGGTCGTTTTTTTCCTCTTTATGGCATCTTGGAGAATTCAAGTTACGCATAGAGCCTTGAGGTCGTGAAAGACCGGAGAAGATCGTCTACAGTCGGCCGTCATCTTCAAGAGAGAAGATTTCGACGTCAGATCGTCCAAAAGAGCTGCTTGACAGATCCCATCGCCACAGATCCCACACTATATTGTAAAAGAGAGAGATTGAAATATAAAATCCTCTCGTTTGTTCTTTTTCTCTTGTTCTCTTTCATTGTAATTCGAGTTTATTCAATGGAAGGAAGGCGAAGAAATTCCGCCGCGAACACTAACTAGTGAATTCTAGTTTGATTTTAGATTATTCTAATTAGCCTATGATATTGATTCCATTATTCACAACCAAATATTATTTATTTTATCTTCTTCATCTTATAAAAAATTGATCTTTTAGTTTAATCTTTATGTAAAGTATCCTAAGTATGAGCTATCAAGTTGTGTGCAAGTATAACCCATAAAAATTACTTTTAATAAAAATAAACCAAATCATTAGGTAGATCAACAAAACAAATAAAAACCAACAATCCTAAACTCTAAAAAGTATAGACTATCAAAATACTTAAATTAAGCATAATATATCAAAGTCTTAATCTACGAGTTCTTGTATTTTTATTGTTTCATTGAAAAATCATATCTCTTTTATTTTTATTTTAGAAAGTACACAAGTAAATTAATATATTGTTGATCCCTAGTTTCATCTTAAGACTAAGCTAATTAGTTACATATAGTTCTAATTAATAAGATCCTATTTTTATGAATGAAAGCAAATAAAAATCCTTTTTTTTCATATAAAATAATTAAAGATCTATACTAGAAAGCAAGTAAAAACTATCTATTAAAGCAAACCTAACTAGAAAACATATAAACTCTAACTAAAAGGCGATAATAATTATCTAATAAAGCAATTAAATAAACCTACCTATAAAGAACAGTAAGAACGAAAATAAAATACCTCTGGACCTCTGGTATTGCTGTCATTACCCCTTCGGTTAAACCCTAATTTTTATTCAAATCAAACTTGTATAAAGAAAATCCTAATTTACAAGGATATGACTAATATATAGGTTTCAGAATATCAAATCCTAATTTTATTACAATGAATAGCTACAAAATTACAATGAAGACTCAGAAAAACTCAGCTTCTATGGGCCCTTCCTTGCTTCCATATGGTGGCTATTGTTGCCAATTGGCGGCAAACCAGTGAATGTTGAGCTTCAGCTTCTGACTTTAGCAAGTTGTGATTTTGTTTTTCTAATTTGCATGACTATATCTCATTTTTTCTCTGTAGTTTCATGTTTTTATAGTTTTATTCTCTTTTAGCTTTTTTTAGACTTAGTTTCCTAATTCGTCTTTGAATTTGTGTTATCTCATTATAGAAATATGTTTCACCCAAAAAACACACTAAAAATACCCAAGTAATATTATTTATATACAAAAATAGATAATAAGAGGGCTATAAATATGCAATATATAACACTCATTACACCTTCACATCTATCTTTTGTTAGTACTGGAGCAAAACCTAGACCTAAAAATAAAATGAAAAATTCTAATTCACTTTCGCAAATATCGCAGTTGCACTTAGCTCATGTAATAATCCATTAAACCACTAGGTTACCCTAGTGGACGATTTGTATCTCATGAGGGCTTGTAGTGAATATACCTATAAAATTCATGAGGAAGGGAAATCAAGGAATAAATTAAACAAAACTAAGGATAGCCAAAAATTTAAAATAATTTATACAAAAAAAGAATTTTTTTTTGATATTTTCTCCAATTAATCTCACTAATATACAAACTCAAGAACGCATTTAGATTATCAATTTTCAAATCAAGCATCATATCAAATATACTTATTATTTTAATCAAAAATTCAAATCATATATTTCGATAGCCACTAATAAATAATTCATTGGTTTCTATACATCTACATGCACGTGTTGATAGTTTATTTTAGTTTTGGACTCAAACTCTAAATCATGATTCATCTATTCTCTCTAAATATTTTTTTTTTCTTTTTCTTTTTTATCTCATTTTTAGTGAATATTTACTCTTAATTAGATGTAAATACCCCATTACTCGATCATACTCTATCTCTTAAAAATACCATTCGTGTGAATATTCATGCTTACTTAGGCACAAATACCCAATACTTAATAATTTTTAAGATATTTATTTATTTATAAAGGATCATTGCTTTAAGTACTAGACTCACCTCTTTATTCTTTTTTTCCTTTATATATATATATATATATATATATATATAGAGAGAGAGAGAGAGAGAGAGAGAGAAGACTACTCAATTATTATTATTTTTGTCCTTAACCGAATAAACTATTGTAAAGTGAAAAATAGATGTATATTTACTTCAAAATTATTATTAGTGATATTTATTTTTCAGATTTTATTTTTTAAAAAATTCTAAGTATATTATCTAATCTATTTTCATATCAAATATCCAATATAAACTTATTCTATTATTTGTAATTAGCATGATTTATTGTAAAAAATAATTTATTTAATTTTAATAATTTTTTAATTATTCTAAAAACTACCCAAAGTGTAAAATAAGAAACTCAAAAATTCTAAAATCTAAAAATAAATATAAAATGCCTAGAAAAACTAAAAATAAAAATAAAAGTCTTAAAAATGTACAAAATAATCCTAAACTACTCCCCCACATCTAAACTCGTGTATGCCCTCATACACGAATCAAGGGTGATATAATAAAAATAAAAACTATTTATAAATTATATATAAGTAATGGGAATCGTGAAAATCACGTCTCATCGAGCTCACCTTTTAATATACAGAACGGTTACGATCTCTTGATCGCTTTCCACTTTCATAGTGTATTTTTTATATTTTGATATGGATAAACTTAATATTTTTGTCAATTTACATTCAATCTCTTTATCTTATTTTTGATTTTTCTTAATTTGTAACTATCTTTCTTTGTTTTATTCACTAGCAAATTTTTGAAGTTGGAAATTATACCTTTATTATCGTCTATATTCCACACTTACTTTGAAATTGGAAATCATAGCTTTATTAGTCAGCAATTTGGTCGATTTTGGATGTCTCTTTCAAATCATCAAATACCATGAACTCTTTCTTTTGTAGTTCCATTAACTCTTCTAGTATTTTGGACTCGTCATGTAAATTTTTTTAAACATTTCATCAAAATTCTCAAAAGAAAATATCATGCTAGTGGACATATTATTAATCAAGTCATTATGAAGGAATAAAAATTCTTATTGACAAACTTCTTCATAATTTTCATCAAAAGAATCAAAAAATAATATGTCACTAGTAAGCTCATCATGAGGCAAATTACTAAGCAAAATTTTCTCTTTATCACTAGTTTCTTAATTGTTTTCACAATGGTATAAAGAAGGTTGATCATAATATCGAAGAATTGACTCATCATGTACTAGATTATTTAATTCATTTAGAATCATATCAACTTTAAAAGATGATTAAAATTGTTGCTCAATAGAGTTACATATGTTCAAATAATTATATGGTTGATTCTTAAAAAGTTTAGCATGAGAAATTATTTTGAGAAAAAGTTTCTGCATAAGATGCAGTAGTTTGAGAGGATGATTTTAGCAAACTTTTCATTCTTTCCTCTATTCTACATTTCGTTCCTCATATTCATGATTGTATGATTTCTTGTTTTTCTCGAATGGTTACATCTTAAGATCATGAGTGAAATCTGAAGGTGAATATGCTGGATTCTTATACATATTTGATGACATTTGTAAAGTGGTTGTAGGTAAATTCTCATGACATACATATCTCACTTCTAATTTTTTAATTTTTCATCTAACATGTTCAATTGAATACCTTTCTCATGATTAAATTTAGAATATGAAGATGATTGGTTTATGAATAAATGATCAGATGGAGGACTCTCTTGATATGACTCTTGATTGCATATAAATTTAGAATGACATTCACAATTGTAATTTTATGTATAGAAAGTGCTCGTAGATTCATGATATGTAGTATGAATTTGATCATGACGTAGTCTTAACAAACTTCCTGTCCATAGACATTGGTGATAATTATAATATAGATCACGATAATGATACTATCCAGATACGAAAAATTGATTCTGAAACATATTTTTTAAGGTTTGTTTTTGGAAAAGTGGAGAGGGAAAGAGATGGAAAAGAAAAAGAAAAAGTTGAGTAATTTTTTATATTTTTTCATAGAACCAGGGACCAAAACCACAAAGCAGGAGAAAATGAGAGGCAGACTTCTAACCTTGTTGCCGCTGTTCGGCGGTTTTTGCTGCCAATTAGTGTGTAACGCCTTGCATCCCAAGATACGGATAGTGTTCGGCAACGTATCATAAATAAATACGCCAAACCTAAAACACATAAATGCATATGTACAACTACCACAAATACATATACATATACTATAAGATAACAACATGGATAAAAAAAATAATAAATTTCTTCCATAAATAAGGATCAATACGAGTTTATAGGAGGGCCACACAATCTTGATTACATCATCGAAAAGTTTAAGTAAATGAAAGAAAAAAGAATAATAAAGTTTATTAACAAAAATTAGAAAAATAAACTAAAAGAGTCACTATCTTGTCCCTCCTATAGCAAATACACTTATTGAGAATCTGCTAACTTCTTAAAATATGATTCCAACTGGTGGGTCTTCCTCTTCGTTAACCTGCAAATCAGTATCTGGGCGTGCCAAATCAGGATCGTTAGAACGATCTTGCAATTGTTAAAAAAAAATGGATAATAACAAACAGACATGCTATGTGTGGTCTATATATGTACACATATGCATGAAATAAGTGATATAGAAAATATATAATATGATAATTAAAAAAATATCTAATAGATTGATTTATGAATTTAATATACTAGTTTTGAATATAATAGTGGTCAACATGTAGCATCTGCATGTTCTGAATGATATGATAGCAAATATAGAAAAGATGAGATAAACATACATATAAAACTTCTTATGTCTTATTCATGTCTAATACGAATTAGTTTGGAACTATTAGGAGAAAAGACCACATATTTTAAGAGGGTCCTGTACATGTCCGGGATCATGACCCCATTGCTCCTGGTACTGCTCCAGAATGAACCGCTAAATACTCAAGAATGATAGACGAGCATATTCTCCGGGCCGAAGCCCTATAATCATGACATGACGGTGATCCAGTAATCACCCGGAACCTCCATGGTAGGTTCCTAAGTTCAGCTGCGCAATCTAAAAATATATACCTCTCAAAATACATGTTCAAGTTCCTCCGTTTAGTTCCACCATACCCCGTTATTATATTCCATATTCTAAGAAGAACAATTCTATAAACAAGCATGTAAATGACAATGTAAAATAAATATGCACACACATATTTATATTGGTTTCACTTATGGTGAAAATGTCACACTGGTGAAAATGTCACACGATGAACTTGTTACAAAGATGAAAATGGTCAATTTAATCCATCATATTTGAAAATTCAAATCTAGTATAATGGACATATATTATTTATAAATTTTGTACACATGTACAAGTGCACACATATGTATGGTCCATGTTCGTGTCTTTGTTTTAGTAAGAGGCATACATGTCTATTTTAAAAAAAATACATTCATATAGTTTTTTCTAGAATTTCTTTTCGTAAATAAAAGGGATGACATAGCAAATATCCAAAAAATATATATGCATATTAGAAAAGCATATGCCTAATAGGTCAATTAAAGTATATAAAAAAATTAGATTAAAAAAGTGTTTGCATATTTGAAAATAACAGAATTATTATCACAATACATCATGATACTGTAGAGAAAATGTTATTGAATTAGCTTGGATACAATTAATGATCAGTAATAGAACTCCTAAATAGTTAAGATAATCTGCAAGCAATATATATTCAAAATAAAATCATTAAATCTCCTTTTTTTTTTTCTTTTTACGATTACAGAAGGTAATAATCTTTTATAAAAGCTACTAATAAGCATGCCGGTGGCATCTCAAGGAATAAGAAAAATTTATATTGAGACATAAAAATAATGAATGCCAAACCTATTAACAAATAATAAAATTGTACACATTGAATCTTGACACTATGAGGAAAAAACATTAAAACAAATACTTAGATAAATAAATTAATTAATATTTTTTTCTTCAATGATTTTTTTTATTTTTTTTCCATTTCCAATTTCCGTTCAAATGAACAGAACATGTTCTGTTCATTCGAACAGAACATTATTTTTTTGGTTTGCCCAAATTTTTTATTTTATTTTATTTTTTTGAGTTCCCCTCTCTATTATGTGAAGAAAGGGCTCAGATTCTCTCTTTTTTTGTTTTTTTCTTTTAAAAATATCTAAGTCAAATAAAGCAATACAGAAAAAAGTGACAATAATACACTTATCTTGATTTAAATTAACTACAACATAGAATAGAGGAAAGGAACAAAATATTGTGAATAAAAGAACACTCCATTTGTATGTTAAAATGATATAACTTTTGATATAGAGTTAGAACTTGCACCAACATATATATTCAAGAAAAAGAAATTAAGTTCTTGATTAAAAAAAAAAGAATATAGGAGAATCATAAAATGATAAGAAAGCACTTGCTTCAAAAATAAAAGCTCCACTTGAAAATTGGCTGCTAATGATTTGGATCAGCTTATATTATTTTTCCCCTTTTTTTCTTTCCCTTTTCTTGCCCCCCCTCTCTCTCTCTCTCTCTCTCTCTCTCTCTCTCTCTCTCTCTCTTCTTTCTCTTTTCTTTTCCCCTTTTCTTTTGTTCTCTTCTGTGCTTGGTGGCGGAAGAGAAAAAGACGTCTTTTTTAGTTCATGTATCTTGTTTTTTTTAATGAATGTTTACAAATTTTGGTTTGTTTAAGATAAGTTTAGATATAAAATAGATCTTCCTAATCTAATCTACTTTCAGCCAAATCTGTTATGATCAAACTAACCGGTGTTTTGGATAAACTCAAATTATATGATAGATAAAAGATAATATTGATTAATTATTAATTATAAATAATCACTTTAATATTTATGATACTACACTTTAGAAAAGATAAACACAAAAATTATTGTATAAGAAAACAGGATGTTATAATCTACCCACCTTAAAAGAAAATTTCGTCCTCAAAATTTAATTTAAGGCAGAACATATATATTGACATTAATAAGAAATGATATGAACTGGAAAAGAGCCCCCAAGTTTAGTTATGCACTCTTATGTAAAAGGAAAAAGGCTAAGAAGGTTAGTCAACTTTCACAAAACACAAGGTATCTATATTTAGTGAGAAGTTAAATAGACAATTGAATAAAGCAAATAAGAGAGTACGGAATCAGATAGAATATAATCTAGTATAATTCATACTAAATAGTACCTTTTTTTGCATTACTGTTCGCACTGGCTTGCTTTGCTGTCAGTGTGAGTGCATGTTCATGTCTCTAGTTTTCTCCTGCATGTGCCCTCTAGAAAGCCTGCTGTTGAGTTGCAAGTGGAGGACCCCTCTGAGTAGGCTCCAAAGGTCTTTGTCGTGGTGGCACCAAGAGTCTACATTGTTGTGGAGGTGCTGAAAGTCTTGCCCATTGGGATTGTGATGCTGGCATCCGAGACATATCTCTTGCCTCACTTCGGAAAGGACATGATCCAATTTGATGTTTTGCTGATCCACAAATCAAACACAGATTGTGTGCTCGCCTACACTCCTTCTGAATATGTCCTAGTTTTTAACAATAACCACACACCACTAGTCAATTTTGTTGAGTGAACTGGTGTTTCTCTGGTAGTGGGGCATCAATCTTAGCCAAATCTCCTGCTATCTGTGTTAATATTCCTCTTCTGGGATCCAAGTTGAGCCTTTTTCATCCTGGTTGCTATTTGTGCTTGAATTCTGGCAGCATTTAAAACCTGAGCATACGTTTCGAACTGTGGGGTAGCTATGCGCTCCTGAATCTCAGAATCCAGTCCATTATGGAATCTTCGTGCTCTATCTACTTCTTGAACTACCAACAATGTGGCAAATCTGCTCAATCGAACAAATTCTGCTGCATAATCATCTACTATCCGATTTCCTTGCCTCAAGTGGATGAACTTCTGCTCAGTTCCCATTATGTTGTCGGCGGGAAGAACATTGTATAAAAGCTCCCCTTAAATGCCTCCCATGTTATCGGTTTTGCCAATCGATTCTTCTCGGCCAACCACCATGTGCGAGCAATATCCATGAATTGTATTTTGATCACCTCTACACGGTCTTCATCCACTACTTGTGCTGCACCCAACAGGTTTTCAGTGTCCACCAACCATTATTCTGCCTTTATAGCTTCCTCAGTTCCATAAAACTGTGACGGGTTCAACTTTCTAAAGTCCGAAACATTGTCCATCTTCTATTTTTCAGCCACCAACTTTTGTCACAACATCTCAGTTTGTTGCTATTGGTTCTCAATAAGCCCCTAAGCAATTCCAACATGTTGGGATCTTCTACTTGGAGAGTGGAACTTGAGGAAGTGATGCGATGACTAGTCATTTCTCTGAAATATGAAGGATTTGGATAAGATCGGGAAACAAAGGATGACAGGAATGATAGGATATAAGGAATCAAAGAATAGGACAAGTACAAGAATCAAAGGTAATTTCAATTTATGCATATGCATATGTGACAATAATTCTAATTTGAGTTTTCTAACCAGAAGCTAATGTCGAACCTAGGCTCTGATACCAACTGTAACGCCCCGCATCCCAAGATACGGGTAGCGTTCGGCGACGTATCATAAATGAATACGCCAAGCCTAAAACACATAAATACATATGTATAACTGCCACAAATACATATACATATACCATAAGATAACAACATGGATAAAAAATTAATAAGTTTTTTCCATAAATAAGGACTAATTCGAGTTTATAGGAGGGCCAAACAATCTTTATTACATCATCGAAAGGTTTAAGTAAACGAAAGAAAAATGAATAATAAAGTTTCTTAAAAAAAATTATAAAACAAACATAGAAGAGTCTCTATCGTATCCCTCCTATAACAAATGCACTTATTGAAAATCAACTAACTCCTTAAACTATGATTCCAACTGTGGTGGGTCTTCCTCTTTATTAACCTACAAATCAGTATTTGGGTGTGCCAAGCCAGGGTTGTTAGAACAACCTTACAAGTGCTACAAAATAAATGGATAATAACACAAAGACACGTTATGTGTGGTCTATATATGTACACATATGCATGAAATAAGTGATATAGAAAATATATGACATGATAATTAAAAAAATATCTAATAGATTGATTTATGAATTTAATATACTTAATTTGAATATAATAGTAGTCAACATGTAGCATCTGCATGTTCTGAATAATATGATAGCAAATATAGAAAAGATGAGATAAACATGCATATAAAACTTCTTATGCCTTATTCATGTCTAATACGAATTAGTTTGGAACTATTAGGACGAAAAACCACATATTTTAAAAGGGTCCCATACATGCCTAGGACTATGATCCCATGACTCCTGGGACTGCTCCAGAACGTACCGCTAGATACTCAAGAATGATAGACAAGCATATGCTTCAGGCCGAAGCCCTATAATCATGACATAACGGTGATTCAGTAATCACCCGGAACTTCCATGGTAGGTTCCTAAGTTCAGCTGCGCAACCTAAAAATATATACCTCTCAAAATACATGTTCAACTTCCTCCATTTAGTTCCACCATGCCTCGTTATTATATTCCATATTCTAAGAATAACAATTCTATAAACAAGTATGTAAATAACAATGTAAAATAAATATACACACGTATATATATATTGGTTTCAATTATGGTGAAAATGTCACACGATGAACTTGTTACAAAGATGAAAATGATCAATTTAATCCATCATATTTGAAAATTCAAATCTAGTACAATGGACACATAATATTTATAAATTTTGTACACATGTACAAGTGCACACACACACACACACACACACACACACACACACACACACACACACACACATATATATATATATATATATATATATATATATATATATATATATATATATATATATATATATATATATATATACGGTCTGTGTTTGTATCTTTTTTTTAGGAAGAGGCATACATGTCTATTTTAAAAAAAAATACATTCATATAGTTTTTTTCTAGAATTTCTTTTCGTAAATAAAATGGGTGACATAACAAATATCCAAAAAATATATACACATATTAGAAAAGCATATGCCTAATAGGTTAATTAAAGTATATAAAAAAAATAGATTAAAAAAAGTGTTTGCATATTTGAAAATAACAGAATTATTATCACAATACATCATGATACGTAGAGAAAATGTTATTGAATTAGCTTAGATACAATTAATGATCAGTAATAGAACTCCCAAATAGTAAAGATAATCCGCAAACAATATATATACAAAATAAAATCATTAAATCTCATATTTTTTTTTTCTTTTTATGATTACAAAGGTAATAATCTATTATAAAGGCTACTAATAAGCACGCCGGTGGCATCTCAAGGAATAAGAAAAATTTATATTGAGGCATAAAAATAATGAATGGCAAACCTATTAACAAATATTAAAATTGTACACATTGAATCTTGACACTATGAGGAAAAATATTAAAACAAATACTTAGATAAATAAATAAATTAATATTTTTTCTTCAATGATTTTTTCTTTATTTTTTCTGTTTCCAATTTCTATTCAATGAATAGAACATGTTCTGTTCAAATGAACAGAACATTCTTTTTTTTTTTTGGTTTTCTCAAAATCTTTATTTTATTTTATTTTGAGTTCCCCTCTCCGTTCTGTGAAGAGAGGGCTCAGACTCTCTCTATTTTTTGTTTTTTTTTATTTTAAAAATATCTAAGTCAAATAAAGCAATAGAGAAAGAAGTGACAATAATACACTTATCTTGATTTAAATTAACTACAACATAAACAGAGGAAAGAAATAAAATATTGTGAATAAAATAACACTCCATTTGTATGTTAAAATGATATAACTTTTGATATAGAGTTAGCACTTGCACGAACATATATATTCAGAAAAAAACTATTAAGTTCTTGATTGAAAAAAAGAATATAGGAGAATTATAAAATGATAAGAAAGCACTTCCCTCAAAAATAAAAGTTCCACTTGAAAATTGGCTGCTAATGATTTGGATCAGGTTATATTATTTTTCCCTTTTTTTCCTTTTTCTTTCCTCTCTCTCTCTCTCTCTCTCTCTCTCTCTCTCTCTTTCTCTTTTCTTCTATGTTTTTCTTTGCTATTTTTCTTTTGTTCTCTTCTATGCTCGGTGGCGGAAGAGAAAAAGACGTCTTTTTTTTAGTTCCTGTATCTTGTTTTTTTTAATGAATGTTTACAAATTTTGGTTTGTTTAAGATAAGTTTATGTATAAAATAGATCTTCCTAATCTAATCTAGATTCAGCCAAATCTGTTATGATCAAACTAAGCAGTGTTTTGGATAAACTCAAATCATATGATAGATAAAAGATAATATTGATTAATTAGTAATTATAAATAATCACTTTAATATTTATGATAATGCATTTTAAAAAAATAAACACAAAAAATATTGCATAGGAAAACGGGATGTTACATAGTGACAGAACTAGTGAGTTTGACTCCCTAGTTTCTGTAGTGACTTCCTAAAGCTCCGTTAATCCCTTATTTCTTCATGTATTTGTACTTCCAAGTCCTTGCATTCTCATCATACACTGTCAACTCATAAAACTCAAGAAAAAGTAAGAAAACACCATCAATCTCTAGTAAGGGCATCAAAAACTTGATATGATAATTCCAACTACAAGCGTATAGTGTCGGCTATAGCGCAAACAGATCATCCCACAAAAGTCTAAGATGTTTTGCTATACTTTTCCTGTTATTCTAGCGAGTTAACGAATGAATTCTAGTTTGATTTTAGATTATTCTAATTAGCTTAGGATATAGATTCCACTACTTCACAATCAAATATTATTTATTTTATCTTCTTCCTTTCATAAAAAAATTGATTTTTTGGTTTATTTTTTATTTTAAGTATCCTAAACATGAGCTATCAAATTCTGTGCAAGCATGACCCATCAAAAAATTACTTTTTATAAAAATAAACCAAATCATTAGTTAAATTGACAAAACAATTGAAAACTAACAATCTCAAACTCTAACTAAACATAAGTTATCAAAATACTTAAATTAAGTATAATCTATCAAAATCTTAATCTACAATTTTTTGTATTTTTATTGTTTCATAGAAAAATTATATCTTTTTTATTTTTATTTTAGAAAGAACACAAATAAATTAATATAAGGTTGATCCCTAATTTCATCTACATACTGGGACTAAGCTAATTAGTTACACATACTCCTAATTAACAAAATCATATTTTTATTCATGAAAGCAAATAAAAACCCTATTTTTCCTATAAAGCAATTAAAGATCTATACTACAAAACAATTAAAAACTATCGACTAAAGCAAACCTAACTAGAAAGCATATAAACCCTAACTAGAAAACGTAAAAATTATCTAATAAAGCAATTAAATGAACCTACCTATGAAAAATTGCAATAACAAAAATAAAATACCTCTGGAGCTTCGGTATTTTTATGGGCGTCGCCACTTCAGTTAAACCCTAATTTTTATTCATCTCAAAATTGCATAAAAAACCTTATTTATAAGGATACGACCAATATTGTTTAAATTAGAAATTTTCACTCCTTTTTTAGTACAATGATTTACAATAGACTGATTACAACAAAAAATGTAACACCCCCATTTTAACTGCTTTCCAAACTGAATGACGCTACTTAAAATTTAAACTAGACAACCCAACAGTTACAAGATCTTGGAATAACCGTAACTACTAGCACAATCAGAAGAATAAACAACATATCTGAAACTGAAAGGATTCCATTCATACAAAGAGTTAGTTACATAAAATGACATACTGCTCTGAATATGAACACAAAAGAGAAAAGCAGTGCCCAGGTAAAAGAAATATAAACAAATATATACAAAGGGTCTCCAGAAGGTACTTCACTTTCCTATTGTTGCTCGATTTGTCCAATGAAGCATGCAGCTGGGGCTGGTTCACCTTCTTCGCTTTCCAAATATGGGTTCAAAATCCAGATAATTAAACCCAACAAGTAACAATTTAAAGTGAGAAAATGTGTACTATCATAATACATGAGTATCAGTTTACGTGGGCATGCTTATGTCAGTGTTGTTCGTGAATATATAAACTAAATATGTAAATAAGTATAAATAAATAATGCATAAATAAATAAATGAACATGCAAATAATTAGTCTATTTATTCTAATCATTTATTCTATTGGTTTTGTCATCGTCCAAATTAATTATAGAAATTGTATAGATATATAAGATAATGCTATTCTCTATTGTCGTATAAGTGCCCGTACATACCCAAGTCCTGACTTCAATCAGCTAGATATTCAATTTAATTTTCATACTGTATTACAGTAATGGACATACCAGTATCAATTATCAATTGGTAATAAATTATCACCTAGACCGCTGCAGTAAAAAATTCTCGGCCTTAATATTATAATTATTCCTTATACGACATGGCTCTTATCCATCATATAATTTCTCTCCATCCCTGAGTTCATAATACATTATGCACATGACTCATAACATCATAACATAATTTATTTTATATTTTATTTATTTGTTTATTTTATTTTATTTTCTTTAATTATTTTTCAATTCATATTAACATGCTTACGTCTCTACGACTGCACATGACTAGTAGCATCATAGCACATGACTTGTAGCATCATAACATGATGAATTAGATATCTATGTCATCGTGATAATATTAATGCACAATTATATCACAATATATATATATATATATATATATATATATATATATATATATATATATATATATATATATTCAAAATTGACTCAATAATCTGGTTCAGTTCTCAATACCAATCAATAATTCAAATTGTGAACCAAGTATATCATGTAATAATACTGCATTATTTCTAAGCCCAAACTTATGGATTTATTCCATTTCTAAGCTTAATTATATATATAATATGTGTGTGTGTGTTTCTTTGATTAATTTCCAATCAAATTAAAGTCCATCAATTATTATTTATTTTATTATTATTTTTTTAGCCCAAACCATTGTAGACTTATTTGGTTAATTTCGAACTAAGAGCCTACTATTTATTTCCTTACTAAAGGCCCACTGTACATTTCCTTTCTAAAGCTCACTGTGTATTTCCTTACTGCACATTTCCTACTAAAGGCCCACTGCGCTAAAGCCCACTACACATCTCTATTTTCACAACCCACTGCACATTTCCTACTAAAGGCCCACTGCAACCCAACCAATTATATTAACCCTTTCTCTTCTCTTTCTCTTTTACTATGCGTGGACCAAGTTCAACCCATTATACTGCAGTCCAGCCCATTACTATTTTTTTTCCTTTCAGCCCACTGAACTGGCCCACTGCTTGCGGCCCATTAGTTTCACTGGCCCACATGAGCTTTATGTCCATGGGCAATAATATAGCGCCTAGATGACTTATGGATCATATAACTTTTATAAATAGGATAATGTACTTATCTTAGATTTATCCTAAATGGTGTTATTTTTCGAATCACTTGCCATTTTGTACAAATAAAATTGAAAAAATAACAATTAACAACCAAAATCAGAGGACATGCTGTAGGGCACTCAGAGCCCGTTTTGCACGCCAAGCTCAAAATCAGCCTAGTATAAGTCAAGTTAGATGCTAGGCTCAAAATCAGCCTAGCACAAGTCAAGGTGGATGCTAGACTCAAAATCAGCCTAGCACAAGTCAAGATGGATGGCAGACTCAAATTCAGACCAGCATAAAATAAGGCGGATGGCAGGCACATCTCAGCCTAGCAAAAATCAGCCTAGCACATCTCAGCCTGGCAAAAATCAGTCTAGCACATCTCAGCCTGACAAAAATCAGCCTGGTAAAAATTAGCCTAGCACAAATCAGCCTAGCATAAATGAAGAAAGATGCTAGGCTAAATCTCAGCCCCGTATGAATAGAGTTGAACGCCAGGCTGATTTGTACCCTAGTATAAATAAAACTAGATGCTAGCACAGCATAGAACAAAGTTGAATGCCAGGCTGATTTGCAACCTAGTATAAATAAAACTAGACGCCAACCAAGTATAAGTAAAATTAAAATTCAAACTAAATCTAAGCTAGTACGCGAGGCTAGTAAAACTAAGCCGGTGTGCGAGGCTAGATCAATACGTCAGGCTCGTCCAGTGCGTGAGGATCGTCCAGTGCGTGAGACTAGAGTTAAGCCTCAATCTCACATAAGAGCAGAAGAATGCAAGGCTACCAAGCAGTTTCATATAAAACATCTCATAACTAATGCTAGCATCGAAGCAGTCTGAGGGTTGACAAATATAATTTCCATGATTTCTTAGAGCCACATATCTGGACAAATAGACCTCGCGCAAGAAGTGGGCCCCGTCCGTAAAAGATGGTTATATCAGTACCGCATGAAGCAACTCTAGATTTATAGAGATATCTCACAAATAAAAAAAGGGTGGCATGACCCCATCAGTCCTGCTATTGTGAGGAGTTGATCGTGGCAGCTTTGACTCACTATCGCTGTCAAGCTCCAAGACCATCTGTATTTAACCGGTTTTCAGCACCGGGATCTGATATTATAAAATAAAGAACACTGCGAAAACAAAACTCTGACTCAGATCAAGTCTTGCCTGCTTTCACATTGAATATGCTGAATAAAGATAAGAAACCAGTCGTCGAAGAGTATGCTTCTGATACGAAAGTAGAGGTAACCTATCATCACACACGCATCGGATTAGGCATGATAGCTCCCCGCGATTAAAAAAGATTGGCAAAGGATTTTGATGAGAAATATGAAGAGTTTAGTAATCATTCAGTTATAGCAATGTCGTGATTGCATGCTTCCTCTTGATCCGGGAGAAGGACTGTTCATACAGCTGAACGATTGGCTGAGATGAGTCAACGGACTGAAACACATGAACGGCTCATCCATGAGTAGCAAAGTAGCATCGAGGAGCTCAAAGCAATGCTCGTAAAGGTCGTAGAAAACACTAACACAGAAGAGGATCAGGGGGTTCTTCCTCTTTAGATAAAGCCAACAAGGATGAGACCAAATCTAATCCAGATGCCGAGGGAAATGGCGGGGAGGACAGATATGTTGTCGATCCCTACGCCCAAAAAAATGGAGAAGCTTAAAAGTCAAATAGAAGCATTAATGCACTGGAAATTATTGCAGAAGACGAGAATTATGAGACCCTACCTGGTAGAGTAGAATTCCGTACCGTTTCCGACAAAATATATGTCTTTGAAGTTAGAATCATATGATGGAAAAGAATTTCTAAACTAGCATATGTACTATTTTTTTCAGACCGGCTATCTAATGTGCAATGATCCAGTAATGACAAAGATCTTTGCAAGTATCCTGCGAGGGCCTGCATTTACTTGGTTTATTAAGCTGCCCCCGGAAACTATCAATACTTGGTCTGACGTGGAAAAGGAGTTTCTAGCCTGCTTTTTTGAAGACGATACCGAAGTATCCATCTACTCTCTTCTAGTAAACAAGCGAAAAGAAGACGAGACGGTTAAAATCTTTATTGAGCATTTTCGTGAAATGTCAGTGCGATGCCCGCATGGCATGTCACAGAAAATATTGGTGGAGACTTGAAAATACAATTTTCAAACCAGAATATTGGTTAACATGGGAGCAGTAGAGTCCAAAATCTGTAAGGATCTAGTCAAACAAAGGCAGCAAGCGAAGGATATTATCTGACATATTAATGAATACAATGTCCAGAGGAGGATGGCCATGAATCGGACACAACCACAATTATCCTATCCTAAGGGAAACCAGGCAATGATTATCAGACCTACTGTAAATAAAAAAATCACAAAATAATCGAGATTCTTCTATATTGCAATGGACATATGATTTTAAAGATGAACAAACAGTCACATTCTTTCACCTACTAAATAATAAGGGGATGCTCAATTTATCCAAAAATCGAAAACCAGAGGAAGCTAGAAAAACAAATGATCCCAAGTATTGCCTCTACCATCAAAATATTGGGCACCCAACCAAGAATTGTTATATTCTGAAAGATAAAATTCAGGCATTTATCGATGCAAATGTGATCCAGTTGAGACCTGAAAAGAAAAATGTGTTCGCGAATGCAACGATAATTACCATGAGATCCTTAGAAATTTTGACCAATGCAGATCCAATTCTTGTGGAAAGAATGGTGGTAAAGAACTACGATCCACAAAATTTGATGGAAAAATAACTGTCATAAATAAAAAATTCAAAAAAATACAAAAAAATGAATAAAAAACATTAAAAAATGAATTAAAAAATGTACAAATTTTTGTTGTCCAATGTCGCCAAGGCAACAAGAAGAGAGTAAAACTCTTACCAACCCTATCATATTGCGGGTAAGAGTATGAAATTAAACAGCCCAAAGCGAGAACGCGAGGCTATGCCCATATACAACGCAAGGCTAAGCCAGTATAAAATCAGTTAGGGCATGAAACTAACTCGAGACTGAACTAGTATAAAGTCATTTAGACGCGAGGCTAACTTAAGACTAAACCAGCGTTCATGGTTATACTAGTGCGCAAGGCTAAGCCAACGTACAGAACTCATCCAGAGTACAAAAGAGAACAGAAATGCGAGGCTAAGGTTCAGCCCCGCATAGTCTATTACAAAGAAGAAAATAATCTACTATCACATGACGAACTTCATAGACAGCCAAACAAGTTCCATGCCAGGGGTAGGACCCACATCCAGCTAAAAAAGGATATGTATGAAGGCAGCGTAAAGAATGTAAAGCTAATACCTGCGAACAACACAATACTATGCAAAGCAAAACCAACAAAAATGCAAAAGCTCCAAAACACGAGGCTAATTTGCAATCCTGCGTAAAACAATTGAAACGCGAGAATAACACATATGCGAGGTGATTATTATCATATATTGTATTTTTCCTCCCATATTTTTATCAATTTTTATATATAAATAATTGCTACTCGAGTATTTTTAGTTTGTTTTTCAGGTAATTCAATTCATATAAAGAGGTGGCATGAAATCAAAGTCCGATTAGGAAATCAAGCCCATAAAAGAATTAAAAGAGAGCAAAACTACAAAACTGTGATGTTTCAGAGAGTCAAAATCCAATACAGTCATTTATATCAAATGAAAAGGATTAACACTTCATGCAGAAGAAATTTCATGCCAATTTCTCAAAATAGTGCCACTATTTAGCGGCATTTTGCTACCATTTGACGACAAAAAGATTTGATTTTTCTGCGGGGGCTTAGATGTAGTTTTATAGTTTTCAGTTGTATTAAAATTAGGATTTAATTTTCAAAGCCTATATATTGGTCGTATCCTTGTAATTGAGGGTTTAATCCTGTAGTTTTGTACTCGGATTTTTGAATTAATAAAAATTAGGGTTTGCCGAAGGGGTGACAGCCGCCATACCGACTCCAGAGGTAACCTTTGCTGTTCTTTAATTTTTCTTAGTTAATTCTCTTTTAATTGCTTTATAATATAGATTTATTTGCTTTCTAGATTAGATTTATTTGCTTTCATAAATAAAAATAGGATTTTATTAACTAGAACTATGAGTAGCTAATTTAGCTTAGCTCTAGGATGTAGATGAAACTAGAATCTACCATGTAATTGCTCTCTAGTTTTTCTTCCTAAATAAAATAATAAAGATATGATTTTTCTATGAAAAGATTAAAATACAAGAACTCGTAAATTAATACTTTAATAGGTTATACTTGAGTTAAGTTTCTTGATATCCTATGCTTAGTTAGGGTTTGTAGTTGTTGATTTTTATCTTCTTCATCGGATCATCTAATGATTTAGTTTGCTTTTATGAAAGTTGTATCTTTCATGCGTTATGCTTGCACATCACTTGATAACACATGCTTAGGACACTTGAAGTAAAGATTAAAATAAAAGATCACTTTTTTATGATAGAAAAAGATAATAGAAGTAAATACATAGTTGGAAATTAGTGGATTCTAGATCCTAAACTAATTAGAATAACTATCAAATCCGACTTAGAATCCTCTGTTAGTCCATTAGACTATAGAATTAGTAAGAATTGTAAAACACCTGAGATCTCTGTGAGACGACCTGTAAAGTACTACATCGATACTGTGCTCTTGCAGTTAAATTATCACATCAAGTTTTTGGCACCGTTGTCGGGGATCTCCGGTATTTTTCTTACTTTTTTCAACATTTTACGGGTTAACAGTGTGTATTGAGTGTTCAGATATATGAAACTTCAGGTACAAGAATTAAAAAGGGAAGAAAAGAGTCTCGAAAGTGCACTACAAAAGCCAAGGAGCCAAGCTCCTTGCTTTTACCGCTAAATAGCGGTAATTGCCGCTAAATAGTGGCAATTTTGGTGATTTCCTCCCCCAAATTTTCTCCGTTTCGGTTTTTAGGGTCCCTAGTTCTGTAAAAAAATATGAAAAAAAAGAAAAGTAGGCATAGTAGCAATCACATCTTTTTATTTGATCATATATATTCCACTGTTTTATCTCCACCACACCCCACTTCTTGCATTAGTTTAGGAAATTCACGCATACACTCACGGTCGCTAGTTCATGCCACATTGGACCTGTGATTAATTTGGTCGACTAGTGAGATCAGATTCATTCATGGGAGACAAGATGGACCAACCGATCCCGATCTTTCAGGATCGAAATTACCCATTACGCACATCACTTCCATCATGCATCACATTTCCAGAAGCAGCGAGTAATCAGTATGAATTGAAACCGCAGTACTTCAGCATGCTTCCTAATTCACTGGTTCTGATTCTGAAGATGCATATCTCTTTATCAGTGAATTTTAGAAAGTGTGCATGATGATTAAACTGCAGCACTTATCGGAGGATGCAATTAAACTACTTTTCATCCCATTTGCTCATAAGGATAACGCCAAGAAGTGGTTGTACAGTATGCCTACTGATTCAATCACTACTTGGGATGAATTCATTGCAATATTTCTTAAGAAATATTATCCCACGCATAAGACAGTAAGGATACGAAATCAAATTAGTCAATTCCGTCAAGTGCCGGGTAAATCTTTTTGGAAATACTTAGAATGGTTCAAGGATCTTTTAGCTTAGTGCCCCCACCATGCAATAGAAAAGTGGCAGTTGTATCAAATCGTGTATGAAGGACTCAATTACACATCCAAAACTCTTTTTGAATCTATGTGTAAGGGGGAGTTTATGAGAAAGAACAAGACTGAAGCATGAGACTTTCGTGAGGACCTTTCATTGAAAACTATGCAGTAGGAGAGTCCCGCTGAGAAACCCAATGAACTCAATTTTTGCGCATAAGGTTGGGATCCATAGCTCGATAACTCCATAACTGCTGAAGATAAGATTGCAGCTCTTATGAGGAGATTTGAGATGTTGGAGACTCCTAGTGCTCCACAAGTGGGTCAAGTGAGTCAAATCCAAAGTCCCACATACTTTAATTACGGAACTCCAAATCACATTATGGAGGAGTATCTAATGTTAGTGAATCCTATGGGTCCCTCACTTGAGCAGGCTAACGTCTTGTATCAATGACCCATGAATAATCCATACGCTCTGACATACAATCCTGGCTGGAAGAACCATCCAAATCTCTTATGGGGTCAAGGGCAATATCAGGGAGCCCCGAACCCTAACGTGCAACCTTCAGTCACTAGTCAGTTTCCAAGACCAAATATGGGTGCTTATTACCACCTAAATGTTTCAAATTAAGGGAATAAGCAGAATAGATCACATATGTATAATCAATCATATCCACCGTAGGGGTCTAATAATGATTATGACATATGGCTAATGACACTTGAAAGGGATGTGGACAACCTTTTCAAGACGACGTCCAATTTAGACACACAATTACAAAATTTAATAAAAGTGTCTACTGACTTTATATAATGGACAGACCAATAACATCTTGCAAGTTCTCAGTCGATCAAGAATATAGAGCAGCAAGTTGGATAGTTAGCCACACAGTTGAGTGAGCGGGGGTCAGGTACCTTTCCAAACCAACCATTAATAAACCCCAACTCTAACTCATCTCAGTCTATTTCATTCCATGTTCACCAATATAATGCCATTCACACACTCAGATCTGGAAAGCAAGTGGACAACAATGTAACCATGCCCCCTAATTTCACTCCTATTTCGCAGGTTACACCATCTCTTTTTCCACAACCATCTGCATCGCCTCCATCACTGTCACATGCTCATTCAGAAGAATATATTCCTAAGTCGAAAGTACCATATCCCAATCAATTTAGGAAGTCTTCACCGCAAGTAGATAAAATTCTTGAAACATTTCAGCAGGTGAAGGTTAATATTCCACTCCTTGACATTATAAAACAAGTTCCAACTTATGCCAAATTTTTTAAGGATTGTGTACTAAGAAACGAGGAAGAAACGTTCCGAGAAAGTTTTTCTTACTGGAAATATATCATATATCCTCTCTAACTCCTTGCCTGTCAAGTACAAAGATTCAGGTTCCCCAACAATCTCATGCATCATTGGGAACACTACATTTGATAGGGCGTTGCTTGATCTAGGGACAAGTGTCAACTTACTTCCTTACACTGTTTATCAGCAACTGGGGTTAGGAAAACTTTAACTTACCAAGGTCATATTACAGCTAGCTGATCATTCAATCAAGAGACTACTTGGTATGGTTGAAGATGTGCTCATTAAGGTTGGCGAGTTCATATTTCCTATAGACTTTATTATTTTAAAAACTGAGCCGATTTCCAATCCACAGAATCAAATTTTCATTATCTTGGGTAGACCATTCCTTGCAATATCAAATGTATTAATTGATTGCAGGAGTAGCCTCATGAAGCTATCATTTGGGAATATGACTGTGGCATTGAACATATTTAATATAGATGTGCACACAACGAGCTCCCTCATTGAGGTAAATATGATTCACAGTTTGCACTCTCATTCTATCTCTTGCATTGTTGATGAAGCCTCATTTGAGCAAAATTTCGAAGATGAGCTCATATTATTAGATGAATTGGCACATACTGATTCTATGTATGATGATACTTGTGCAACTGTGCCAATTATTTATGAGCAAAATTTTGAGGATTTTTTTTGTAGAGGAGCTTGCACTACTTCGTGAGTTAGAAGAGACACCACCACGTTCACTTGATCATACAGCATTCTTCTCACCTCATGATATTTCTACATGTATCCTTGTTACTAACGATGATTGACAGGTTTATCATGAAGAATTATTTAACCCAATTATTAATGCTGACATGTGGACAAAGAAAAAGCGAGGATGACATAAGGTGTAGACAGATAATTTCGTTACTTGTGGAGGATGGTGAGATACAATAATTGTAACAACCACTTTTTTTTATGCATTTATTTTTTTACTTCTTAAAAAAATGAAATTTGGAAAAAAAAGAAGGTTTTTTTTATGAAATCATATCTAATGTGATGAGGATATAGAAAGGTGGTTGAGTTTAAACCAAATTCTTAGATTTATCGTTATCTAGGAATTAGTTATTTGAATCTCCAACTAATAAGATTTTATCTTAACTATCTAACCTCCTATAATTAAATAAAATAAAATCCCCTCCTCTCTTCTGGAATACAGAGAATTTCAGAATGTATGGGAGGAAGAGAGAAAGGAAGGAAGAAAAAAAGGAGGAAAAAAGAAATTCAGGTAAAGGTGATTTCTTTTAACTCACTATAATATGTTATAATTATGTTTTTTTCTATATAGTTAACGTGTTTATTTCTCCAATTTGTATTATTCTTTATCTAATTTGCAACTGTTAAAATAAGGTTTTATCTTTGTCTAATTAATTTTGTAGTTTATTGTGATAATATGTGCTTACTAAATGATAAATTCAAGTAATGAGATTATTTAATATCTAAGCAATACCACTACTCAAATCAGGCACTTACTATAAAGCAAGCCCAATGAGGTGTACTGTTTACATATTCTTCTGTTCTGTTATAGTATAGTTTGCCAAATCAATTTTTTTTGTAAATACTTTCCTCATAGGTAGACACTACAATGAAAGATAAGAACGTGTATAAATTTAAATTAAATATATGTAGACAAAGAGACTGATTAATGTCGTATTGATAGTAGACAAAGAGACTGATTAATGTCGTATTGATTTAGAATGACTTTTTACAACAACAACAACTAAGCCTTTTATCCCCAGTATTTGGGGTAGGCTACATGAACCAAAAAAAGAGTCACGCCGGATCGATCACTTTGATATTCCTTCTCCATTTATTTCTATCAAGTAATATCTCCTTATTTAAACATCTAGACTCCATATCTTTGCGTATTACCTCCATCCATATTTTCTTCGGTCTTCCCTTCGTTCTTTTAACTTGTCCTACATTGATAAACTCCCCTCTTCGAACTAGTGCACTTGTAGGCCTATATTGCACATGACCAAACCATTATAAGCAATTTTCTTACATCTTCTTATCGATGGGAGCTACACCTAGTTTAGCACGAATATTTTCATTTATCACTTTATCTCTCCTACTGTTGCCGCACATCCAACGAAGCATGCACATCTCTGCTACACTTATCTTCTGTAAATAATGTTTCTTTATAGCCCAATATTCCATTCCATATAATAAAGCTGGCTTAATAGCAGTCTTATAAAATTTTCTTTTCAATCTTAACGGAATGTTACGGTCGCATAAAACTCTCATTGCCCTCCTCTATCTTAACCAGCCAGTTTGTATCCTATGGTTAACATCATTATCGATCTCTCCGTCATTCTGAATAATAGAATCCAAAAATCTAAACTGACTGCTCATTTGTATCTCTTACCTATCCAGTTTTACAGCATTATAGTCTATGGTTCATCGTTTACTAAATTTACACTCCATATACTCTATTCTAGACCTACTCAATCTAAAACTTATAGATTCTAATGTATGTCTCTATAACTCTAACTTGGCATTTACACTTGCTCTTATCTCATCAACTAAGATAATATCATCAGCAAATAGCATACACCAAGATATCTCATCCTGAATATTTTTAGTAAGCTCATCCATCACTATAGGAAATAAGAATGAGCTCAATGTAGATCCTTGATGCAATCCAATTATGATAAAAAAATCACTTGTTAAACCACAATATATTCTGATATTGGCCACTACTCCATCATACATGTTCTTAATTATGTCGATATATTTGATGGGAACTCTTTTCTTCATCGGTGTCCACCAAAATATATCTCGTGGAACCTTATCATAGGCTTTTCTAAGTCAATAAATACCATATGCAAATATCTATTTCTCTCTTAGAATCGCACTATAAGTTGACGAAGTAAATGAATAGTTTCTGTCGTCAATCGTCCCATTATAAATCCAAACTGGAACTCCAATATTTTAACAGTTTGTCGCAATTTATATTCAATTACTCATTTCCAAAGCTTCATAGCATGACACATGAGTTTTATTCCCCAATAGTTAGAACAACTCTGAATGTTGCTCTTATTCTTATATAGAGGTATTAGGGTACTCTTCCTCCATTCATTTGGTATTTTTTTACTTTGCCAAATCTGATTAAAAAGATGTGTTAGCCACATCACACCAATCCCTCCTAAGTATCTCCATATATCTATAGGAATCTCATCTGGACCAACAATTTTTCTTGGTTTCATCATCCTCAAAACCTCTTTTACTTCAGACTCTTTAATTCTGCGTATAAAACTACTATTCATATCCTCACATTAAATAGTAAGATCTCCCAAATCTTGATAAAACTACCATTGTATAATCTATCAAAATAATTTTTCCATCTTTTTTTAATCTCTTCGTCTCGAACTAGAACCGTCTGATCCTCATCTTTAATACACTTTACAGTACATAAGTGTTTAGACTTTCTCTCTCTTATTTGAGCAATTATATATATATATATATATCCTTTTCTGCCTCTTTATTATCCAACTTCTTGTATACTTATTTATATAATTTAGTTTTTGCATCCTGAACAGTTTTCATAGCCTCCTTCTTCGCTAGTTTATACTTTTCAAAACTTATTCCATTATTATTATTATTATTATTCAAATCTCTATAAAGTTCTCGCTTAATCTTAATATCATTTTTTACCTCTTTATTACACCATGATGTATCCTTACATGGTGGAGCACCGCCGCTCGAGTCACCAAATATATCTTTAACTATCCTTTTAATGCAGCTAGCATTTTATTCCATGTTACATTAGAATCATCATGGTCCCTCCAATATGCTTCTTGTACTACTCTATCTACAAAAACTTTTTGATTACCTTCTAATCGCCACCACTTAATCTTAGGATCTAATTTACATTTAATCTTTCTAAGTTTCTGTCTAATCCGAATATCTCAAACTAAGAGTCTATATTGAGTAATTACACTCTCATCTGACACTACCTTACAATCGATACAACTAGCTCTATCTACCCTCCTAATTAAAAAGAAATCTATTTGGCTTGCATTCGATCCACTTTTAAAAGTAACTAAGTGAGAAACTCTCTTTTTAAACCAAGTATTCATTAAAATTAAATCATAAGACAAAGCAAAATTTAGAATTGAGTTACCTGCTTCATTTCTTTCTCCAAAACTAAATTCTCCTTGTACTTTATCAAACCCATTACGACTAGTTCTTACAGGCCCATTGAGATCACCACCAATAAATATTTTTTCTCTAGCGGGTATTTTTTGTATTATCTCATCTAGATCTTTCCAAAATTGATATTTATTGGATTCATCAAGTTCTACTTGTGGTGCATAGATGCTAATGACATTAAAAATCTCTCCATCTAAAATAAATTTAACTAATAAAATTCTATCACCCTTCCTCCTAACCTCCACTATATCCCCAAGCAATTGCTTATCCATGATCACACCTACCCCATTACGATTTCTATCTCTACCCGTATACCAAAGTTTATAATCCCAAAGCTCTATGACTTTAGCTTTCTCATCTACCCACTTAATCTCCTACACGCACAAAATATTAACCCTCCTTTTAATCATAGTATTAACTAACTCTACTAATCTACTTGTAAGGGAATCTATATTGCATGATGCCAACTGAAATTTATGTTTATGAGCTAATTTCTTTACCCTTACCCGCTTATTAAGATGTAGAAACCCTCTTATATTTGACACCACATCCAGACGCCGACGTGACGCGTCGTTTTTGTGGAACGACTTAGTAACCCTCACATATTTTTTATACACTCGAGTTTCGATATAGTGCGTCGCTCAGTAGGAAACGCCCCAACAAAATTTATATTTTGGTTCATGTCATAATCTGTGATAATATTTTACGTTGGCTGTCACTGGCCTACCACAACCCTCTTCCTTTATACTGCCTTGGGACAGACAGTGCATAACACTGGCGGAGTTATTTAGAGTGACACTTTGATCTTTCTTAATTCTTCATATTTCATTATACCTTTAAATTGTCATCTCGAATCAGTTTGAAGTTTTTGGATGCTAACTGTATTATAATTTCATTCAGATTATCTATATTTGATAAATATATTACTTTCTTATGTGCATCTAATTTTAGTCTTTTATAAAAGTTCTAGAGATCAACATTAAGAATTGGAGCTATGAACTTTGTAGAATCATAATTAGAATTTAAATACTAAAGTGTACAAATTTATGGATTGTCCCTCTAAAAGAAAAAAAAAAGATATAAATCTGTTCTGAACAAAACACTGTTCTATGTTCTGTTCTGAACTGAACAATCAGAACAAACTGAACAGAACTGTTTTGAACAGTACTATTCTGAACTGTTCAGAACAGTACTGTTCTGTACAGAACAATACTGCTCAGAACAGAACAGTACAGTACTATTCAGACAGTACTGTACTGAATAGAACAGTATTGTTTAGAGCAGAACAGAACAGTTCCGTTCTAAACAGAACATAACAGTTCTATTCTGTTCTATTCTGAATAGGACCGCTATTCTGTTGAACAACCACAAAAAACTATAGTGATTTTATTTGAGTATTATCTTCTAAGTTTTAATTCTTTATAATTAGTAGTTAACATGCTATTTATAATTACTATGAGGAGCATATTATAGTCTTGATTATATCCTTTTGGAAAGGCATTTATATTATTAATTATCACTCTTGTTTTCTACAATATAATTCTTTTTCTTTTCTTCTGTATTTTTGTGCATAAATAGTTTTTAGCATGCGTTCTTATTGATATATATATATATATATATATATATATATATATATATATACACACACACACACACACACACACACCTCACATCTTAGTAATATTGTCTACGAAACTTATCATCAATTTTTTTCACTATCTTTATTGTGGTCGCTCTAAGCTAGTATAAGAAAACTTTTACCATTAAAGAGATAAAATGAGCAGTGAAACAAGACATTATAAGGTACTAATTGAATGCAAATTGCTATCATATGTGATTGGTAGTGAATTATTAATTACTGTGTTGTACATTGTTCTTTTAATATTACCGTTACTACTACTGAATACTGAAATTTAATAATGACTACCAATTCATTGAACTAAACTTGAACAACCAATACTGAATTGATACGCACTGGGGTTTTGGGAAATATTAGGGTTCATATGAATTTTAATGGCTGAACATAACTGTGCCACTGTTTCTTATTTTTGGAAGATCGGGATAGGCTCCGATCATTACTGCGCCACTGTTTTCCTTTATGGGAGGATCGGGATAGGCTCCGATCATTACTGCGCCACTCTTTTCCTTTATGGGAGGATCGGGATAGGTTCTGATCAAATTTTACTGTTCTATTTTTCCGGGGGTAGACGGGAATACGTCCAGACTAGTCAAATTCATATTTTCCTAAATTTTCAAATAGCATAATTAAAAGACATCAAATGAAAAAGCTAATGACAACCACATAAAATGTTCAAATATGAGATTACCCACCTTTTATTTGCATATGACTGTTTATGATATTGAGACATTATTGTTATTTTTTTGTTTTACTATTTATCACTGGATCACCTTACTGACGATCCTGCTTATGCATGACTAGATACAAATATTTATCAAGAGATAGATCTATCAAAAACAGAACATGATGTGGCATACTTTAAGGAATATGCAGATCTGCAGCAATGATGATTTTTTTTAGTTAATTACTTTTATATTAGGAAAATGTAATAAGTGCATATGGCACTTTATTTAGTTCTATGAGAGACATTTCTTTTATTCAGAGATAATTTTATTGTAGTGACATTTTGTTGGTTTTATTTATAGGAAACTTATTATTACCTTGGTTGGAAAAAAAATATCATTTATTGCTATTTGTTATTCATATTCTATTGTGTTGTAACTGTAATATTTTTTGAGACTTGTCGAGTTGTCATTCTATGCCGAACACTTTAGCTATCCACACTATGGAAAGTGGGGTGTTACAATAATGCACCCATTTTACATTTAAAACGCACACACTATGAAAGTGGGAAGCGATCGAGAGGTCATAACCACTTTCTTTGCGTTAATAGAATGACGATATTGAGATTGTAACTTCTTACGACACATTATTTATATAGTTTATGTATGAGAGCATACACGAGTTTAGCTGTGGGGGAGCAGGTTAGGATCTTTTCTTCGTATTTTTCTAGGATTTTTATTTTTATTTTTTAGGTTTTTTTATTTTATTTTTAGATTTTTGGGATTTCTTTATTTTACATTTTGGGTAGTTTTTAGGGTAACTAGCTAAAAAAACTGAAAAAAAGAAGAAAAACTAAATTTTTTTTATTTTCATTAATAGATCAACTTAATTACAGATAAAGAGATAAATTTAGATTTGAAATTAGACAGGATAGTAGATTAGACGATACACTTAGAATTTTATGAAAAAAGATTAAAATCCAAAAAATAAATACCTCTAACAGTAATTTTGAGGCAAGTATATGTCGATTTTTCACTTCACAATAGTTTATTAGGTTAAGAACAAAAATAATAACGATTGAGTAAGTCTTCTCTCTCTAAACAAATAAATAAATAAATAAATAAAAATAAATAAATAAAAGTGAGAATAAAAAATAGGGTGCGCCTGGTATTAAGGCAATAGCCTCGAGAGTGATAAAAAAAGGGGCGCAACTGGTATTAAGGCAATAGTTTTAAGAGTAAAAAAAAGTATAATCCGAGTAATCGGGTATTTTGTACCGAAGCAAACGTGAATATTCGCATAAAAGGAAAAATATTCTTAAAAAAAAGTGAAAAAAAGAAAAAAATTGTTATGAGAGAGAAGATGAATCATAAGTTAGTGTTGGAGTCCAAGGCCAAAGTAGACTATCACACATACACGTAGATATATATGAGCCAATGGATTATCTATTAGTGGGTATTGAAAAATAGAATTTAAATTTTTGATTAAAATGATAAGTGTATCTAATATGACACTCAATTTAAAAATTGATAATCTAAATCTGTTCTTGAATTTGTATATTAGTGAGATTAATTGAAGAAGATATTTAAGAAAAAAGATATTTTCTTTTTGTTGTATAAAATTTTTATTTTTCTTAATTTTTAGTTATCCTTATTTTTCTTTTCTATATTCCTTAATCTATTTTCTTCATAAATTTTGTGGGTATATTCACTGCAAGCCCTCACGAGACAACACTCGTCCACTAGGGTAACCTAGAGGTTTAAAGGCTTATTGCATGTGCTAAGTGCAATCGAGATTCCTGCGAAAATGAGTTGGGATTTTTCTTTTGCTTTTTAGGGTTAGGTTTTACTCAAGGACTGGAAAAAGATAAGTGTGGGGGTATGATTAGTATCATATATTGTATTTTTCTCCCATATTTTATCTATTTTTATATATAAATAATTGTTACTCGGGTATTTTTAGTTTGTTTTTTAGGTAATCCAATTCAAGGAGATGACATGAAATCAGAGCTTGATTAGAAAATCAAGCCCGAAAAAGAATTAAAAAAGAGCAAAACTACAAGACAGTGATATTTTAGAGAGTCAAAATTCAATACAGTCATTTATATCAAATGAAAATGATTAGCACTTCATGCAGAAAAAATTTCAAGCCAATTTCTCAAAATAGTGCCGCTATTTAGTAGTATTTTTCCACCATTTGGCGGCAAAAATAGGGGCCTAGAGGTTGATTTTCCTGCAGGGGCTTCAAATAATTTTTTAGTTTTTAAGTTGTATCAAAATTAGTGTTTTATTTCTGAAGCCTATATATTGGCCTTATCCCTGTAATCGAGAGTTTAATCTTTGTACTCGAATTTTTGAATTAATAAAAATTAGGGTTTACCGAAAGGGTGACGGTCGCCATACCGACTCCATAGGTAACCTTTACTGTTCTTCAATTTTTCTTAGTTAATTCTCTTTTAATTGCTTTCTACTATAAATTTATTTGTTTTCTAGATTTGATTTATTTACTTTCATGAATAGAAATAAGATTTTGTTAACTAGAACAATGAGTAGCTAATTTAGCTTAGCTCTAGGATGTAGATAAAATTAGAATCCACCATGTAATTACTCTATAGTATTTTCTTCCTAAATAAAATAATAAAGATATAATATTTTATGAAAAGATTAACATACAAGAACTCGTAGATTAATACTTTGATAGGTTATATTTGAGTTAAGTTTCTTGATAGCCTATACTTAGTTAGGATTTGGGGTTGTTGATTTTTATCTTCTCCATCGAATTATCTAATGATTTAGTTTAGTTTTATGAAAAGTTATATTTTTGATGCATTATACTTGCACACCACTTGATAACACATGCTTAGGACACTTGAAGTAAAAATTAAACTAAAAGATCACTTTTTTATGATAGAAGAAGATAATAGAAGTAATACATGGTTGGAAACTAGTGGATTCTAAATCCTAGGCTAATTAGAATAACTCTCAAATCCGACTTAGAATCCTTTGTTAGTCCGTTAGATTATAAAATTAGTAAGAATCGTAAAACACTTGAGATCTCTGTGGGATGACCTGTAAAGTGCTACATCGATACTGTGCACTTGCAGTTAAATTATCACATCACGAGGCCATATGGCAAACCGCGTGATTTTTATTACTGGAAGAGATACAAGATACAAGACAAAGTTGTAGCCAGGCATAAAACCCTCAATACGCAAAGATAAGCTAGTATGCGATAGACATATCGTCGAGGCAGATCTAAAACACGAGTCTAATTTAAAGTGCGAAGAAGTTCAAAATGCAAAGCTAACTCTCAGCCCTGCGTAAACTTCAAATAAGAAGAAAGCGGTCAATTGAATTACAATACTTATCATAACCATTCAAATGTGGCCCACACAGGGGGTGAGACCCACACCAATAAATCTTATATACAATGCAGAGCTAAACTCCGCATACAATGCGATGATAAGCTAGCGTAAAGTCATCTAAACACGAGACTATGCTGAGGGCCAAAATGTGAAGGTAACTCTCAGCCCTGTTAAGAAGTTCAGAATGCAAGGCTAACTCTCAGTCCTGCATAAACTTCAAGAAATGTAAGGTTAAGGTCTACGTTAGAGACTTAAGGCACCAAGCAATCAGTAGCCTTGAATAATATCTGATGAAGAAGAAGGTGGTCCATTGACATGTAATGGCCCATAACCAATCAAATGAGGCCCACACAGGGGTGGAGCCCGCATCTAGTAAACCTTGCTGTTAAGCCCGCGTAAAGGGATCAAGATGCGAGGCTAATCTCGTGTAAAGTAACTCAAGCGCAATGCTATATCTACATGGAATGCAAAGTTATGCTCGCAACTAAATGCGAGTCTCGGTCAGTGTGCAAGGCTAAGTTGGCGCATGAATCTAACTCAGTGTGTGAGGTTAAACCAGCACATAAGTCCAGCCTAGTATATAATGTGAAATTATACTAGCCCAGTCACGAGGCTATGCCAACTTAAAACGCGAGGCTAAGCCCGTAGTTGTAGGGCTAAGCTTGCATCCTGAATGCACAATAACAAATCGAGTTGTATCAAGCACACATCTCGAGAGCGTTTAACAAGAAAGTTAAATGAAGAACTTTCAAAGAGAGAGACTTGGTCATGGCTATTAAAAGACTGATATCATGACCTACAAGACTAAGGGGAAATTTGAACCCAAATGGGAAGGACATTTTATAGTAGAAGCTATCTATTCAAACGTTGCCTATCGCCTGATCAATCAAGATGGCGACATGATAATGATGCTTATCAATAGCAAGTTTTTGAAGAAATACTACATCTAGCCACCTTCGAAAAAAATGGAAGGGAAGGCTAATAAGTCAACTGCCCTATGCTATTAAAAGCAATGAGAAGATAAATTGAAAATTTCTCACCAACCCTATCATACTGAGAGTAAGAGTATGAAATCAATCGCTCAATACCAAAAAGGTAAAGGAAAGAGGAAACTTTTACATTTAAGACTAAATAAAACCCTTGACAACTCATCATGCTGATGGGAATAGAATGATTAGCCAACACAAATGGCGATTGGTAAAGGCATGTCAAATCTATTATAGCTGAGAGTTTGCTAAAATGTACGTAAACCTGTCATATTAAGCCCTTATCTCTAACAGCGAGATTCAAACCATCTCACCCAAATAAAAAAAAAATCTGTCAAGTTAAACTCTTACATCTGACAGCGAGATTTGAATCATCATACTAACAATAAGCCCCTTGATCCCAACATGATCACTGGCTCTATCTATCAGCCAGGCGAGTCACCGGCTCGGTCTATCAGCTAGGCGAATCACTCCATAATATTAATCCAATCATCTCGGTATATTTAACAATACATCTCTGTCCAAACTCCATGGGTACATTTAACAGTACAACTCTTCCCATGGTTCTTCGATCCTAACCCGGTCATCTTGGTATGTTTAACAGTACACCTCTGCCCATGGTTCTTCGATTCTCGCCTGGTCATCTTAGTATGTTTAACAGTATATCTCTACCAAAATTCTACGGGTACATTTAAAAGTACACCTCTTCCCATGGTTCTTCAATTCTAACACGGTCATCTCGTTATGTTTAGCAGTATATCTTTGCCAAAACCCCATGGGTACGTTTAATAGTATATCTCTGCTCATGGTTCTTCGATCATCCCTTCATAGGTACATCAGCGATACCTCTGTTTATGACTCTGTGACTCTAACCCGGTCACCAAGACTTTGTCTGTTATCCAGACGAGTCAATCTCATAATGATCAACGAAACTTAGCTTGTTATGACAACACCATATCCTTAGCAAGTTTCATCTCTCCAATTTTACTCACTCATTACCACAAACATGTTATACAAAAGACCAAAATGAAATAATGATTTAAATGAAACTAAAATATTTTACTCATTGTTTGTAGGATAAAATGAATAACTCTTCTTAAAAAGGCTTCTGGCTCTAATAGACAGACTGTATTAAGAGCAAAAATCTCGAGGCGAAATTGGCCACCCAAATACGCGAATCTATTGTGTGGTCAACACAAACACGAGGCTGCAAAGCCTCACATCCAAGAAGGTTAAATAAATCAAAAGCTGAAGAAAAATCTAAAGTATTTCAAAATTTTGCTAAACAAATGAAGGAGAAAAATTTTAAAATTTTTGGCGGGGGTCTTGTAGAAAATTAAAAATAAAATTCCCCCTTGCAGGCACGAAACTGGGAACCCAGTCTCACGGGCGCGAGGCTGGCAACCAACCTCACACGCGAGGCTAGCCGCCAGCCTCACGCACAACGAGGCCGGCCTTTGCCTCTAGCACAATAAATTGTTGGACCCCGTCTCGTATGTTTGAAGGGCTATTTTGCTTATTCTACAAATTCTAATCAGAGTCTAAATGATTTTTGGTGCAGGTCAGGACTAGATATGACGAATCACGGAGCAAATCTTATAAAGCAAAAATTCAAATATCTTATCAAGATTACAAAAAGATTCTATTTCTATCTATATGAAAACTCTCTCAATAACTTGGGGCCTATAAATACCCTTTTGAGGGAGTCAAAAAGAACCTTTGGTCAGATCTCTCTCCCGCGCAAGAGTCTGAGTTTCTTTCAAGATCAGAAGAGAAGAACGAGCTCAAGAAATCTCCACCATTACCAAACTTTGACATCAGATCGTCAATGAGGAATGGACCAATCCTCATAGCTGTCTCGATCTCACGATTTTCTGTAAAAGAGAGCGATGTGTTTTATAAGTTCTCTCGTCTGTTTTTCTTTTCTTAAATCTTTTCATTGTAATCGATCAAAGAGAAATTTTTGTAACCTTAACTTTCTTAATGGCAATGGAAAAATCTACGGTTTTTTCTAAAGATAATAAATTTGGAAAAAATTAATTATATGTTAACTTACCTAATTGTCGTGGATGATACTTGAGAGAGAGGTAGTGTTCTCTGGTTGAAAAAAGGAGAAAAGAAGGAGAAAAAGAAATGAAAGAGAAGAATAAAGAGGAAAGAAGTAGAAGGAGAAAGATAATTTTCTTTCTTTCTTTCTTTTTTCTCCCTTCCCGTGAATGATAGAATAGAGAGGGAGAGGGATTTCATTCTCATTAAGAATGCCACACCCACCATCTTTTACCCAGCTCAACCGCCTAGCATTAGGCCATGCACGGCCAAAGTTTGAGGCGGAAATTATCACAATAATTTAGTTATTTATTTATTTAATAATTTAATAATTTTTGTTCTGCATAATATTTTTTTAAATGCTACCAAAGTAATGCAGGGCGTAGTGTTCAATGAGAGAAGTGCTAAAAAATTATCTATTTGCCATTTAGATGTCCAGAATAAATTAACTAAAATTTAGAAGTAATTAGTAGGATAATTTTAATATTATTAATTAGCAAATATGAGAATATATTTCAGGCATGTAAAGAAAATTTTTAAAAATTCTAAATATTAGAAAACTAATAACCATGAAGACTGAATGTCATTTGAAGTTGCGAATTTAAAATTATGTCCACCGAAAGTTATTACGGTGTCTAAAATTAATTTTGGTAGATTTATTCAGTACGATTGGACTCAAAAGAGGAATACAGATAGTTCAAACTTTGGGATATTACATCCTACCCACCTAATAAAAGAATTTTGTCCTCGAAATTTCAAATTGAAAGACATGTCACTATATATGGATATTACTGATTAAAACAGATTTAATTGACGTACCTTATCGTGAGAAAATCTATAGGTATTTTATCCTGATATCATTCTTAAGTTTCCAAGTAGAATTTATTAGTGATTGTGTATCCCATGAAACAAGAAACAACAGTATCACTTTGTTTTTTTGGACTTTCTCCCGTCGGTCGATAATTGCTACGGGTTGCTTCTCATATTTTAGATCTGATTTTAAATCCACCCCGAACTGATCTACTACTTTGTATTCTTCACCCAAATATTTCCTCAACTATGATACATAAAATACATCATGAACAGTTCTTATTTCTAGTGGTAATAATAATCTATAGGTAAGATTTCTAATCCTTTTTGTGATCTCAAATAGTCCGATGTATTTTAGACTATACTTCTCTTTCTTACCAAATCTGATCACACTCTTCATCGGGAATATCTTAATAAATACCTTATTTCCTACTTCAAACTCCAATAGTTTTTGGCATTGATATGTCCATTTCTTTTGTTTGTCTTGGATCGCCTTTATGTGTTCTTTGATAACCTTCACTTGTTCTGTTGCTTATGTAATCAACTCTAATATCAAAATACTTCGTTCTCCAGTTTTATCCCAACACAATGGAGATCTACATTTTTTTCCATACAAAAGTTTGAATGGTGTCATTTTGATACTCTCCTGATAACTATTATTATATAAAAAATTCACTATGTATAAATAGTCTTCCTAAAATCCACCAAAATCTAACACACATGCCCTAAGTATATGTTCAAGTACTTGGATAGTTAGTTTTGATTGACCATTTGTTTGTGGATAGTAAGCTGAAGATAAATTCAAATATGTTCTCAGACTATCCATCAATATCTCCCAATAGTATGATATGAACCTTGTATCCTTATCAGATACAATTCTGACTGGAACTCTATATAATCTCACCTCCTCTTGCAAAACTTTTCTAGCTAATAATTCTATTGACTGACCAATTCTAAATGGAATGAAATGAGCCCACTTGGTCAGCCAATCCACAACTATCCAAATTGTATTATTATCTCTAGTGCTCCTGGGTAAACTTGTAAAAAAAATCCATCGATATTTGTTCCCACTTCCACACTGGTATTGCTAGTGGTTGGAGCAATCTAGCCATTCTCTGATATTCAGCCTTCACTTGCTGCCAAGTGGAACATTTAGATATATATCTGGCAATCTCTTTCTTCATGCCTGACCACCAGAAATACTTTTTCATATCATTGTGCATCTTATTGTTTCTGAAATGTATGGAATATATTGATTTATGAACTTTTTCTAAAATTCTATTTCTTATGTCCCCCTTAGGCACGCATAATCTTTCCTTGAACCTAATAACTCATCTGAGTATATCATCATTTCTGCTCTCTTGCCTACTTCCATTATGTTCTTTAGTCTCTGGAAATTTTGATTTCCAAATTGAGCTTGCTTAATTTTCTCTATTAAGGGTGAATGTAACTGTATCCCCATAAGCTGTACTGTCACTCTTGGTAAAATTACTTCCAATTCCATCTTTCGCATATCCATTAAAAGTTTATTTTGCTGAGTTAATCTCTCCACTGCAGGTCTCCTACTCAGTGCATCTGGCACTATATTAATCCTCGCTGGATGATACTTAATTTCCAAGTCATAATATGCTACAACTCTAATCATCATCTTTGTCTCATATTCAGTTCTTTTTAGTGAAAATATACTTCAAACTTTTATATCAGTGTATACTGATGAGTGTCATATATTGCATATTTATAGTCTTCATATTATCTATTTTGTATATAAATAATGCTACTCGGGTATTTTTAGTGTGTTTTCAGGTAAAACCTGATCCTACTAGGAGATGACATAAACTCAGAACCAGATTAGGAAACCAATTTCAGAAAAGCGCTAAAAGCGAGCAAAACTACAGGATCATGAAGCTGTAGGGACCCAAAGTTCATTACAGTCATTTAGATCAAAGGCAAAGGACTAGAGACTCATGCAGAAGAAAATTGGGGCAAAGCTTGCGCACTTTTACTCCTATCTGGAGGCATTTGCTGCCATGTGGCGGTTGCATGGGGCTCACTCTAGATGAAATTTTTACGAGGTCTTCGATATAATTTTGTAATTACTCACTTATATTCAGATTAGGGTTTGGTTCTTCGATACCTATATATTAGCCATATCCTTGTAACCTAGGATTTTTATCATGTTATTTTGTACTCTTTATTAATTAATAAAATTAGGATTTTTCGAAGGGGTGACGACTGACATACTGCACTCAAGAGGTGACTCCTTTATTTTCAAGGATTTTCTAGTGAGTAGAAATATATAATTGTTTTTTAGATAGATTTAATTGCGTTCTAGTATAGATTTATTTGATTTATAGTATAGATTTCTCTTGCTTTTTAGAAAAATAGAATTTTTTATGGTTTTCATAAATAAAAATAGAATCTTGTTAATTAGGAGTATGAGTAACAAATTAGCTTAGTACTAAGATGTAGATAAAACTAGGGATCAATTATATATTATTCTATTTTTGTTCTCTCTAAAATAAAAATAAATTTTTTTTTTTATGAAACAATAAAAATACAAGAACTTGTAGATTAGAAATTTGATAGATTATACTTAATTTAAGTATTTTGGTAGCCGATACTTAGTTAGGATTTAGAGTTGTTGGTTTTTATTCGTTTTGTTGAATTTATCTAACGATTTAGTTTATGTCTATTAAAAAGTAATTTCTTTGATCGATTATACTTGCACGACACTTGATAGTTCATATTTGGGATGCTTTTAAGTAGGAATTAAACTAAAATATTAGAATTTTATGGAAGGAAAAAAGATAAAATAGATAATATTTGTTGTGAACTAGTGTATTATATCCTAGACTAATTAGAAATGTTCGAAATCAATATAGGCTCATAGTTAACTCGTTAGAACAATAGGAATAGTTAGAATGCAAAAATACTCTAGATCCTTGTACGAACTAGACTCATAGATAATATTGAGATATCATAACCGCTTTCCATGAGTTAATAGATTGACAATATTGAGATCTTGACCTTTCACGATTTTCATTATTTGTATAGTATTTGTACAATAGTTTTTATATTTATTTTATCACCCTTAGGATGTGTATAAGGGCATACACAAATTTAGGTGTGGGGGAGTGGGTTAGGAGATTTTTTTGTGTTTTTCTATGATTTTTAGTTTTTCTAGGTTTTTTATTTTATTTTTAGACTTTTTTAATTTTACACTTTGGATAGTTTTTAGGGTAACTAAAAAATATGAAAAAAAGTAAAAAAATCTTAAAAAAAATATAAAAAGAGTAAAATCTAAGAAAAAGTAAAAAAATATTTTCTTCATAAATCAACCTAATTATAAATAAAAGAATAAATTTAAATTTGAAGTTTGATAGGAGAGTAAATTGGATAATACACTTATAATTTTATAAAAAATAAAAATCCAAAAAATAAATACTGTTAATAGTAATTTTGAGCAATGTATACATCTATCTTTCACTTCACAATAGTTTATTATGTTAAGGATAAAGATGATATTGATTGAGTAGTTTTCTCTCTCTAAACAAGAAAAGAAGAAAAAAAGGATGAGTCTGATATTAAGGCAATAATCCTTAAAAAATAAGAGTATGATCTGAGTAATCGGGTATTTGTATCTAAGCAAGCGTGAATTTTCGCATTAAAGGTGAAATATTCACAAAATAAAAGAGAAAAAAAATATTTAGAGAGAACAGATGAATCATGAGTTTGAGTTTGAGTCCAAAGTCGAAGTAGACTATCACACATGCATGTAGATGTATATGAGCCAATAGATTATCTATTAGTGGGTATTGAAAGATAAGATTTGAATTTTTGATTAAAATGATAGGTGTATTTGATATGATACTTGTTTGAAAACTGATAATCTAAATGCGTTCTTGAGTTTGTATATTAGTGAGATTAATAGAAGAAAATATAAAAAAAAAAAAATTTCTTTCTTTTGTATAAAATTTTTTATTTTTCTTGATTTTTGATTATTCTTATTTTTCTTTTCTTATTTCTTTAATCTAACTTCTTCACGAAGTTTGTGGGTATATTCATTGCAAACCCTCACGAGGCACCACTTGTCTACTAAGATAATCTAGGGGTTTAACGGCTTGTTACACATGCTAAGTGCAATTGCAATTCTTGCGAAAGTGAGATAGGATTTTTCTTTTTTTTTTTAGGTCTAGATTTTATTCAAGAACTAGTAAAAGATAGATGTAGGGATGTGATGAGTGCCATATAGTGCATATTTATAGCCTCCATATTATCTATTTTTTATATAAATAATGCTATCCAGGTATTTTTAGTGTGTTTTCATATGAAACATATTCTTACAAGGAGATGTTATAAACTCAGAGCCGGATTAGGAAACCAAGTTCAGAAAAGAGTTAAAAGTGAGAAAAACTACATGATTATGAAGTTGTAGAGACCCAAAGTTCTTTACAGTCATTTAGATTAAAGACGAAGGACTAGAGACTCATGCAAAAGAAAATTTGGGCCAAGCTTTCACACTTTTGCTGCTATTTGGCAGCATTTGTTGCCATTTGGTGGCTGCATGGGGCTCACTCTGGATAAAATTTTTAAGGGGTTTTTGATGTAATTTTATAATTACTCACTTGTACTCAGATTATAGTTTGTCGCTCTGAGACCTATATATTGGTCATATTCTTATCACCTAGGGTTTTTATCATGTTATTTTGTACTCTTGATTAATTAATAAAATTAGGATTTTGCCGAGGGCGTAACGGCCATCATACTGTGCTCTAGAGGTGACTCTTTTATTTTCAAGGATTTTCTAGTGAGTATAAATATTTAATTATTTTTTAAATAGGTTTAATTGCTTTCTAGTATAGATTTATTTGCATTGTAGTATATATTTCTCTTACTTTCTAGGAAAATAGAATTTTTATGGTTTACATATATAAAAATAAGACTTGTTAAATAGGAGTATGAGTAACTAATTAGTTTAGTCTTATGATGTAGATGAAAGTAGGGATCAATCTTATATTATTCTATTTGTGTTCTCTCTAAAATAAAAATAAAAAATAAGATTTTTCTATGAAACAATAAAAATACAGGAACTCATTGATTAGAACTTTAATAGGTTATGCTTAATTTAAGTATTTTGATAGCCTATACTTATTTAGGGTTTGGAGTTGTTTGTTTTTATTCATTTTATTGAATTTATCTAACGATTTAGTTTATTTCTATTAAAAATAATTTCTTTGATAGATTATGCCTGCACGACACTTGATAGTCCGTACTTAGAATTCTTTAAGTAGGAATTAAACTAAAAGATCAAATTTTTATGGAAAATAGAAGATAAAATAGATAATATTTGGTTGTGAGCTAGTAGATTCTATATCCTAGACTAATTAGGAAAGTTCAAAATCAATCTACACTGATAGTTAACTCGTTAGAATAATATGAATAGTAAGAACGCAAAAATACTTTAGATCCCTGTGAGAACGACTTACAAAGTGCTACTACCAATACTGTGCACTTGCAATAAAATTATCACGTCAAGTTTTTGGCATCGTTACCAGGGATCGATGGTGTTTTCTGATTTTTTCTAATATTTTACGGGTTAACAATGTGTGTCGAGTGCGCAGAGATCTGATACTACAAATACAGGAAGCTAAAAGGGATCAGAGAAATATCTTCTAATTACTGTGAAAAGAAGATTGTCAAAATCCCTAATTTTGCCACTCAATAGCGGCATTTGCAGCCAATTAGCGGTAAAAATTTCAAAGATCTATCCCACTTTTTTCTTGTTTTGTGTTTTTGGTCTCTTGTTATAAAACAAAAAAACTTCTCAACCTTTTCTCTTTCTTTTCCATCTCTTTCCCTCTCCACCTCTTCAAAAAAAAAATTTGAAAGAAAAATATTTCAAAATCAATTTTCTGTATTTGGATGCCCTCATTGTCGTGATTCATATCATAATTATAATCAGTGTTCATGGATATGAAGTTTGTTAGGACTAGATTATGATCAAATTCACACCACATATCATAAACTTACGTGTGCTTCTTATGCACAAAATTACAATTATGAATGGATGAATTATTCTAATCAAGAGTCATATTAAAAGAGTTCTCTATCTGAACCTTTCTTCATAAACTATTCATTTTCATGTTCTAAATTCAATCATGAACAAGATATTCAATTGAACATGTTAGATGAAAGCAATGTTGAAAATAACGCAATATGAAACCCGTTATATTGCGTTACGTAACCTAACAGAACCTCAACGCTATGTAACAATTGAAAATAACTCAGTGCACCGTAACAGTACGTTTTTTACGTTATTTTATATTATATTACATAACGTTATATAAAATTACGTTATGCTATGTTATTTATAATTATTTTTTAGTAATTTATATATTATTGTTGATTATTAGCAAATTGTTGTAATTTTTTACTTAATTAGTTGTTGGTTTGTTTGATTGCTTGTGAAATATCTAACTTGTTAATTTAAGTTAGTTTCCTTATTCACTTATTGTATTTCTTGTCCGGTTGCTGAAAATTACTCATTGATTCTATTGAATTTTTAACTTCACTGAAATCAAGAATTATAAATAAGATGAATTGAACATTACAAAATATAAATTACAACAATGATAATAATTAGAATTGAAATAAAAAATTAGAATCTTACTTTCTTATTTAAATGATAAATGGAATTATAGTTGCAGACTTGATATAATTTATGAAGATATGTGAAAAAACTTAATATACATTTGAATAAATTATATATTACAAAATAATTTTATGTTCTTTCTTTGATATCTTAAATCTATTTTTTAATTTATAAAAATTATTTTATATTGTTTTATATTTATTTTTATTAAATAAATAGGAAATTGCATAACCTACGTTAAGCATTACACTATATGTGACATACCTTAACAAAGGCAAAACGTTACGTTACCTTATCGCTATTTTAAACATTGGATGAAAGATTAAAAAGACTAGAAGTAAGGTATACATGTCATGAGAATTTACTGATAACTACTTCACGTATGTCATCAAATATGTACACGGATCTATCATATCCTTCTTCAAATTTCACTCATGATCTCAAGATACAATTATTCGTGGAAAAAAAAAAATTAAAATCATGAGACTAAAATCATTCTCTCAAATTGCATCTTATATGGGGCATACACAAGTTTAGGTGTGGAAGTTTTGCTAAAATCATTCTCTCAAATTGCATCTTATATGGGGCATACACAAGTTTAGGTGTGGGGGAGTGGTTTAGCGGATTTTTTTGTGTTTTTCTAGGATTTTTATTTTATTTTTAGATTTTTAGATTTCTCTATTAGTGAGTATTGTAAGATAGGATTTGAATTTTTTATTAAAATGATAGGTGTATTTGATATGATACTTGATTTGAAAACTGATAATCTAAATGCGTTCTTGAATTTATATATTAGTGAGATTAATTGAAGAGAAAATCAAAAAAAAAAATCTTTCTTTCGTATAAATTTTTTTATTTTTCTTGATTTTGGTTATCCTTATTTTCTTTTTTTATTTCCTTGGTATATTCACTACAAACTCTCACAAGACACCACTCGTCCACTAGGGTAATCTAGGGGTTTAATGTCTTGTTGCACATGCTAAGTGCAATAGCGATTCCTGCGAAAGTGATGTAGGATTTTTCTTTTTTCTTTTAGGTTTAGGTTTTACTCGAGTACTAGCAAAAGATAGGTGTGGGGGTGTGATGAATGTCATATATTCAATATTTATAACCTCCACATTATCTATTTTTGTATATAAATAGTATTACTCGGATGTTTATAGTGTGTTTTTAGGTGAAACCTATTCCGACAAGGAGATGACATAAATTCAGAGCTGGATTAGGTAATCAAGTCTAGAAAAGAGCTAAAACTGAACAAAACTATAGGATCATGAAGCTATAGAGACCCAAAGTATCAAAGGCAAAGGACTAGAGACACATGTAGAAGAAAACGGGGCTAAGCTTTCACACTTTTGCCTCTATTTGACGGTATTTGTTGCCATTTGGCCGCTACATGGGGCTCACTCTGGATTAAATTTTTATAGGGTCTTCGATATAATTTTGTAATTACTCACTTGTACTCAGATTAGGGTTTGGTTCTACGAGGTCTATATATTGGTCATATCTTTGTAACCTAGGATTTTTATCATGTTATTTTATACTCTTGATTAATTAATAAAATTAGGATTTTGTTGAATGGGTGACAGCCACCATACTGTGCTCCAGAGGTGACTCCATTGTTCTCAAGATTTTTTTTTAGTGAGTAGAAATATTTAATTGCTTTTTGGATAGATTTAATTGCTTTTTAGTATAGATTTATTTGCATTTTAGTATAGATTTCTCTTGTTTTCTAGGAAAGTAGAATTTTTTATGGTTTTCATAAATAAAAATAGGATTTTGTTAATTAGAAGTATGAGTAACTAATTAGTTTAGTCCTAAAATGTAGATAAAACTAGGGATCAATCTTATATTATTTTATTTGTATTCTCTCTAAAATAAAAATAAAAAATAGGATTTTTCTACGAAACAATAAAAATATAAGAACTCGTAGATTAGAACTTTAATAGGTTATGCTTAATTTAAATACTTTGATAGCTTATGCTTAGTTAGGATTTGGAGTTGTTGGTTTTTATTCGTTTTGTTGAATTTATTTATCGATTTAGTTTATTTCTCTTAAAAAGTAATTTCTTTGATGGATTATGCTTGCATTATACTTGATATAGTCGATACTTAGGATGCTTTAAATAGGAATTAAACTAAAAGATCATATTTTATGAAGAAAGAAGATAAAATATATAATATTTGTTGTGAACTAGTGGATTCTATATCCTAAACTAATTAGAAATGTTCGAAATCAATATAGACTCATAGTTAACTCATTAGAATAATAGGAATAGTAAGAATATAAAAAAACTCTAGATCCCTGTAGGAACAACCTGCAAAGTGCTACTACCGATACTGTGTACTTGCAGAAAAATTATCACATCATATACATCTACTCCCTATCTTAGTAAGTAATGTCACTAAATCTTTAAAGTATGAATTACCGCTGCTAACTCAAAGTCATGAGTCGGATAATTTCTCTCATGAGGTCATAATTGTCTTGATGCAAACTTAACCACTCTTCCATTTTGCATCAACACACATTCCAATCCCTATTTTGAAACATTACTATAGATTTTTATTCCTCCAGAATTATTCAGAATTGCCAACATTGGTGTTGTTGTTAGTCTCTGTTTTAATTCTTCAAATGACTTATTACATTCCTCTGTCTAGATATATTCCACTTCTTTCCTAGTCAACTTAGTTAGAGGGGATGTAATTTTTGAAGAGTCTTGTACAAACCGCCTACAATATCCAGCAATCCCCAGAAAACTTCAAATCTCTGACACTGATTTTGGTATTGACCAATCTATTATAGTTTCTATCTTCTTAAGATCGGCTGATACACTATCTCTAGAAACTATGTGACCCAAAAAAGCAACCATATCCAACCAGAATTCACATTTACTCAGTTTTCCATACAACTTTTGCTCTTTAAGAATCGGCAAAATGATTCTCAAATACTCTGCATGCTCTTCTCTATTGTAGGAGTAAATTAATATATCATCAATAAACACCACCATAAATTTATATAGATACTGAGCAAAAATATGCTTTATTAAATTCATAAATGCTGTTTAAGCATTAATCACCCCAAACGATATCACCAAATATTTATAATGACCATATCTGGTTCTAAATGCGATATTTGGAATATCTTCTATTCGGAACCTTACTTGATGGAACCCAGAACGAAGATCTATCCTCGAGAATACCCTTACTCCTCCCAATTGATCAAACAGATTAGCTATCCTAAGTAATGGATATTTATTTTTGATTGTTACTACATTCAAAACCCTATAATCCACACACAAATTTTGACTCCCATCCTTCTTTCATGCTAATAAGATGGGAGCTCCTCAAAGTGAAACACTAGGTCTCACAAAACCAAAATTTAATAACTAATTTACTTGTCTCTTAACTTCTTCTAGTTCTGCAACTCCCATTCGATAAGGTGGCTTACAAACTGGTTCAGTTCTAGTCTACTGTGGTAGTCCACGTATCTCTTCAGGAGATATATTTAAGAATTTAGATACTACCAGAATCATTCGTTCTCCTATTTCCATAGCTTCCAAAGCTCCTCCCTTTGAGGACACCTTGGATTCAACTGATTGTAGAGATTGATTTCCACCAACAAATTCAAACTCTAAACAACCAAGAATCTAAAATGTTACTCTTCTTCTCCTACAATCTATTATCGCATAGAAGATACTCAACCAATTCATGCCTATGATAGCATCATATCCTCCCCCATTGATAATATAGCAAGTTGGCATAAAATTCTCTTCCATTAAAAACTAAGGGATATAGTCTACATTTTTTATTAGTCATGATACTACCATTCCCAGTCTTAATATACCTCCCTACAGGTAAGAATACAAAACCAATAGAATTACAAAAAATAAATATGATGGAGATAAAACAGTGTGAAGCTCCAGAATCAAACAACACAGTCACTTGTGTATTGCCAACTAAAATCGTACCTAGTACAACTCCTCTAGTGGTCTGAACTTCCTCAGCATTTATCAGTCTAACCTTCCCCTACTTCTATCCTGCTCCCCCTTTGCTCTAGCATAGGCTTGTTGTATTATCTCCATGGATTTTTTCTGGTTCGATCGTTCAGTCCTCCAAACCGGTAGTTCCATCGCAACCGGTCTTGATGCCTGCTGATAAGGAGCTCCAGCTACTGGTTGTTGCATTGACTATGCCCTCAGACACAGTTACACGATGGTCTGCTGACTCGCATATCAGACACAATCATAGAGCTCTTCTACACTACTTCCGAACATACCCTAGCATATTGCAGAAACTGCACACTAAAGGACCTCCTTTGTCAGCCACTACTTGTCGCTTCACTGGGGGTCATCCAAACTTCTGGGAAGAACTCGCACCTTGATTAAATGGCCTTCTGAATGTCGCCGGCCTCGCTTCCATAGTTACTTGCTCCAGGTGACATGCTGCTTTGAACATCTCTGAGTATGTCTTGTAGTTATGGCTTGCTAGATGCTCCTTTAGATGATACCTCAATTCTTATTGGAACATATGTGCTCGCTCCTCTTCATCTGCTACTAGGTTTGAGGCAAAATGACTGAGCCTCACGAATTCTACAGCATAAGCATCTACAATCCGATCTCTTTGTTGCAGTGCTAGAAATTTTTTTCTCATTTCTTGTCTTGCTGATGCATAAAAAAAAATCTGGCAAGAAATGCCTCCACAAACTTCTCCCAGGTTAGGGTTTCCTGGTGCTTTACTTTTATGGCAAGCCATCATGTTTTGGCTATATCAGTCAACTGAATACATACTCTCTCTACTCAATTTTCTTTTGAAATTCTTGTTGCCCTTAAAAGATTCTCCATATCTACACTTTACTATTCAGTCTTCAGTGGTCCTTCTGTCCAAAAAATACTGATGGATGTAGTTTTTAAAAATTTGATATCATTCCGGTTCTTTCCGGCTCAACATTCTTTCTAATATCATTGTCATGGTCTGTTATGTCTGTGTTACTCTTTGCATAGGTTCCTATTATCAGAGTCTCATCTATAGGACTTGAACTCGTACTCGCAGAAAATTGGATCAACATTATTCTGAAACAGACAAGAAAAATAAATAAATAAAAGAAATTCAAGATAGATATCTCAAACAAAATATAAAACAATAGGATAGATATGATACTAGATCGAATAGATATTAAAGAAATAGGAACAATTATAGAGAATGAGTCACATGCATGTTCTTATGTGGCAGTAGTCTTATAGCCTTCCACCTAAACCTAGGTTCTGATACCACACTATAACGCCCCCGTTTTTCAGTCGCTTTTCAAAATGGAGGATGCTATTTAAAATCTATACTAAAAAATTCAACAGTTACAGGATCTTAAAATAACCGCAACTACTGTTAAAATCAAAAAAAATAAATAACACGTCTAAAACTGAAAAGATTTCATTCATACAAAGAGTTAATTATATAAGATGGCACACTGGTATGAATATGAATACAAAAAAGAAAAGTAGTGTCAAGGCAAAAGAAATATAAATAAATATATACAAAGTGTCTCTAGAAGGTACTTCACTTGTCTATTGTCGCTTGGTCTGTTCAATGAAGTAAGGGTCTTCAGTTGGGGTTAGGTTTCCCTTCTACGCTTTTCAAATATGGGTTCAAAACCTAGGAGATTAAATCCTGTAAGTAACACTTTAAAGAGAGAAAATATGTACTATTATAGAATATGACTATCAGTATACGTGGACATGCTTATGTAAGTAGTGTTCGTGAATATATAAATTAAACATGTAAATAAGTATAAATAAATAATGCATAAATAAATAAACGAACATGATAATAATTAGTCTATTTAATTTAATTATTTATTTTATTGGTCTTAGTTATCGTTCAACTTAATTAAAGAAACTGTATAGATAAATAAGATAGCGCTATTCTCCATTGTCCTATAAGTGTCCGTACATACCGGGTCCCGACCTCAATCGCATAGCACTGAACCATACCATACCGCTAGGTATTCAATTCAATTTCCATACTGTATTACAGTAACGGACATACCACATTGGATATCAATTATCAATTGGCAATCCAGTATCACTCAGGCAGCTGCAGTAAAAGATTCTCGGCCTTAACATTGTAATCATTCCTTATATGACATGGCCCTTATCAATTATATAATTGTTCTCCATCCACGAGTTCTTAATACATTATGCATATGACTTATAATATCATAACATAATTTATTTTATATTATATTTGTTTGTTTATTTTCTTTACATTTTTTAATTATCTTTCAATTCATGTTAACATGCTTACGTCTCCACGACTGTACATGACTTGTGCTATCATAGCACATGACTTGTAACATCATAATACATAACTTGTATCATCATAGCATAATAAATTCAATATCTGTGTCATTTTGATAATATTAGTGCACAAATATATATATATATTCAAAATTGCCTCAATAATCTGGTTTAGTTCCAAATTTTGAGCTAAGTGCATCATGTAATAATACCACATTATTTCTAAGCCCAAACTTATAGACTTATTCTATTTTTAGTCTCAATCATATATATATATATATATATATATATATATATATATATATATATATATATATATATATATATATATATATATATATATATATATATGATTGTTTTTCTTTGATTCGTTTTCAATTAATGTCCAACCCCAATTTAAGTCCAAATCCATAAATTATTATTTATTTTATTTTATTATTTATTATTATTATCTTTCATCAGAGGATATTGCAAGTCTTCTTTCTTTGGAAATCCCTCCTCGGTGTCTTACTGTCCATAAGCAAAATCAGACTTAATCACCCCGGACTTCTCTGACTCCTTTATAGATACTTTTTTCTTATTTTCGACAGCAAGTTCCTAATGAACACTATCCTCAATGGCTTCTTCTCATCATCAAAACCCTTGTCTCCTCCTTCGACACCAGAGTCTCCACTGCCAATTACACAAAAAATTTTATCCATGAACACCCCCGAGCACATCTTCTTTGGCCTATTCATACTAAGAAGAGTGGTCCAAGAATGTAACTTGAAGTTGTAAAGCTCCGCTGAGCTCAATATATTGCCATAAACATATGCCCCACTAGCAATGATTACCTTCTCTCCCAAGCTAGTTGACCTAAACAGGCACCTTAGAGCAGTTACTCTGATGGCAGGGGGCCACAAATTAGTCAAAATGCTATACTTGCGCAGAATATGGGAGAGAACGACCTTCCCAAACACGAGAAGCACTGTCCCTACAACTAGTGACTCCTTATCAAAGCACATGAAGCACTCGTCAGACGGTACTGGGGGCAAGACGATCCAGCGAGGTGCGAACGGGTCATAGGCCACCCATTCAAAGAGGTTGCAGGAGATGTCTGTTTGGCACTAAAAGAAAGAATATCAGGGGTAGATCGCCTTAGTTGTAGGGACCACTTTGTGTGATAATCATGTCCCTTGGCCGAACAATGCTAGAATTAAGGGAAGAACTAGATAATATGAACAAGCTCTGAAAGACCTTTGTATTTTGGTGGCTACTAATACCATCGAAGGGGACATATGTTATTTTTGAGGTTAAATGACAATAAGGTGTCATCTTGTATATTTTATAGAGGAATGAAATATTACATTGTAGATATGAGCGCATATATATATATATATATATATATATATATATATATATATATATATATATATATATATATATATATATATATATAATTTAATATAACACACACATATATATGAATGTATATTAGAGTAAAACAAAAAGAAGACAGAAAAGACAAGAAAAGGAGAGGGTTGGAGGGGACAGAGATATAGGGTAGAGTCATTATCTATGTGGCCAAGCTTCTATATAGTAGTTGATGCAGTGGATGATGGAAACCGTATCGCAAACACTGTTATGGAATATTCAGTTGTTATGCTCAGTCCATATGCACCAAAGTATCGTAATTGTAATGGCATCCCAATTAGTAGCAATGTTCAATAAGACTCTTCTTCTCCATCATTGATACCAGAGAGTTTGTAGGGATGGTGGTAGATGTGGGAGACCACAGTAACAAAAAATATTGCAATATTTGGTGAGTAAATTGACAGAGTAAAAAGAGGTGATTTGAGGTTTCTAGAATGGAGAGACATGGTGGACAGTTGAAGGAGGGAGATATGTTATGACGTGTGAGAATGTCTGAGGTGGGCAAGCAATCAAGTAAGGCGAGCCATGTAGTGAATTTTACTTTGAGAGGAGTTGATGAAGCCCAAATTACCGAAGCTGGTATATTTTTTGGAAGTGGCGGCTTTATGTCGTGGTATAGAGATGTCATCGACAATTGTTCATTGTTGGTGAGAGTCCAAGTGAAGTGATCAGGAGAGGGGTGAGGAGTTGAAGGGGGGTAGTAGTTGTATTATTGAGGAGAGGGCTTGCAGGTTTGGAGGGGAAAGGTGGTGGTTGAAGGAGAGGGCCTAAGTGTTATTGCAAATTTGAGATGTGATTGTGGCAGACTGATTAGAGGTTATTTGGAATAGGGAGGAAAAGGCCATAGCTAGAGTTTGGTTTCTAATCCAGTGGTCGGTCAAAAATTTTATTTGATCTCCTATCCCATTGTATACATGTCGAAGGCCAAGTTTGAAGTAGATGGGGCATTTAATGACACCTTGCCAGAAAGGGAACATATAGTGGAGGTGTTGGGAGAAAATCCATAGTGCGACTGTATTGGTAGTAGTTGAGGTGGATGAGGAAGCACCAAGGTAGGGGTTTGGTTGGTTGGAGAAAGCACCACCACCATTTGGAAATTTCAGCAATGTTAAAAAATTCGGGATTTCTGATACCTAGTCCACTCTGGGTTTTGGATTTGTAGACTTGGTTCCAATTTACTAGACATGTTCCATTAGTTATATTATTGTTTCCAGTCTATAAGAAGGCTCTTCAGATTTTATCAATTTCTTTGATTACCCACTTAGGTAAGAGGAAGAAGGACATGTGGTGAAGCGGAATGGATGTAAGAATAGGATTTACTAAAACCAATAGACCGCTTCTTGAGAGATTTTTTTCTTTCCAGGAGAACAATCATCATCTTATTTTGTCTATAAGTAGTATGAATTTACTCCTACTAAGTTTGGTGACTTTTAGGAGGATCCCCAAATAGGTGAAGGGCAGGGAGCCAATTTGGCATTGCAAGATGGTTGAGGCATTGTGTAATTGGGCATCTGATGTGGTACCAATTTTGTAGATGTGTGATTTATCATAATTGATTTTGAGCCCTATCATAATCTCAAACAATACTATAATGATTTTGAGGTTGATGAGGGAGGATGTGTCTAGTGGGGGTAAGGATGAGTGTGTCATTTGCATATTGTAAGCAGCATAGGTGTTGATTAAAAGTACTAACATGTTGGAGGACAGATGAAGTTAACCAGGATAGATGAAGTCCCTTTGGTGACGCACTTAGAAATCCGTTGACACCATTTTGATCCAAAACCCCGAGCTTCTAGGGTTTTGAGGAGGAACAGCCAGTCAACCGAGTCAAAAGCCTTTTAGATGTCTAGTTTGAGGAAAAGAGCGGCCTATTTCTATTTTGAATATGCTGCAATCATTTTCCTGAGTAGCAGCAATAGTGTATAATGTTGACCATTTTTTGAGGAAAGCAGTCTGCAAGGGATTAGCTAGTTGATCAATAATGGGTTGCAGTCAATTGGAGAGGACTTTGGTGATGATTTTGTGTGGGGTGTTAAGGAGACTTATTTTGGTCTAAAGTTTTTTGGTTCATTTGCCCTTCTATTTTGGGAATTAAGGTGATATATGCAAGATTCAGGCGTAACATGTCCATGTTATTGTTGTAAAAGGACTGAAAGATATCCATGAGATCATTGCACACTAAGTGTTAGAACTTCTGAAAGAAATGGAAGTTGAATCAATCGGGTCTAGGGGCTTTGTCTGCGCCGAGACTAAAATTTGTTTTTTTTTAATTTTCTCTTCTGAAAAGGGTTGCTAAAGGTAATCAGAAAAAGACTTGGGTGGGGCAGGTGTAAAGATATTCCTAGGTGCCATAACATTTTCCAATGCCATATTAGTCTCTCCAAGTAAGAAGCAGTTGTATCTTGTGAAAGTGCTGAGGATGGTTGGCTGGGTTTGGTGTGCGATATCTCCTTTCTTAACAAGGGGGATGTGGTTTTTGTGCCAATAGTGATTTGTAATCCGATAGAAATACTTAATGTTGGCATCACCTTCTTTCAACCAATGAGTTTTGGATCCTGACTTCCACATGACTTCTTCGAGAATTTGAATTTTGTCTAATTCAAGTAATAGTGATGAGCGGTGTTGGCTTTCCATAGTGGTGAGAGGTTGACTATCAATAATGGAGTCCATGACTTCAATTGAGGATAGGATATCCCGCTTTCTTTATTTTATGTTGCCAAATTGGCTTTTGGCCCATCGCCTGAGGAATTTGCATAGTGCTCTAAGTTTTGACGTTAGTCGAGCACCCAGGTCGGGGTTGGCAGGAGCTAGTGAGTGCCAAAAGGAGGATACATTTTGTTCGAAATTTGGATAAGAAGTCCACATGTTCTCAAAGCAAAATAAGAGGGGATGTGGTGTTTTTGTGCCTGTGTTGAGGATCAGAGGGATATGGTCTAAGATCGGTCTAGGTAGAGCCTTAGTGAAAGAAAGAGCAAAAACATCATTCCAGTTTTGAGAATATAGAAAGCGATCTAGCTTAGCACATGATGGAGATTAATGATCATTGGTTCAAGAAAATTTTTGACCATAGAGAGGGGACGTTATGAGTGAGAGCTCTGTGATTAGATCCTTAAAATCTGCCATATTGTGAGATGAAGTTCTGGTCCTTGCCTTTCATCAACAAAACGGGTGATATTGAAATCACCCCTGAAAAGCCAAGGAGCTCTTGCCCACCTTGCAATAGCTCATAGCTCGTCCCAGAGTTTAGGGCGATCAAAGTTCGCACATGGGATGTACACTGAGGATATAACTATAGTGGTAGTGGATCCTCATATACATAGGCAAGCAGACAATATAAATTCTCCTACTAGTTCACTAATACATTTGAAGAGATCCTCCTTCCAACTTATGAGTTGGCCACCTGTAGCACCAATTGAGTCCAAATAGATCCACGAAGTAATATGGAAACCCCCAATAGATTGTAAGAGTGTATATGTGGGAGAAGAGAGTTTTGTCTCTTGAAGTAGGACAATATCACATTTATAAATATTTAATATATTTCTAATACTAGATCATTTAGAGGGACACCCAAAACCTCTTACATTCCAACTTAAATAGCAAAAGAAGTTGGTTACACAAAAGAAAACTGTCTCTAATTTGTCGATTTCCTGACGACGTTGCGAATGCTAGCCAACACGTCCCATCACTCTGAATAATGTATCCACATGCAGAGTTAAGCTTCAGCAAGTCCTCGCCTCTTATTTTGCCATAGGAGTCAGAGGGTTGTAGTGAACCATAAGGAGCGTCTAGTGGGGGTGTGTCTAGGAGGAGGGATCTCCAAACGTGCCTTTGAGCAACTATTCTGATATGCTCATTGGTTGAGATTGGTCCTTCATTTAGAAGATTGCGAGAGCTCCTCCTTAGGGAGCGCGTGGCTAAAGAGATATTGTGGTGACATGTGCAGACCGTCCCATTTGGTGATATGGTTTGGAGTGGGAGGACTGAAATTGGTGGAGATGTTGTTTTGCTGTTGTCTTTATATAGAGAGAATATAATAATAGGAGAGTCAGATAGAGAGAGGGAATATAAGAATCATCATCATCAGAAAAAAAAGGAGAATTGTTTGTCTAAGGGGGAGGGGGAGGTTGAGAATAGCGGTCTTCTAAGTGGTTTACTAATTGGAGGAGAACCGTGGATGGCTGCTAGTTGGGAAGATGGTGATTGGGTGAGAGGTATATTATTTGTGTTGGAGATGTGAGCTTGTGGTTGCCGGTGGTGAGGAGGGGAAGGCGAGAACATCTCAAATTGTGGCATTTGTGGTTGAAGTGTGCTTGAGTTTTGGCTTTGAGGAATCTCAGAATTAATGGGCTGACTGGGCCGAGCTTGAGTGGGAAGGATTTGTAAATCATTAGAAGGTTGGGTGAAAAAAAGAAAAGAAGGCGGTCGGTTTTGATTTGGGGAGGAATGGAGATTTTTGGGGCCCATTAGATAACGTGTCGGGAGGATTTGGAGGGAGGCAGGTCATAGAGGAGTGGGGCTTTTTATGGAGATTTTGGTGGGGCCCACTATGGCCCCCTTATTCGGGCTAGCCAGCTCGGATCAGGCTAACACATCCCAGCTGGCAGACCTAGATGGGTGGCATTGATCCGCGCTGGCTAGCCCGGATCAGGGGGCTAGAGATTCTAGCTCCCTATCCAGGCTAGCCAGCCCGGATCAATATCATTGATCCAGGTCTAATAGCCTGATCAACCACATTGATCCGGACTGTCTAGCCCAGATAGGGAGCCAGAGCCCTTGCTCCTTGATCCGGGTTTACAGTCCTGAATCACCTAAAAGTGATCCGGGTCTGTAAACCCAAATCAAGAATATAGGGTCAAAGATACTCTGATACAATGCGTACAACTTGGAATACGGAAAATTAATAATATACCAAAGCAAATATAATTACTTGTCTGTGTTTCATATCCCCAATTTGGTATCAAAACACAAAATATCAACAATTCATTCATAACTTCAAAGACAAAGAACAACAGTAACATAAATTCTACGTATCAACAATTCATTCATAGCTTCAAAGATTTAATTAAAGAGTGATATCCAAGACTACAAGTTCATTTCTATAATATGTTGCTTGACTATAACTTCATTTCCATGATACGACAAAATAAAATCAATATATGTTCCATGCTAACAACTTCCTTTCCATGTTGACATGAACAATCATCGTAAGCTATAGTTTGAGAATCTATTAAAAACAAAAACCCCACGAATTCTAGGTTCATCGTTGCTTCCGAGCGGGTTGCTTCCTTGTGGGTTGACGGCGTCATGCAGAGTTGGGATCTTCGATGAGGGTCTGCGATACGGGATGTAATACTGTGTCAACATCAGCTTGTGTGCACCCGGTCAGAACTGATTTTATCTTGACGAGGGCATTATAGAGCAAACTCGGACGTCTCTTGCTTGCGATCTCGCCTGACTCTAAGAAAGGATCAATAATTGTTATAGCTTCATGAATTATCTACATATATTATGACAAAAAGCATTTATAATTACGATTATACTTGATAAAATCACAGAGAGTTAAAAATCAAATTCCTACCTCTTGAAACAGATTGAGATGAGTTAGAATTATGGTTCATTATTGGTTGACTCGAAAGGGTATCTGGCCCCCGCTCACTCAGCTGTGTAGCTACTGTCCAATTTGTTGCTCTATATTTTTGATCGACTGAGAAGTTGTAAGAAGTAGTCGGTCTGTTGTATAAAGTCAGTAGACACTTTCATTGAATTTTGCATTTGTATACTAAATTGAATGCTGTCTTGAAAAGGTTCTCCATATTTCTTTCAAATGTAGTTAGCCGTCTATCATTATCATTGTTAGACCCCTGCTGTAAATATGATTGATTATGTGCAGGTGGTCTATTCTAGCTATTCCCTTGATTTGTAATATTTGGGTGTTAATATACACCTACATTAGGTCTCGAAAACTGACCATTGGGTGGAGACTGCATGTTAGAGTTAGCGACTCCCTGATATTGGCCCTGACCCCATGAGAGATTTGGATGGTTCCTCCATCCCGAATTATTTGTAGGAGCATAAGGATTGTTCATGTGTCGTTGATAAAAGGCGTTAGCATGCTCAAGTATTTGACCCATGGGATTCATTAATAATAGACACTCCTCCATAACATGGTTCGAAGTTCTATAGTTGAAATATGTGAGAACTTGTATTTGATTGACTTGACCACCGGTAGAGTGTTAGGGTCTCCAATGCCTCAATTCTCCTTATAAAGGTTGCAATTTTAGCTTCGGCAGTTATTGAGCGTCGACACTTTGGATCCCACCCATGTTTAGAGAAATCGATGCATTGGGATTCTTAGTAGGACTGTCCTACTGCATAGTTTCTCATGATAGGTTCTCAAAGAAGTCCCAAGCTTAATCCTCATTCTTTCTCATAAACTCCTCCTGACACATAGACTCAAGAAGAGTTTTGGATATGTAATCGAGTCCTTCATACACGATTTGACACAACCGCTACTTTTTTACCACATGGTGGGGGCACTGAGCAACAAATCTTTGAACCGTTCTAAGTATTTCTAGAAGGGTTCTCCCGGCATTTGACGGAATTGATTAATTTGATTTTGAATTTTTGCCATCTTGTGTGTAGGATAATACTTCTTGAGAAAAACTGTAATAAATTTATTCCAAGTAGTGATTGAATCTATAGGCATACTATACAACCACTTCTTAGTATTATCCTTGAGAGCGAATGGAATGAAGTACAACTTAATTGCATCCTTCGATAAGTGTTGTAGTTTAATCTTCACGCACACTTTCTAAAATTCACGGATAAAGAGATATGCATTCTCATAAACAGAATTAGCGAACTTAGGAAGCTTGTTAATATATTACGGTATTAGTTCATAGTGATTACCCACTGTGTATGGAAGTTTGATGCATAATGGTAGTGATGTGCGCAACGGGTAACATCGATCCTAAAGGATCGGGATCGATTGGTCTATCTTATCTCCTATGAACAAATCTAATCTCACAAGTCGACCAAATTGATCACAAGTCTAATGTGGCATTAACCAATGACTATGAGTGGATGCGTGAATTTCCTAGACTAATGTAAGAAGTGAGGTGTGGTGAGATTAAATGGTGGAAGAAATATGATCAAAGAAGAAAATTGATCTTAGTGTTTCTACTTTTTTATTTTTTTAATTTTTTACAAAACCAGTAACCAAAAATACAGAACCGGAGAAAAATAGGGGGATATTGTCACTAGAATTACCACCAAATGGCGGCTATTGCCGCTTTTTGGCGGCAAAATCAGGGAGTTTGGCTCCCTACTTTTTACAGTATACTCCTAAGGCTTCTCTTCCCATTTTACTTTCTGTATCTGAACTTCCAGATCCCTTAGCACTCAACATATATTGTTAACCCATAAAACATTAGAAAAAGCAAGAAAATACCATCGATCTCCGGTAACGGCGCCTAAACCTTGATGTGATAAATCTACTGCAACCACACATTGTCAATTGTAGCGCAAACAAGTCATTCCCACGAGAATCTAAGGTATTTTGCTATCTTACTAATCTTATTATTCTAACGAGCTAACTATATGTTCTAAATTGATGTTTGTAGTTATTTTAATTAGCCGAGGATATGGAATCTACTAGTTTCTAACCAAGTATTACTTCTATTATCTTCTTCCTATCATAAAAACTGACATTTTAGTTTTAATCTTTGTTTTAAGCAGTCTAAGTATAAACTATCAAGTGGCGTGCAAGCATAACTTATCAAAAATACTACTTTTTATAAAAATAAATTAAATTATTAGATAATTCTATGAAGAAGATGAAAATCAATAATCTCAAACCCTAACTAAGTATAGATTATCAAGAAACTTAATTTAAGCATAACCTATCAAAGCATGAATCTACGAGCAGTTGTATTTTAATCTTTCCATAGAAAAATCATGTCTTTATTATTTTATTTTAAAAAAATAAAAATTAATTACATGCTTGATTCCTAATTTCATCTATATCCTAGAGTTAAATTAAGTTAGCTACTCATGTTATTAATTAAAAATCCTATTTTTTCAATGAAAGCTATTAAAAATCCTATCTCTAAAGCTCGGTATGGTGGCCGTTACCCCTTCGGCAAAAGCCTAATCTTTATAATCAAAAGTTCATCTAAAATTACATAAAAAAACCAAGTTTACAAGGATACAGCTAATATATAGGGCTCGAAATACCAAACCCTAATCCAAGTACAACTGAATAGCTACAAAATTACAACGAAACTCCTATAAAAAATTCAGTACTTTCGAACCCCACATTGCTACAAAATGGAGGCTATTGTCGCCATTTGACAGCAAAATTGTACAATGCACGCCTCATATTTCTTATGCATGAATCTCTGGCTATTTTCTATTCTTCTACCTGACTGTATTTAACTTTGGTACTTTGTCACTTCCATCCAAAATTATGTGCGACGTAAGCGATTATGCAATTAGGGTAGTACTGGGGCAACAAAGAGACAAAAAGTCCTACATGATCTCCTATGCTAGCAAAACTCTCAATGACATAAAGACGAATTATACAATAAGAGAGAAGGAGTTTTTAGATATAGTTTTTGCTTTTGATAAATTTTGTTCATATATTTTGGGCTCAAATATAGTTGTTTTTACAGATCATTCGGTGCTCAAATATCTTTTGACAAAGAAAGATGCAAAGTCACGATTAATCAGATGGATAATGTTGCTCCATGAATTTTATCTTGAGATTAAAGGTAAAAGGGAGTAGAGAATGTGGTTGCTGACAACCTCTCTTCTCTAACTATTGATAATGATAAGCTGCCAATTAGAGACTCATTTCCTGATGAGTAACTATTTTATATTAGAATAGCTTCCTAGTATGCTGATATTATAAATTTTCTTATTGCAAGTGAAATATCGAACCACTGGAGTGTGCAAGACAAATGACTATTCCTATACGAGATATGCCATTTCTTTTATAATGACCCTTACTTATTTAAATATTATTCAGACCAAATCATTAGGCATTGTATGCCTGCTGATGAGATTCAAAGCATAATTTTTTGCTGTCACACAGAAGCATATGAGGGCTATTTTTTGTCTAAAAAGATGGTAGCAAAAATACTCCAATGTGATTTCATTAGCCTACTATGTTTAGAGACACATATGAATTTTGTAAACGATGCCAGTTATGTCAAAAACTAGGAGCACTAATCAGGAAGAATGATAATCTTTAACACTTATTCTTATAATTGAGGTATTCGATTGTTGGGGCATTAATTTTATGGGACCGTTACATATTTGTAATGGATATGTCTCCATCCTCGTAGCAGTCGATTACATCTCTAAATGGGTAGAAGGTGCAACATGTAGAAACAATTATCAACAAACCATTGTTAAATTTCTAAAGGAGCATATATTTTCTAAACTTGGAGTTTCTAAATCCATAATAAGCAATGGGGTTCTCATTTTTGTAACAAAGTCTTTGAAAATTTGATAAAAAAATTATCACATCACACATAAGATTTTTATGCCTTATCACCCACAGTCGAATGGACAAGTCAAACTAGGCAATGAAGAAATCAAGCAAAATTTAGACAAAATGATTAATTCATCATACAAATATTTGTCATTTAGACTAACTAATACTTTATGTGTTTACTGTACTACAAAATAGATACTTTTAAGTATGTCCCCGTACTAAATAGTATATATAGAAAAGCTTGTCATTTGCCTATAGAAATTGAACACAAGGTGAATCGGGCAATAAAATCAGTTAATTTAGATCTCAATTTAGTTGGCACATTATAAAAATTACAAAAAAATGAATTGGAAGAGTTAAGACATGATGCATATGACAATTCATGCATTTCAAAGAAAAAATGAGAATATATCATGATCACCATGTCACACATCGTGTTTTTATCCATTTGACAAAGTGCTTTTATACAATTCATGCCTTCACGTATTTCCAACAAATTTGCGTTCATGGTGGACGGACCATTTATAGTTAAAAATGTACATCCACATGGCACAATCAACATTAAAAATCCTAAAATTGGTCATATATTTAAATTAAATGGAAAACGATTAAAGCATTACTGGAAATTTCTAAAGCATATGGAGGAATCTCATGATCTAATGGATTCTCCGATATTGAATTGATACGAGCTAAATAGAAACACAATGTTTATTACTGTATATTATGTACTAACAATTTTATTTTGTAGTTGATACGTCATGAGTAGCGCACTGAGATAATTTCTAAGAACTCTTTCTTGAATTTTACTTGTTTCTTATAGATTAAATAGAAATATCAATTCATTAAGGATTATGTGCATTTAAGTTGGGAGGATTGATTATAAAATTAACTTAGTTTGATATTTAATATGCTTTCAACGATTTTGTTTTAAATTTTTTCTTTCAAAACCTTTTTCAAAACTTTCAAAAATGTTCTAAACATTTTTGTTTTTCTTCTACAAAAACAAAAATATTTGCTAACCATAGTATAGTTACTAACCTTAGAATTAGAAACTAACTTTTAGTTATTAATCTTTGAACTAGGAATTAATAACTAGAATTTAGGAATAGCATTAGTTTAGGAATTAACACTTTCGAGAAAAAAAAATTTGGTTTTGCACAGTTCTTACCAGAAAACCACTATCGAAGCCGCGGTCAAAACGGTTGTCAATAGCGAGCCTCTGCAGGGCAAAAATTGCGCTCCCAATAGCGGCTGTCAAAGTTACTATCGAACAAACTGTCGAAAGCAAAGTCCTATTTATAAATATTTTTGTGAGTTTTTTTATCCACAACCAAACCCTAGCCTCCTTTCAAGAGCACTCTAGAGAAAAATTATTTCCTTTTAAAGGCTAAAACCAAATCCTGCACAATTTAATTTAAAATTTCAAAAATCTCTAAGCAAATAAGTCGTGTTCTCTTTAAATTTTTTATTCATGGTTGTTCTTCATTTAAAAGTAGAATTTTGTTTCAAAAATATATATCTACAATTTATATGAACAAATTCTATCTGATTGAAAGTATATTTGAACTTGTTAGCTGATTTGGAGTGGTTTAGCTAATTTTTATGGATTTTTAATAAATTTTTGGAATAATTGAAAATATATGCTGATTCAGACGTAAATCAAATCTCAACTTTTTAGTATAACAATTCGTGGGTTTCTTAATTAACTAATATATACCAAATTCATGCATTAAGAGTGAAATGAAAATAAAGTTTGATATATATATATATATATATATATATATATATATATATATATATATATATATATATATATATTGAAAGAGGATTGGGGATTAAAAAATTATAAAATTAAAAAAACAAAAGGGAAAATGAATAGAACTTAAGCCATAAGAATAGGAAAAAAAATATAATATGTGTGTTAAAATCCATGAACAATTTTGAGAAATAATAATATTATGTTAAGAAATATATTTTGTGATTACTTTTCAGGACGGGACCAAAAAAGCAAACCATTTCAAAGAGGCAAGAGCAAGCTCTTCAAGCTTATCCCCTTCAAAGAGACATAGAGCTACAAAAATAAATAAGAAACTCTAGGAAAATATGAGGAATTTAAGCTTTGGCACGAAAGAGTGGTTGATTATTGTAAAATACATGAGAATCTTGCCTTCAGAGCACAGATGTTGACTGTAGGATTGGAAGAGTATACAAGGCATCAGCATATACTGTATTGTAATGAGTAGTGCGAGAATTCTATACCAACTTGCAACCAACAATAGGAGATCAACACGCATATTCCATAGTACGGGGTAGGGAAATACCGTTTACTAGAGAAGAGATCTTATGGGCTATTTTGATGTGTATCGTATATTGTATTTTTTCCTCCCATACTTTATCTATTTTTGTATATAAATAAATGCTACTAAGGTATTTTAGTGACTTTTTCAGTTAATCTGATTCATACAAAGAGATGGCATGAAATCAGAGTTGGAGTAGAAAATCAAAATCCGAAAAGTTTCTAAAGTGGGTGAGACTACGAGACCACGATACTTCAAAGAGTCAAAGTGCAATACAGTCATCAAAATAAACTCAAAAGGAGAAAATTCTCACGGTGAAGAAAATTCATAAATTAAATCTTTATTTTAGTCGCTATTTAGCAGTAAGTGAAGCTACATGGCGACCTAATATGGGCCCCACAACCCGAGTTTTCTCCCGTGGCTTCATTGTAATATTTTAGTTTTTCAGTTCTTCTAGAATTAGGGTTTTATTTCCAAAGCATATATATTGGCCGTATCCTTGTATTCTAGAGAGAATCATGGAAAGTTTTGTACTCATTTTAAATTAATAAAATTAGGGTTTTGCTGAAGGGGTGACAACCACAATACCGTGCTCTAGAGGTAAGCCATTGTTTTCTAATTTTTATTTACTTTCTAGATAGAGTTAACTGCTTTCTAGTTTAGAATTATTTGCTTTCTAGATTAGATTTAATTGTTTTCATGAATAGAAATTTAATTTTGCTTACTAGAATCATATGTAGCTAATTTAGTTTAGCTCTAGGATGTAGATGAAACAAGAATCCACCATGTAATTGCTCTCTAATATTTTCTTCTTAAATAAAATAATAAAGACAAGATTTTTCTATAAAAAGATTAAAATACAAGAACTCGAAGATTAAGAATTTGATAAGTTATATTTGAATTAGGTTTTTTGATAGTTTATACTTAGTTAGGGTTTGGGGTTGTTTATTTTATCTTTTTCATTGAATTATCTAAATATTTAGTTTGTTTTTATGAAAAGTAATATTTTTGATGAGTTATACTTGCACACCACTTGATAGCTCATACTTAGGGCACTTTAAATAAAGATTAAACTAAAAGATCACATTTTTATGAAAGAAGAAGATAATAGAAGTAAGAATATAGTTGGAAACTAGTGGATTCTAGATTCTAGGATAATTAGAATAACTCTCATCTTCAACCTAGAATCTTTGGTTAGTCCGATAGAACTATAGAAAAAATAAGAATCGTAAAAACACCTTAGATCTCTGCAGGACGATATGTATAGTGCTACACTGATACTGTGCACTTGCAGTAAATATCACATCAAGTTTTTGGTGCCGTTGCCGGGGATCGACGGTGTTTTTCTTGCTTTTTTCTAATGTTTTATGGATTAACAATGTGTGTTAAGTGTGCAGGAAACTTACAGTACAGATACAGAAAGATAAAAAGGATCAAAAGAGCCTCTGAACTAATCAGCCGAAACTAGAGAGTCAAATCTTCTGGTTTGGCTGCTACTATGCGGTGAAAACCGCCAATTGGCGGCTATCAAGGTGAGGTTTGATCTCTTCTTTTCTCCAGTTCTGTATTTTGGTTACCTGGTTCTGTAAAAAAATTAAAAAAATAAAACATATTAGGCACTGTAGGAATCAAAGTTTCGATTTGATCATATCTATTCCACCGTTTTTCTCTCCACCACTCCCTACTTCTTGCATTAGTTTAGGAAATGCCCGCATACACTCACAGTCGCCGGTTCATGCCACATTGGACCCGTAATCAATTTGGTTGACTAGTGAGATCAGATTTGCTCATGGGTGCCAAGATGGACCAACCGATCCCGATCCTTCAGGATCGATATTACCCATTGTGCACATCACTTCTATCATGCATAAAACTTCCACATATAGCAGGTAATCACTATGAGTTGAAACCGCAGTACATTAGTATGCATTCTAAATTCACTGGTTCTGATTCAGAAGATGCATATCTCTTTATCAGTGAATTTCAGGAAGTATGCGTAATGATTAAACTGCAGCACTTATCGGAGGACACAATTAAGCTCTGCTTCATCCCCTTTGCACTTAAGGATAATGCCAAGAAGTGGTTGTATAGTATGCCTACTGATTCAATCACTACTTGGGATGAATTCATTACGGTATTTCTTAAGAAGTATTATCCCACGCATAAGACTGCAAGGATACGAACTCAAATTAATCAATTCCATTAAGTGCCGGGAGAACCCTTCTGAAAATATTTAGAACGGTTCAAGAACTTATTAGCTCAGTGTCCCTACCATGCGATAGAAAAGTGGCGGTTGTGTCAAATCATGTACGAAGAACTCGATTACACATCCAAAACTCTTCTTGAGTCCATGTGTTAGGGAGAGTTCATGAGAAAGAATGAGGATGAAGCATGGGACTTTCTTGAGGACCTATCGTGAAAGACTATGCAGTGGGAAAGTCTCACTGAGTAGCCCAGTGCATCAACTTCTGCACATAAGGGTGGGATCCATAGTGTCGACAGCTCTATAACTGTCGAAGCTAAGATTGCAACCCTTATGAGGAGAATTGAGACATTGGAGACTCCTAGTGCTCCACTGGTGGGTCCGGTAAATCAAATTCAAGTTCCCACATACTTTAATTGCGGAACTCCGAATCATATTATGGAGAAGTGTCCATTATTAATAAATCTCATGGGTCCCACACATGAACAGGCTAACGCCTTGTATCAACAACCCATGAACAATCCTTATGCTCCTACATACAATCTTGGCTGGAGAAACTATACAAATCTATCATGGGATCAAGGGCAATATCACGGGTCCCCTAACCCTAACATACAGCCTCCAGCCACTGGTCAATTCCCAAGACCAAATGTGGGTGCCTACCAACACCCAAACGCTTCAAATTATGTGAACAACCAGAATAGACCACCTGCACAAAATCACTCTCATCCACAACCAGGGTCTAATATTGTTCAAGAAAAGCGAGTCCAGTCACTTGGGAAGAACGTTGAAAATTTTCTCAAGTCTCATTCCAATATTGACACACAAATGCAAAATCTTATGAAAGTGTCAACTGACTTTATTCAAAGTACAAGTCAGCAACTGCTCTAAACTCATAATCTATAAAGAATATAGAGCAGCAGGTTGGACAATTAGCGAGTCAGATGAGTGAATGTGGCCAGGGTACTTTTTCAAGTCAACCCATAATGAATCCTTATGCCAGTTTCTCAACTCCAATCAGTCATATGTCCACCAATGCAATGCCATTCCCACGCTCAGATCTGGTAAGCAAGTGGACAAGAATCTAGCCATGCCCACTAATCCCCCTCCTATTATCTCGCAGGCTACATCAGCTTTTCCACCCCTTTCTCTACGACCATCTCCATCACCTCCATCATCAACACATGATCATTTGGAAGAACCTGTTCCAAAGCTGAAAGCACCATATCCCAATCTGCTTAGGAAGCCTTCACCGCAAGTACAAAAGATTCTTGAAACATTTCAGCAGGTGAAAGTTAATATTCCACTCTTTGATATTATACAACAGGTTCCTACTTATGCTAAATTCCTCAAGAATTTGCGTACTAAGAAACGAGCAAGAAACGTTCATGAGAAAGTTTTTCTTACTGCAAATATATCACAAATCCTTTATAAATCCTTACCTATCAAGTACAAAGATCCAGATTCTCCTACAATCTCATGCACTATTGGGAACACTACATTTGATAGGGCGTTGCTTGATTTAGGGGCAAGTGTCAACTTGCTTCCTTACACTGTTTATCAGCAATTGGGGTTGGGAAAACTTCAACCTACCAAGGTCACATTACAGCTAGTTGAACGTTCGATCAAGAGACCACTTGGTATGGTTGAAGATGTGCTCATTAAGGTCGGCGAGTTTACTTCTCCCATAAATTTCATTGTCTTAGAAACTGAGCCGATCTCCAATCCATGGAATCAAATTCCCGCTATCCTTGGTAGACCATTCCTTACAACATCAAATGCATTAATTGATTGTAAGAGTGGCCTCATGAAGTTATCGTTTGGGAATATGACTGTGGCATTGAACATATTTAATATGGATGAGCACGCAACGAGCTCCCTCATTGAGGTCAACATGATTCATAATTTGCACTCTCATTCAACCTCTTGCACTGATGATGAACCCTCATTTGAGAAATTGTTCAAAGATGAGTTCATATTATTAGATGAATTAGCACATACTGATTCTATATATGATGATACTTGTGCAAGTGTGCCATTGATTTATGAGCAAATTTTTGAGGATTTGTTTGCAGACGAGCTCGCATTACTTCATGAGTTAGAAGAGCCACCACCACATTCACCTGATCCTATAGCACTCTTCTCACCTCATAATATTTCTACATGTATGCTTATTACTAATAATAATTAGCAGGTTTATAATAAAGAATTCTTTAACCCAATTGTTAATGCTTACATGTGGACAAAGAAAAAGCGAGGACGACATAAGCAAAAGACAAGTAATTTCGTGACTTGTAGAAAATTGATGAGATATAATAATGCACCCACTTCACGTTTAAAATGCACACTATGAAAGTGGGAAGCGATCGAGAGGTCGTAACTGCTTTTCATGCGTTAATAGGGTGATGATGCTGAGATCGTAACTTTTACGACTCTCATTATTTGTATAGTATTTGTATAATAGTTTTCATATTTATTTTACCACACTTGGTTTGTGTATAAGGGCATACACACGTTTAGGTATGGGGGAGTGGATTAGGAGATTTTTATTTTTTATGATTTTATTTTTATTTTTAGGATTTTATTTTTAGATTTTTGGGTTTCTTTATTTTACATTATGGTTAGTTTTTAGGGTAACTAATTAAAAAAAAACTAAAAAAAATTTGAATTTTTTTTTTTACATGTTTTCATCAATTGATCAAACTATTACAGATAAAGGAACAAATTTATATTTAAATTGGATAGGAGAGTAGATTGGATGATACACTTTGAATTTTATGAAAAAGATCAAAATCTGAAAAATAAATACTGCTAACAGTAGTTTTGAGGCAAGTATGCATCTATTTTTCACTGCACTTTTTAGCTTAAGGACAAAGATGATAACGATTGAGTAAGTCTTCTCTCTCTAAATAGAAAAAAAGAAAAAAAAGAAAAAAGTGAGAATAAAATAATTGGGTGAGCCTAGTATTTAGGCGCAAGCGTGAATATTAGCGTGAAAGGTAAAATATTCTTTAAAAAAAAGAAAGAAAAGAAAAAAAATTTGTTATAAGAGAGAAGATGAATTATGAGTTAGAGTTGGAGTCTAAGGCCGAAATAAACTATCATATGTGCACGTAGCTGTATAGGAGCCAATGAATTATCTGTTAGTGGGTATCGAAAGATAGGATTTAAATTTTTGATTAAAATGATAAGTGTATCTGATATGACGCTCGATTTAAAAATTGATAATCTAAATGCTTTCTTGAGTTTGTATATTAGTGAGATTAATTGATGAAAATATTATAAAAAAAGATTTTTCATTCTTTTGTAAAAAAAATTTATTTTTCTTGATTTTCGGTTATCCTTATTTTTTATTTCTTTATTCCTTAATCTATTTTCTGCATGAATTTTGTGGGTATATTCACTGCAAACCCTCACGAGACACAACTCATTCACTAGGGTAACCTAGGGGTTTAAAGGCTTGCTGCACGTGCTAAGTGCAATCACGATTTCAGCGATTAGGATTTTTCTTTTTCTTCTTAGGTTTAGGTTTTGCTCGAGAACTAGTAAAAAATAGGTGTGGGGGAGAGATGAGTAACATACATTGTATTTTCCTCCCATACTTTATCTATTTTTATATATAAATAAATGCTACTTGGGTATTTTTAGTGTTTTTTTCAAGTAATCTGATTCATACAAAGAGATGGCATGAAATCAGAGTTGGAGTAGTAAATTAAAGTTTGAAAAGTTTCTAAAGTGGGCGAGACTACGAGACCACGATGCTTCAGAGAGTTAAAGTGCAATACAGTCATCAAAATAAACTCAAAAGGAGAAAATTCTCGCGGTGAAAAAAATTCATAAATTAATTCTTTATTTTAGCCGCTATTTAGCGGTAAATGAGCTAAATAGCAGCCCAATATGGGCTCCACAACCCAAGTTTTCTCCCGTGGCTTCGTTCTAATTTTGTAGTTTTTTTCAGTTCTGCTAGAATTAGGGTTTTATTTCCGAAGCCTATATATTGGTTGTATTCTTATATTCTAGAGATAATCCTGGAAAGTTTTATACTCATTTTAAATTAATAAAATTAGGGTTTTGGTGAAGGGGTTGCGGCGACAATACCATGCTCCAGAGGGAAGCCATTGTTTTCTAATATTTATTTGCTTTCTAGATAGAGTTAATTGCTTTCTAGTTTAGATTTATTTGTTTTCTATATTAGATTTAATTGCTTTCATGAATAGAAATTTAATTTTGCTTACTAGAATCATGTATAGCTAATTTAGTTTAGTTTTATGATGTAGATAAAACTAGAATCCACCATATAATTACTCTCTAATATTTTCTTCTTAAATAAAATAATAAATACATGATTTTCTATAAAAAGATTAAAAGACAAGAACTCAAAGATTAAGATTTTGATAGGTTATACTTGAATTAGGTTTCTGATAGCCTATGCTTAGTTAGGGTTTGGGGTTGTTGATTTTATCTTTTTCATTGAATTATCTAAAGATTTAGTTTATTTTTATGAAAAGTAATATTTTTAATGAGTTATGCTTGCACATCACTTGATAGTTCATACTTAGGGCACTTTAAATAAAGATTAAACTAAAAAATTACCTTTTTATGAAAGAAAAAGATAATAGAAGTAAGAACATGGTTGGAAACTAGTGGATTTTAGATCTTAGGCTAATTAGAATAACTCTCATCTTCAACCTAAAATCATTGGTTAGTCTGATGAACTATAGAAAAAGTAAGAATCGCAAAAAACATCTTAGATTCCTGTGGGACGACTTGTACAACGCAACACTGATACTGTGCGCTTGCAGTAAATATCACATCAAGTTTTTGGCACTGCTGCCGGGGATCGACGGTGTTTTTTTTACTTTTTGCTAATGTTTTATGGGTAAACAGTGTGTGTTGAGTGTGCAGGAAACTTACAGTACAGGTACAAGAAGATAAAAAGGATCAAAAGAGCCTCTGAACTAATCAGCCAAAACTAGAGAGTCAAATCTTCTGGTTTGGCCGCTATTCAGCGGTGAAAACCGCCAATTGACGGCTATCAAGGTGAGGTTTGATCTCTTCTTTTCTCTAGTTCTGTATTTTGGTTACCTGGTTCTGTAAAAAAATAAAAAATATAAAACATATTAGGCACTGTAGGAATCACAGTTTCTATTTGATCATATCTATTCCACCGTTTTCCCTCTATCACTCCCCACTTCTTGCATTAGTTTAGGAAATTCATACATACACTAACGGTCGCTGGTTCATGCCATATTGAACCCGTGATCAATTTGGTCGACTAGTGAGATTAGATTTGCTCATGGGTGCCAAGATGGACCAACTGATCTTGATCCTTCAGGATCAATGTTACCCGTTGCGCACATCACTTCTATCATGCATAAAACTTCCACACACAGCGGGTAATCACTATGAGTTGAAGTCGCAGTACATTAGTATGCTTCCTAAATTCACTGGTTCTGATTCAGAAGATGCATATCTCTTTATCAATGAATTTTAGGAAGTATGCGTAATGATTAAACTGCAGCACTTATCGAAGGATGCAATTAAACTCTGCTTTATCCACTTTGCACTTAAGGATAATGCCAAGAAATGGTTGTACAGTATACTTACTGATTTAATCACTACTTGGGATGAATTCGTTATGGTGTTTCTTAAGAAGTATTATCCAACGCATAAGACGGTAAGGATACGAACTCAAATTAATCAATTCCGTCAAGTGCCGGGAGAACCCTTCTAAAAATATTTGGAACGGTTCAAGAACTTATTAGCTCAGTGCCCCCACCATGCGATAGAAAAGTGGTGGTTGTGTCAAATCGTGTACGAGGGACTCGATTACATATCCAAAACTCTTCTTGCGTCCATGTGTAATGGGGAGCTAATGAGAATGAATGAGGATGAAGCATGGGACTTTTTTGAGGACCTATCGTGGAAGACTATACAGTAGGTGAGTCCCACTGAGAAGCCCAGTGCATCAACTTCTGCACATAAGGGTGGGATCCATAGCGTCGACCGCTCTATAGCTGTCGAATCTAAGATTGCAGCCCTTATGAGAAGAATTGAGGCATTAGAGACTCCTAGTGCTCCACCAGTGGGTTAGGTAAATCAAATTCAAGTTCCCACATACTTTAATTACGGAGCTCCGAATCATGTTATGGAAGAGTGTCCATTATTAATAAATCTCATGGGTCCCATATTTGAACAGGCTAACGCTTTGTATCAATAACCCATGAACAATCCTTACGCTCCTACATACAATCTTGGCTGGAGGAACCATCCAAATATATCATGGGGTCATGGGCAATATCAGGGGGCCCTTAACTCTAACATACAGCCTCTAGCCACTGATTAGTTCCCAGGACCAAATGTGGGTGCCTACCAACACCCAAACGGTTCAAATTATGGGAACAACCAGAATAGACTACCTTCACAAAATCACTCTTATCCACAATAGGAATCTAATATTGATCAAGAAAAGTGACTCCAGTCACTTGAGAAGAACGTTGAAAATCTTCTCGAGTCTCATTCCAACCTTAACACACACATGTAAAATCTTATGAAAGTGTCAACTGACTTTATTCAAAATACAAGTCAGCAAATGCTCGTGAACTCTAAATCTATAAAGAAAATGGAGCAGCAGGTTGGACAATTAACGAGTCAGATGAGTGAACGTGGCCAGGGTATTTTTCCAAGTCAACCCATAATGAACCCTAATGTCAGTTCCTCAACCTCCAATCAGTCGAATGTCCACCAATGCAATGCCATTCATACGGTCAGATCTGGCAAGGAAGTGGACAATAACGTAGCCATGCCCCCTGATCTCACTCCTACTATCTTGCAGGCTACATTATCTCTTCCACCCCTTTCTCTAGACCATCTCCATCATCTCCATCACGTCACATGATCATTTGGAAGAACATGTTCCAAAGCTGAAAGCACCATTTTCTAATCGGCTTAGGAAGCCTTCACCGCAAGTAGAAAAGATTCTTGAAATATTTCAGCAGGTAAAAATTAATATTCCACTCCTTGATATTATACAACAGGTTCCTACTTATGCTAAGTTTCTCAAGGATTTGTGTACTAAGAAACGAGCAAGAAACGTTCCTGAGAAAATTTTTCTTGCTACAAATATATCGCAAATCCTTTCTAACTCCTACCGTATCAAGTACAAAGATCCAAGTTCCCCTACAATCTCATGCACTATTGGGAATACTACATTTGATAAGGCGTTGCTTGATTTAGGGGTAAGTGTCAACTTGCTTCCTTATACTGTTTATCAGCAATTGGGGTTAGGAAAACTTTAACCTACCAAGGTCACATTACAGCTAACTGAACGTTTGATCAAGAGACCACTTGGTATGGTTGAAGATGTGCTCATTAAGGTCGGCGAGTTTACTTTTCCTATAAACTTTATTGTCTTAGAAACTGAGCCGATCTTCAATCCACGGAATCAAATTTTCGTTATCCTTGGTAGACCCATTCTTGCAACATCAAATACATTAATTGATTGTAGGAGTGGCCTTATGAAGTTATCGTTTGAGAATATAACTGTGGCATTGAATATATTTAATATGGATGAGCACGCAACGAGCTCCCTCATTGAGGTCAACATGATTCATAATTTGCACTCTCATTCAACCTCTTGCACTGATGATGAACCCTCATTTGAGAAATTGTTCAAAAATGAGTTCATATTATTAGATGAATTAGCACATACTGATTCTATATATGATGATACTTGTGCAAGTGTGCCATTGATTTATGAACAAATTTTTGAGGATTTTTTTGCAGACGAGCTCGCATTACTTCGTGAGTTAGAAGAGCCACCACCACATTCACGTGATCCTGTAGCACTCTTCTCACCTCACAATATTTCTACATGTATGCTTGTTACTAATGATGATTGGCAGGTTTATAATAAAGAATTATTTAACCCAATTGTTAATGTTTACATGTAGATAAAGAAAAAGCGAGGACGACATAAGCTACAGACAGGTAATTTTGTAACTTGTAGGAGGTTGATGAGATATAATAATGCACCCACTTCACATTTAAAACGCACACACTATGAAAGTGGGAAGCGATCGAGAGGTCGTAACTGCTTCCCATGCGTTAATATGGTGATGATATTGAGATCGTAACTTTTACGACTCTCATTATTTGTATAGTATTTGTATAATAGTTTTCATATTTATTTTACCACACTTGGCTTGTGTATGAGGGTATATACAAGTTTAGGTGTGGGGGAGTGGATTAGGAGATTTTTACTTTTTAGGATTTTATTTTTTTTTTAGGATTTTATTTTTTTTAGATTTTTGGGTTTCTTTATTTCACATTTTGGTTAGTTTTTAGGGTAACTAACTAAAAAAAAACTAAAAAAAATTTTTGACATTTTTATTTTACATGTTTTCATCAATTGATCAAACTATTACAGGTAAAGGAACAAATTTTGGTTTAAAATTGGATAGGAGAGTAGATTGGATGATACACTTTGAATTTTATGAAAAAGATCAAAATCTGAAAAATAAATACTGCTAACAGTAGTTTTGAGGTAAGTATACATCTATTTTTCACATCACAATAATTTATTATTTTATGGACAAAGATGATAACGATTGAGTAAATCTTCTCTCTCTAAACAAAAAAAAACTAAAAAGAAAAAAAAATAAGACAATAGTCTCGAGCGTGATAAAATAATGGGGTGCGCCTGGTATTAAGGCAATAGCCTCAAAAGTGAAAAAAGAGTATGATCCAAGTAATCAGGTACTTTGCGCCTAAGTAAGCGTGAATATTCGCATGAAAAGTGAAATATTCTAAAAAAAGAAAAAAAAAGAAAAGTGTATGAACCGAGTAATTGGGTAAGTTGCGCCTAAGTAAGCATGAATATTAGCATGAAAGGTAAAATATTCTTAAAAAAGAAAAAAAAGAAAAAGAAATTTGTTATGAAAGAGGAGATGAATCATGAGTTAGAGTTGGAGTCCAAGGCCGAAATAAACTATCACACGTGCACGTAGTTGTATAGGAGCCAATGAATTATCTATTAATGGGTATGAAAGATAGGATTTAAATTTTTGATTAAAATGATAAGTGTATCTGATATGACGCTCGATTTGTTGATAATCTAAATACGTTCTTAAGTTTGTATGTTAGTGAGATTAATTGATGAAAATATTATAAAAAAAGATTTTTCTTTCTTTTGTACAAAATTTTTATTTTTCTTGATTTTTGCTTATCCTTATTTTTCTTTTCTTTATTCCTTAATTTATTTTCTTCATGAATTTTATGGGTATATTCACTGCAAACCCTCACGAGACACAACTTGTCCACTAGGGTAACCTAGGGGTTTAAAAACTTGCTTCACGTGCTAAGTGCAATCGCGATTCCTGCGAAAGTGAGTTAGGATTTGTCTTTTTCATCTTAGGTTTAGTTTTTCTCGAGGACTAGCAAAAGATAGGTGTGGGAGTGTGATGAGTATCATATATTGTATTTTCCTTCCATACTTTATCTATTTTTGTATATAAATAAATGTTACTCCAGTATTTTTAGTGTATTTTTCAGGTAATCCAATTCATACAAGGAGATGACATAAAATCAGAGTTGGAGTAGGAAATCAAAATCTGAAAAGTTTCTAAAGTGGGCGAGACAACGAGACTACGATACTTCAGAAAGTCAAAGTTCAATACAGTCATCAAAATAAACTCTAAAGGAGAAAATTCCCGCGGTGAAGAAAACTAAATAAATTAATTCTTTATTTTAGCCACTATTTAGTGGTAAAGAAGCTAAATGGCGGCCCAATATGGGCCCCACAACTCGAGTTTTCTCCCATAGCTTCTTTATAATTTTATAGTTTTTTCAGTTCTGCTAGAATTAGGGTTTTATTTTCAAAATCTATATATTGGCCATATCCTTGTATTCTAGAGAGAATCCTGGAAAGTTTTGTACTCGTTTTAAATTAATAAAATTAGGATTTTCCTGAAGGGGTGGCGGTCACTGATGTGATAATTTAACTGCAAGCGCACAGTGTAGATGTAGAGCTGTACAGGTCGTCCCACAGGGATCTAAGGTATTTCTGCATTCCTTACTCTTTCCTTAATCTAATAGATTAAATATGAGTTTCTAGATCGAGAGAAGACTAGTTTTAAGTTCTAGAGGATGGCCTATGATCTTGAATCCATTAAAATAATATCCTAACAATGAATTATCTCTTTCTTCCTAACTTTTTAATTATACACGGTTAAGTAACATATTAAAAAGGTGATCTTTTTAATTTCATTTTAATCAAGTGCCCCTAAGTATGACCTATCAAGTGATGTGCAAGTATAGACCATAAAAAATAACACTTTTCTTAAAAACAAATCATATCAAGTAGAAAATCTTATAAACAAAAGTAAAGAAATAAATTTCAAACCCTAATCTAAGCATAGGCTATTAAAAGACCGAACTTAAGTATAACCTATCAAAGAAATATTTTTAAAAGTTTATCCAATTCAATTTACTTATAGGAAAATTTTTATTGATAATTCTAAAAATAAACAAAGAATAAGAATTCCAAACTTCATCTAAGCATAGATTATCAAAATATTATTAAGCATAATCTATCAAAAAATTATGATTTGTGAACTCTATCTTTTATTTATTTATAGAAAAATCATAACTTTATTTCTTTATAGAAAGAAGATGACATAAATCCATGTTATATTTATTAAACAAACTTCATCTACATCCTAGGGCTAAAAAAAATTAGCTACTCATAATTCTAGTAAGCAAAATCCTATTTTTATTCATGAAAGCAAATAAATCTAATCTAGAAAGCAATAAAACCTAAACTAAAAAGCAAATAAAGAACTAAAAGCAATGGTTTACCACTAGAGCACGGTATTGTGGCCGCCACCTCTTAGGAAAACTCTAATTTTATTAATTTAAAACAAGTACAAAACTTCAAGATTCTCCCTAGAATACAAAGATACGACCAATATATAGGCTTCGGAAATCAAATCATAATTCTAGCAGAACTTAAAAACTAAAAAATTACAGCAAAGCCAAGGGAGAAAACTCAGGTTGTGGGGCCCATATCGGGCCGCCATCTAGCTACACTTACCGCTAAATAGCGTCTAAATTAAAGAAATAATTTTTGAATTTTCTTCCCCGAGAATATTTTCTCTTTTTGAGTTTATTTTGATGACTGTATTGCACTTTGACTCTCTGTAGCATCGTGGTCGTAGTCTTGCCCACTTTAAAAAATTTTCGGATTTTGATTTCCTACTCCAACTCTGATTCATGCCATCTCCTTGTATGAATTGAATTACCTGAAAAAAATACTAAAAATACCCAAGTAGCATTTATTTATATACAAAAATAGATAAAGTATGGGAGAAAAAAATACAATATATGATACTCATCACATCCCCACACCTATCTTTTGCTAGTTCTCGAGCAAAATCTAAACCTAAAAAGAAAAATAAAAAACCTAACTCACTTTCGCAAGAAACGTGATTGTACTTAGCACGTGCAACAAACCTTTAAATCCCTACGTTACCCTAGTGGACGAGTGTTGTCTCAAGAGGGTTTGTAGTGAATATACCCACAAAATTCATGAAGAAAATAGATTAAGGAATAAAGAAAAGAAAAATAAGGATAACCGAAAATTAAGAAAAATAAAAATTTTATACAAAAGGAAGCAAAATCCGTTTTATAATAATTTCATCAATTAATCTCACTAATATACAAAGTCAAAAACGCATTTAGATTATCAATTTTCAAATCAAGTATCATATCAGATGCACTTATTTTTTTAATCAAAATTTTGAATCCTTTCTTTCAATACCCACCAACAGATAATTCATTGGCTCCTATACAACTACGTGCACGTGTGATAGTCTACTTCGGCCTTGGACTCCAACTCTAACTCATGATTCATCCTCTCTCTCATAACAATTTTTTTCTTTTTTTCCTCTTTTTTTTTCAGAATATTTCACTTTTCATGCGCATATTCATGCTTGCTTAGGCGCAACATACCCGATTACTTGGTTCATACTCTTTTCTTTTTCTTTTTCTTTTTTTTAGAATATTTCACTTTTCATACGAATATTTATGCTTACTTTGGCGCAAAGTACCCGACTACTCAGATCATACTCTCTTTTTTTTCACTCTTGAGGCTATTGCCTTAATACTAAGTGCACCCCATTATTTTATCAGTCTCGAGGCTATTACCTTAATACCAGGCTCACCCCATTATTTTATTCTCACTTTTTTTTTTTTAGAGAAAGAAAACTTACCCAATCATTATCATTTTTGTCCTTAACCTAATAAACTATTGTGAAGTGAAAAATAGATATATACTTGCCTCAAAACTACTGTTAGCGATATTTATATTTCGGAGTTGATCTTTTTATAAAATTTAAAGTGTATCATCAAATCTACTCTCCTATCCAATTTCAAATCTAAATTTGTTCCTCTATCTATAATTAGGTTGATCTATTAATGAGAACATATAAATTTTATTTTTTCAAATATTTTTTTAGTTTTTTTTTAGTTAGTTACCCTAAAAACTACCCAAAGTGTAAAATAAAGAAATCCAAAAATCTAAAAAAATCCTAAAAATCCTAAAAAATAAAAATCTCTTAATCCATTCCCCCACACCTAAACTTGTGTATACACAAACCAAGTGTGGTAAAATAAATATGAAAACTATTATACAAATACTATACAAATAATGAGTCGTAAAAGTTACGATCTCAATATCATCACCCTATTAACGCATGAAAAGCGGTTATGGCCTCTCGATCGCTTCCCACTTTCATAGTGTATGCATTTTAAACATGAAGTGGGTGCATTATTATATCTCATCATTCTCCTACGAGTCACGAAATTACCTGTCTGCTTCTTACGCTGTCCTCGCTTTTTCTTTGTCCATATGTAAGTATTAATAATTTGGTTAAAGAATTCTTTATTATAAACCTGTTAATCATTGTTAGTAACAAGCATACATGTAGAAATATTATGAGGTGAGAAGAGTGAAATATGATCAAGTGAATGTGGTGGTTGCTCTTCTAATTCATGAAGTAATGTGAGCTCCTCTACAAACAAATCCTCAAAAGTTTGCTCATAATTCAATGGCACACTTGCATATGTATCATCATTCATAGAATCAGTATGTGCTAATTCATCTAATAATATGAGCTCATTTTTGAACAATTGCTTAAATAAAGGTTTATCATCAGTGCAAGAGGTCGAATGAGAGTGCAAATTATGAATCATGTTGACCTCAATGAGGGAGCTCGTTGCGTGCTCATCCATATTAAATATGCTCAATGCTACAGTCATATTCCCAAATGATAACTTCATGAGGCCACTCCTACAATCAATTAATACATTTTATATTGCAAGGAATGGTCTACCTAAGATAACGGAAATTTAATTTCGTGGATTGGAGATTGGATCAGTTTCTAAGACAATGAAATCTACAGGAAAAATAAACTCGCCGACCTTAATGAGTACATCTTCAACCATACCAAGTGGTCTCTTGATCGAACGATCAGCTAGCTGTAATGTGACTTTGGTAGGTTGAAGTTTTTCTAACCCCAATTGCTGATAAAAAGTGTAAGTAAGCAAGTTGACACTTGCCCCTAAATCAAGTAACGCCCTATCAAATATAGTGTTCCCAATGGTGCATGAGATTGTAGAGGAACCTGGATTTTTGTACTTGATAGGCAAAGAGTTAGAGAGAATTTGCAATATATTTGCAGTAAGAAAAACTTTCTCAGGAATGTTTCTTGCTCGTTTCTTAGTACAGAAATCCTTGAGGAATTTAGCATGAGTAGGAACCTGTTGTATAATGTCAAGGAGTAGAATATTAACCTTCACCTGCTGAAATATTTCAAGAATCTTTTCTACTTGCGGTGAAGGCTTCCTAAACCGATTGGGATATGGTACTTTCGGTTTACGAACAGGTTCTTCCAAATGATCATGTGACAATGATGGAGGTGATGGAGATGATCGTGGAGAAAGGGGTAGAAGAGATGATGTAGCCTGCGAGATAGTAGGAGTGAGATCAGGGGGCATGGCTACATTATTGTCTACTTTCTTACCAGATCTAAGCATGTGAATGGCATTACATTGGTGGACATGCGACTGATTGGAGTTTGAGGAACTAGCATTAGGGCTCATCATGGGTTGACTTGGAAATGTACCCTAGCCACGTTCACTTATCTGACTCGCTAATTGTTCAACCTGCTGCTCTATATTCTTTATAGATTGAGAGTTCACGAGCAGTTGCTGACCTGTACTGTGAATAAAGTCATGTGACACTGTCATAAGATTTTGCATGTACGTGTCAACGTTGGACTGAGACTTGAGAAGATTTTCAATATTTTTCTCAAGTGACTGAAGTCGCTTTTCTTGATCATTATTAGACCCATGTTGTGGATATGAGTGGTTTTGTATAGGTGGTCTATTCTGGTTGTTCCCATGATTTGAAGCGTTTGGATATTGATAAGCACCCACATTTGGTTTTGGGAACTGTCTAGTGGCTGGAGGCTGCATATTAGGGTTAGGGGCCCCCAGATATTGCCCTTGACCCCATGATAGATTTGGATGGTTCCTCCAGCAAGGACTGAATGTAGAAGTGTAAGGATTGTTCATGGGTCCTTGATACAAGGCGTTAGTCTGCTCAAGTGTGGGACCCATTGAATTCATTAATAATGGACACTCCTCCATAACATGATTCGGAGTTCCACAATTAAAGCATGTGAGAGTTTGGATTTGATTTACTTGACCAACCTGTGAAGTACGAGTAGTCTCCAATGCCTCAATTCTCCTCATAAGGGCTGCAATCTTAGCTTCGACAGCTATAGAGTTGTCGACACTATGGATCCCTCCTTTTTGCACAGAAGTTGATACACTGGGCTTCTTAGTGGGACTCTCCCACTGCATAATCTTCCACGATGGGTCCTCAAGAAAGTCTCATGCTTCATCCTCATTCTTTCTCATGAACTCCCCCTGACACATGGACTCAAGAAGAGTTTTGGATGTGTAATTGAGTTCTTCGTACACGATTTGACACAGCCGCTTCTTTTCTATCGCATGGTGGGGGCACTTAACTAATAAGTTCTTGAGCCGTTCCAAATATTTCCAGAAGGGTTCTCCTGGCACTTGACGGAATTGATTAATTTGATTTCGAATTTTTGTTGTCTTGTGAGTGGGATAATACTTCTTAAAAAATACTGTAACGAATTCATCCCAAGTAGTGATTGAATCAGTAGGCATACTGTACAACCACTTCTTGACATTATCCTTAAGTGTAAAGGGGATGAAGCAGAGCTTAATTGCGTCCTTCGATAAGTGTTGCAGTTTTATCATCACGCATACTTCCTGAAATTCACTAATAAAGAAATATGCGTCCTATGAATCAGAACCAGTTAATTTAGGAAGCATACTGATGTACTGCGGCTTCAATTCATAGTGATTACTCGCTGCGTGAGGAAGTTTTATGCATGATGGAAGTGATGTATGCAACGGGTAACATCAATCCTGAAGGATCGGGATCGACTAGTCCATCTTGTCTCCAATGAACAAATATGATCTCACAAGTCGACCAAATTGATCACAGGTCCAATGTGGCATGAACCAGCGACCGTGAGTGTATGCGTGAATTTCCTAAACTAATGCAAGAAATGGGGTGTGGTGGAGATAAAAACGGTGGAATAGATATGATCAAATAAAAATGTGATTCCTACTGTAATTAATTTTTTTTTGTATTTTGTTTACAGAACCAAAGACAAAAAATACAGATATCAGAAAAAGTTTCTGGTGTTTTGTGCCTAAAGGGTAGCCAAATGGCGGTTTATGCCGCTGATTGGCAGCCAAAATAGGGAGTCTTGTACTCTGCTTTTTTTCAGTGCACTCCAAATGCTTATCTAGTCCTGTTTAATTTCCTATATCTGCACTTTCTTGTCCCTGCACACTCAACACACACTGTTAACCCATAAAACGTTAGAAAAAGCAAAAAAAAACACCGTCGATTCTCGGCAACGGCGCCAAAAAATTGATGTGATAATTTAACTGCAAGCGTACAGTGTCAGTGTAGCGCTGTACAGGTCGTCCCACAGAGATTTAAGGTATTTCTGCATTGTTCGTCGCAAAAGTTCCTTCGCTTCCTTCCATTGAATACATCTTAGATTACAATGAAAGTGAACAAGATAAAAATAGAACAAACGAGAGGATTTATATCTATCGCTTTCTTTTACAATATTTGTGGGATCTGTGGCGATGGGATCTAAAGTAGTTCCCGTGGACGATCGGTACGTTGAAATCTTCTCTCTTAAAGATATCGGCCGACTATAGACGATCTTCTCTGGTTTTGATTTGTTCAAGGCTCTCTCGCGTAACTCGAACTTCTTAAGAACTCCAGAAAGAAAATGGTGATTTTCTCTGATCTTTACGGACTCAAGGATCTGTGCGTAATTCGAATTCTCCAAGATTTCAGAAAAAATATCTCGATTGCCGAAAAGAAGATCTTTAGGGTTTCACCAGGAAGGTATTTATAGCCCTAGGTTAATGCAAGAGTTTCTATCTAAATAGAACTCGCATTCATCAAGGATTCCAATCAAATATCTTAGTTTTGATGGAATTCTGATTAGACTTGATTCGGGTATTTGGATAAGCCCAGAATCATAATCTCAATCAATTTGAGATTCTGGTTATCTGCTTACGTGGAGCTTTAATCGCATCAAAACGCGGCGCTAAATAACTGAAATGCGGAGCTAACGCGGAGCTATTGATCATCTCCGCGTTTCACTCAAACGCGAGGCTAATACAAGCCAGACTGCGGAATCAACGCGGAGCTATTAAACATCTCCGCGTTTTATTCAAACGCAAGGTTAATGTAACCAACCGCGGGGCTATTGAATTAGCTCCGCGTTCTATTGTGGAAAATCCTTTTAACTTAGAAATTTTCACTGCCAACAGAACCCCCTCCAAAGTTTTCAAAATGGCTTAGACTTCAGCAGATTTTGAAATACTTTGGATATCTAAACTGAAACGCGGAGTTAGAATACCAAGTCTATCTCGCGTTATGCTCACTTATGCGGAGCTAATCAGCTTCACTTCGTCTTCAGTGAAATGAGTAATTATGTCATTAATTACCCTGAGTTTCCACGCCGAATACCAAGCGATGGAAATTCTGTTTAAATAGAGCTCCCGGCTCATCTTCTTCTTCATCTCATCCGAAGAATTTCTGAGAACTCGAGTGACTCACGAATGATCTTCAACTGATCTTCATTCAATTCTCAGGATGTCTCTCCAGAGGAGTTTGGCTTTTCGCAAGTTGGCCAGCGTTAATGTCAGCGGCCATGGAAGTAAACGCGACGGCGAACCAGTCTATGCAGCGTCTTCCGAAGGTAAAAACCTCATCTCTTGGTTTTCTAAGAACCATTCTGAGATATTTTGGCTTGGTTTAATCTGGACGATTGCTTATCTTGTCGGCGAGATCGCCGTTTGTCGTCCCTGTGCTTGAAACGCGGGGCTTTACTAGTAGTCTCAATGAATTACGAGGCTATCTTTAATTAGCAGTCGCGATGAATTGCGAGGCTATCTTTGATTAGCAGTCGCGATGAATTTGAAAGAGAAGGAAAGAGCAGAAAGAAATCTTGTCCCTCCTTTACGCGAAGTTATCGCATCATCCTCTGCGTTTAAAGTGCGAGGCTATTTTTTCAACTGTGCGCGGAATTAGCTTAGCTCCGCGTTTTCACTCTTTTGGAAACTCTGTTTCTTTTGCAGTAAGTTCAATCCTTTCTGAAGAGAAATGTATGCGGGTCCATCGATCTTCATCAGCAAAAGTAACTCTAAGGAAGTCAGAAGCATATGCTTTACAACATAGTTGCAGGTTTCAAACTCTAGCTCCGAGAGATAAACTCCTGAAGGGGCTGTAAATAGGGAGCTGCAGCACTTACAGTGCAGAATTGTGCTTCAATGCAGCACTTTCCTTTCCTCTCGTGCTTCATTTCGGATGACAGATCCTAGTTGACATTTGCAGAGGAGATCTTTTGCATGTGAACCAGGAAACTGAGCTTCAACATCCCGTAGCGAAATCTGGAGTTCTTTTGCATGTGAACCAGGGAACTGAGCTTCAACACCCCGTAGAGAAATCTTACTGTTTGGTTATTGATGAGTTGATCATGTAAAAGTTTTTGGGAGAGCTATAACTCCCTCTTTGTAATCTCTTCTTTTATGAATAAAGAGCAAATTATTTTTCTCTCTATCCGTTGGATTCAATAATTTTGCTTGCTCAACAGACAGATGGTCAATAATTTTGGTAAAATAGTCTAAGGCATCTCTGCGTGACTTAGATTACTAATCCAAATGATCGGATAAGAATCATTTTAACTTAGATGGAAGCGCCTAATTGCACTCGTCAAAAATCTATGTTTTTTCCATGAAAACGCGAAGCTAAGGCACAGGCTATCCTCGCATTTTGTAAAGTTGCGCGGAGTAAAACAACTTCGCGTTTTCCATCATCGCGAGAGGCTAATAGCTTCGTGTTTTAGAGAGTAACTGACTAGTCACTTTCTCCGAAACTCGCGCCGAATTCCAAGAGGCGGTTTCTTACATTTTAAATGAAATCCCTATTCCTTATCCTTCTCACTTTATTTGAGAATTTTCCAGAAACTTAGAGATTCAGGCGATCAGAGTTTGGCGACCCGATCTTCTTCCGACCAAGTTTCTCTAGATTTTCAGTCGATTTTTCTCAACAATGGCACCCAAGACTCGTGCTACTTCTCGAGCGGCTCCATCATCGGCGAATGGCACAAGCAGTGGTGGCGGCGGCCAAGGCAGCGACGCGCCAGCCCACATTTCGCCCATCGGGGGTAAAAATCTTTCCATCGAGACTCTTTAGAACATTTCTAGAGTGATTTGGCTTAATTTTAACTGATCAATCAACTCTTTTACCGGCGAGATCGCCGTACTCCTGCTGTAAGGCTTGGAGAAGGAGAAAAGTCTCTGACTTTCTTCTTACGCGAAGTTATCGCGTCATCCTCGCATTTAAAGCGCGGGGCTATTTTAAGTAGCAGTCGCGCTGAAACGCGAGGCTATTTTAAGTAGCAGTTGCGCTGAAACGCGAGGCTATTTTAACTTCTGTGCGGTCTAATCTTTAGCTTCGCGCGTCCATACTTAGAGAATTTTTCCGTCTTATAGAAACTTCTCTCACTCTGGTGCTTCTTTTTGCAGTAGGGTATTCGATGGAATCTCTTCCCTATAAGAATTACTTCGGCTTTGCTGGAGGCTCTGATCCTTCAGGCCAATTCCGTTTCACTACCATCCTGCCCTCGTACAAGCCAGACCCGAAGGATCGCAAGGAGAAGTTGATCAAGTATCATCCCACCACTGCGCGAGAAATCATAACTGACGCAGCCTTCGAAACTGTGAATAGAGAGGCGATAGAGAAACCCGCCTTCCTCTTTGGAGACCAGATGGATCAATCAGATGAGATCCTTTCTGAAGAGGAGCGCGTTTGATTATATAACTCAGGCGAAATGCTGATGTTTCTGCCTAGAATGGATCGTAGCTATCCTCTGGTCTATCTTCAGAGACTGGCGATACCTCGGGAATTAAAGTGGGGACTAACTCAAGAGCAAGATGGCGTCCCAACAGGCAAATTTGGTGCAAAAGGGATTTATCAACATGGTTCCCCCAGATGCATTACTGGCTTGCTTTCAGGCCGATTTGGCAAGGAGCTTCCAATAGGAGAAGTCCCATCTCGTGCCCGAACCTTCTTAAGTGAGTTCCTGGCGAAGGATGGTCAGTATCCGGCCAGCGACTTCAGGATGCCTGACTGGGTTCATTCTTCTAACAATATGTGGTGGGCACGCCTTATTCAGTACATGCTGGATTCCCACGAACCCATTTTAAAGGATACTGGCTTGTATAAAGCCATCAGGAATGTCCAATTCGGTTTTTCCCAGAGTGCTTATCACTTTTACTGCCTCTTGGAGATGTATAACCCTGAGACCTGTACTTTCTTTACACCAGTGGGTGAGCTAGGGTTCGCTCTCCACGAGATGTTTGAAGTTTCCGGGCTTTCCATAGGTGAAATCCCCTATGAAGAGTATATCCCCACTACCAATGAGCTGAACATGCTACTGGCGAGGGATGAGCGCATCCATGCTACGTACTGGGAGATGATGTGCCATTATCATATTTGCGCTGACTTGACGGGTGCACGTAACCACGGTATCGGTCATAAGAAATGGGCCGAATACCTTTTTGCCAACTTGAATTCTAAGGATAGTTCAACGACTATCCATGGTCATCCACCTGTCTATGGCTCAGAGATTGATCACCGCATTGCTAAGGGTTGCCATCTATTATATTATACCACTGAATCCAATGAGAATGGATACAGTCCCGGTACTTCATTCAAGAGTTACCACTATCAAGCCCAGTTTTCGGTTTCCAACAGAGGTCTCATTGTCGGGTTTCTGATGCTGTGGCTGAAGAGATGCGTCGTGCCGTCGTTACCCAAGGAAGCAATCGCAATGACCGTGGTATATCCGGCGGTTCTTCTTGCATATGGCCAACCCCTTGGACTCCTTCCCGCCATGGTATGCAATTTGTAGTATGGACTGAGGGTGTTCTGTCGTGATTTCCTCCCCACTATTAAGGTCAAGGGGAAAGGAAAGGGCAAGTCGAAAGAGACTGCCCAGCCGAAAACTCCAAACTCTAGGGTGGAGATGCCCTACACCTATTTGATGGCGTGGCTCGTCTTGCACTGTCCCTCTTTAATGAGTGCACCAGAGCGTCGTTCAGGCGAAAAATGCTTCTTTGTAGAACTGTATGAACGCTCTTCATGGAAGCAGAATTATATGTCTCAAATTCGGAAGACTCTTCGTGGCTTTCAGAACTATGAGATCTTCAGATGTTTCCCCGACTTCCCTGGCGGAGGATATGGGATGAGGCTGAAGGATGCCGTGGGAGCAGATAAGTTCACTACTTTATCTGCAGGAGCGTTCTGGTGGCTTCTCAACATCCGTCCCGGACACTTGGTGTATCGTCAAGATCTCAGGTGTCAGATCGAGCCATATACTCCGAGTCGCTTTGCTCGCCAGTTTGGATACTCTCAACTCTATGTGAGTAATCCAAATAAAGATCTTGCTCACGAGGGAGACTTGTATGAAGGTGCCTGTGGCTGGTTCCATTTTGCAGCGGGCGGAACCGAGGCTGAATTCTTCTTGCCCCAGAAGTCGCCAGAACTGGCAATGACCCTCAGCTTCTGCACATGGTTCAGCATTGCAAACGCTGATGTGCCCAGCTTCTCTCTCAATCGCAGTTGTTGCAAAGAGATTGAAGCCCTCTACATTAGCCGTCAGGGTGCTTCTAGAGTAAGAATAAAAGGAATGGAAGAATTCCTTGGCGCTGCGGCTGAGCTTTCGGACGCCAGCGAATCAGACGATGGTGCCGGTGATGACGACGACAATACTGGTGCTGGTGGAGCTCCTCAGCCTGTTGTCAATCGTCCCTTGAGTCCAACTCTCAAACGCCACGGCACTTTAAAGAAAAGGCCGGGTAAGAAGCAAAAACTGGCACAGGGGACTTTGATAGCCTCCGAAGAAGTGGCTATCAAACTTGCTTCCGACTTGTTGGCTTCAGCTGTACCCCCAGCGTTGGCAAGGGATGATGAGCCTGCTAAAACTCCAAGCGTTGCTGAGGTTTCGGCTCCTTCGGCCGTAGAGCCTGTGGCAGAACCTGTGGCGCAACTAACGGGTAGCGAGACGGGTACATTGCTGGAAACGACAGTGGCTCCCCCTTCAAGTCCGAAAACTGGACCTGTATCGCCTGGTATGGCCCTTAACATTTTATCTTTTGCCCGTTATTATTTAACGTAACACTGCTTTTCTGGTCTTCTGACATGCAGGTGGTCAACTTCTCTCACCAATGCATTCGACTACCCAAGTAGAGTCTGACGATAGGATGGACCATTCCGGCTCCGTTGGTGGTGTGGGTAGCTCTGCTGGCGAGTTTGCGGCTGATTATTCCACACCGGCTCCTGCCTCTGTTTCCTCTTTAATTCCCCCAATTGACGAATTGGGAAGTGACGAGAGAACTGAGATTATTATCGCAGTTGCTGCTAATGAGGCCACACCTTCTCCTAGCATGCCATCTCCAACGCCAGTTTGTTCCACTGAGACATTTCCCACAGTCGTTGGCGTGCCTTCTTTTTCTCAGTCAGCGATTCTAACGTCTTCTACTATAATGGCTGTTGAGACACCTGTAATTCCTCCGGCTTCTAGTCTTCTAGTCGGGGATGAGGAGAATTTGAAGTTCTCATTTGAAGCTTCTTCTGCCATCGGAGGAGCTTCTGGTGGAGATACCCCCTATCTTCTCCTGTTGGTGGTGCTCCCCGGGTGACTTGTATTAACAGCCCTCCTTCTCAGGTTCCTGATTCCACCAGATCTGCATTAGCTTTACTGGCCCCGCATGTCATGAACCTGGTACAAGGACGGGCTTCTTCTTCGACACCGATAGCCACTGCTCCCCTGCCCGTGACATCTTCCTTATCATTACCTGTTCAGTCTGTTGACACTTCAAATCTTCTTGTAGAACTTTTCAACTTGAGTGTCGTTGACTTTATGCGTTTACTAAGGAGATGCATCGAGACGGTCGTTGCTGGCCATGATTTCTTCAACTTTGCACGTCCAATATTATTCCGCTATTTGGAAAACATCGAAGAAGTTGGGGGACGAGACCGAGCAGCTCCTTACCGGGCTCGTTTTAGAATCTTGGAGGAGCAAATGAATATACTCAATACAGTTCGCCAAGCGGATGTTGAGTCGATTACTGGGATCGAATGGGCTCGTCTTCGGGCGGAGTTGGTTGCTCGTCGAGAAGAATTGAGGCGCCAAGAAGAAGAGTGGTCTCGAGCATTAGCAGGGTTCCAGACTAGTCGGGAGTCCATTCTTAGAGGTTTGGAGTTGGTGAACTCTGAAATTGAGGGGAGCCAGGCTGCCATTCTCAGCGCCCAGGTGGCCATTGCCAATGCTCGGACGATCTTAGTAGAGAGCGAGCTCCATTTAGGGGAAGCTGTTAAGAAGCGGGAAGTGCTGATCCTTCAACGGGAGCAAGTTGATCAGGAGGAGACAATAAGAAGCCGTACTATAGAAGAGTCTCGCCAGCATCTCATCCAGCAAGTTGGAATGAATGATGATGACCTACTCCGACAGGCTCAACACTCTATAGAGGCAACTCGTCGTCGAGTGGTTGACGAAGCGATGAGTAAGTTAAAGCATCTCGGAGATCCATAGTTTTCTTTTATTCTTCATTTTTTTTGTAATGAGAACTCGTAATAAAAGAAAAGTCTTTATTGGTTCTCAGACTTCTTTTGTAACTCCATTCTTTAAATGATGAATAAATGATAACTACCTTTTGATTCTTTTATTGGTTGGCTAAGAAATAACCTGTCATCAAAAAGTACTTTTACATATTTTTATGATAAGTTTTATGGGATTTTTAGCAAATCCCCATCTATCAACGGGTTTGATTGGCCTTTACCAACTACCGTTTGAGTTGGGCTAGCCATGCTATTCCCCTCAGCATGGTGAGTTGTCGAGGAATTTATTTCCTTTCCCTTTTGCCTTTAATCAGCATTGGGTAGTTAATCTCATACCCTTACCCCCAGTATGATGGGTTGGCGAGAAACTTGTTCTCTTCCCATTGCCTAGTTGGCGTTTGGGCAATTCATGCTTTTACCCCAGTATGATGGGTTGGCGAGGAATTTAATCTCCTCTTCCCGTTGCTATAAAAGCATTGGGCAATTCATACCTTTACCCCAGTATGATGGGTTGGCGAGGAATTTAATCTCCTCTTCCCGTTGCTATAAAAGCATTGGGCAATTCATACCTTTACCCCAGTATAATGGGTTGGCGAGAAATTTAAATCTCTTCCCATTGCCTAGTTGGCGTTGGGCAATTCATACCTTTACCCCAGTATGATGGGTTGGCGAGAAACTGGTTCTCTTCCCATTGTCTAGTTGGCGTTGGGCAATTCATACATTTTAGGTCAGAGGCGCTTAATTACACATGCCTAAAAGAAAGATTGGGGGCTGTTCAAACTTGAGAACTAAGCACACCAGGTTTGGGTCAGAGGCGCCAAACTGCGCATGCCCAGGAAAAGACTAGAGGTGGTTCAAACTTGAGAACCAAACTGGAGGCGGTTCAAGGCTCTCTCGCATAATTTGAACTGGGTACTCCAAACACACCAGGTTTAGGTCAGAGGCGCTCAATGCGCATGCCTAAGAAAAGACTGGAGGTGGTTCAAACTTGAGAACCAAACGCACCAGGTTTAGGTCAGAGGCGCCAAACTGCGCATGCCTAAGAAAAGACTTGAGGTGGTTCAAACTTGAGAACCAAACGCACCAGGTTTAGGTCAGAGGCGCTCAATGCGCATGCCTAAGAAAAGACTGGAGGTGGTTCAAACTTGAGAACCAAACGCACCAGGTTTAGGTCAGAGGGGTCAAACTGCGCATGCCTAAGAAAAGACTGGAGGTGGTTCAAACTTGAGAACCAAACACACCAGGTTTACTGGGTTAAAATGACCAGAATAGAAGAAGTCCAAGTGCTCATCTGCGTAACTTGGATAAACTGGAGGGTTGTGCTTCCAGGGATATCAAGCATAGTATTTCTTCAGAAACTTGCCATTGATCGGCATCATCATTCTGTCGCCATCTTGATTCATTAAGCGATAGGCTCCACTGGAGTATACTGTCTCCACAACAAATGGTCCTTCCCACTTGGGTTCAAATTTACCCTTAGTCTTGTGGGTTAGCACCATTGGCCTTTTAACAGCCAAAACCAAGTCTCCTTATTTAAAGGTCCTTGGCTTGACGTTCTTATTGAACGTTTGAGATATTCGGGCTCGATACAACTCAATTTGCTGTTGAGCCCTGAGACGTTTTTCATCTAACGCCTCTAGCTCTTGCAATCTTTGACGATGGCGCTCTTCTGTCGTTGAGCCACTCTCAAGGATGGTATCTGCATTTCAAGAGGCAAGACAGCCTCACTTCCGTAAACCAAAGAGAATGGGGTAGTTTTGGTCGGGGTGCGAACGGTGGTGCGATAAGCCCACAAGCATTCTCCTAGCTTTTCATCCCAATCTCGTTTATTAGAAGAGACGAACTTCCGAAGGAGTTTAATAATCGTCTTGTTGAAGGCTTCAGCTAACCCATTAGCCGCGGGGTTATATGGCGTTGAAGCAATATCTTTGATTCTGAATTTATTGCAGAATCTAGAAAATCCCTGACTGATGAATTGCGGACCATTATTGATGAATATCATATATTGTATTTTTCCTCTCATACTTTATCTATTTTTGTATATAAATAAATGCTACTCGGGTATTTTTAGTGCCTTTTTCAGGTAATTCGATTCATACAAGGAGATGGCAAGAAATCAATGTTGGAGTAGGAAATCAGAGTCCGAAAAGTTTCTAAAGTGAGAAAAACTACGAGACTACGATGTTACAGAGATGCAAAGTCAAATAAAGTCAAGGAAATATAATGGGCAAGACACGGGACGGACGTGGAAGAAATTTCAATTGAGTTACTCGAAATAAAACCGCTATTTAGCGGTTTTATCCGCCATTTAGCGGCCAACTGTGGGCCCCACATGCTGAATTTTCTTCCCTGGCTTCGATGTAATTTTGTGGCTTTATAGTTCTGCTATAATTAGGGTTTGATTTCCGAAGCCTATATATTGGCCGTATCCTTGTATTCTAGGTTTTATGTAGCAGTTAATGTAGATTAGGATTTAGTTTGTACTCGTATTTCATTAATAAAATTAAGCTTTTGCTGAAGGGGTGGCGGCCACAATACCGTGCTCCAGAGGTAAGCCATTGTTTTGAGATCTTTATTTGCTTTCTAGATAGATTTAATTGCTTTCTAGTATAGATTTATTTGCTTTCTAGATTAGATTTTATTGCTTTCTAAAATCATGAGTAGCTAATTAGTCTAGCTCTAGGACGTAGATGAAACTAAGATCCACCATGTAATTGCTTTCTAATGTCTTTCTTCTTGAATAAAAATAAATAAAGACATGATTTTTCTCTAAAAGGATTAAAATACAAGAACTCGAAGATTAAGACTTTGATAGGTTATACTTGAATTAGGTTTCTTGATAGCCTATGCTTAGTTAGGGTTTGGGGTTGTTGATTTTATCTTTTTCATTGAATTATCTAAAGATTTAGTTTGTTTTTATGAGAAGTAGTATCTTTGATGAGTTATACTTGCACACCACTTGATAGCTCATACTTAGGGCACTTTAAATAAAGATTAAACTAAAAAGATCAAATTTTTATGAAAGAAGAAGATAGTAGAAGTAAATACATGGTTGGAAACTAGTGGATTCTAGATCCTAGGCTATTTAGATTAATCCAACTTCAACCTAGAATCCTTTGTTAATCCGCTAGACTAAGGAAAGAGTAAGAATCGCAAAAACACCCTAGATCCCTGTGGGACGACCTGTACAGCGCTACACCGACACTGTGCGCTTGCAGTAATTTATCACATCAAGTTTTTGGCGCCGTTGCCGGGGATCGACGGTGTTTTTCTTGCTTTTTCTAACGTTTTACGGCTTAACAGTGTGTGTTGAGTGTGTATAGATCTGGAACTTTGGATACAGGATATACAAAGTGAAGGAAAGCGTTGTGGAAGTGCACTGCAAAAATCCGAGAGGTAACCTCCCAGATTTGGCCGCTAAATAGCGGTAAATACCGCTATTTAGCGGCAATATCTTTCCGTTTCTCCCTCAAATTTTGTATATTTCTGTATTTATCGTTTTTTATTCTACAAAAAAAATAATAAAAAATTATAAAAATCATATTTCAATTGTTTTTATTTTTTCTTTTCCATCTCTTTCCCTCTCCGCCTTCTTCAAAACAAACAAAAAAAAATTAAAAAAAAATGTTTCAAAATCAAACTGGTTGCAATCATTGTCGTGATCCATACCATAATTATTATCAGTGTCCATGGATAGGAAGTTCGCTAGGACTAGGTCATAATCTAATTCACAATACATATAATGAACCTACGAGCGCTTCTTATACACAAAATTACAATTATGAATGGATGAATAATTCTAATTTTGCATATAATCAAGAGCCATATCAAGAGAATCCTCCATCTGATCCTTTCTTTATGGGCTATTTATCTTCATGTTCTACATTCAATCATGAACAAGATATTCAATTGAACATGTTAGATGAAAAATTAAAAAGATTAGAAGCGAGATATGTATGTCATGAGAATCTACCTCCAACCACTTCATATCTGTCATCAAATATGTACATGGATCCATCATATCATTCTTCAAATTTCACTCATGATCTCGAGATGCAATCATTTGAGAAAAATAAGGAAAATTACGATCATGAGTCTGAGGAACGAAAATGTAGAATAGAGGAAGATATGGAAGTTTTGCTGAAATCATCATCTCAAAAATCATCCTCTAAAATTGAATCTTGTATGGAAGATCTTCTCAAAGCGATTTCTCAAGCTAAACTTTTTATAGATCAACCATCTAATAGTTTGAACGTATCTGACTCAAACGAGCAATCACTCCAGTCATCTTCTGAAGTAGATATGATTCAAAATGAATTAAATAGTTTTGTGCATGATGAGTCTATAATTCAACATTGTGATCAACCTATTTTAGACCATTGTGGCAATAATTATGAAGAAACCAGTGATAAAGAAAATATTTTGCTTGCTAGTGACACATTATCATTTGATTCTTTTGATGGAAATTGTGAAGAAATTTGTGAAGAAGAATTTTTATCCATTCATAATAACTTGACTAATGATAAGTCTACTAGTATGGCATTTTCTTTTGAGAATTTTGATGACAGGTTTGAAGAAAATTTGCATGACAAGCCCCTAACAATTGAGGAAAGGAAGGAACATCAAAAAGAAGAGATCATGGTACCTGATGACTTAAAAGAGCCCTCCAAAATTGAGCTAATGATTCCACAATACCAAAGTGAGTATGTTATTTCACACGTTGATAAAACCAAAATACTTACAAATATGAAAGATGCTCGTGGATGGAATACGAACGATGGTAAAGGTACGCTTTCCAACCTCAAAATTTTATTATTGAATAAAAAAAAGAAAAGTAGAAAAAAATTGAGAAAAATCAAAAATAAGATGGAGAGATTAAATGCAAAACTGACAAAAAGGCTAAGTTCATCCATATTAAAACATAAAAGGACACATTATGAGAGTGGAAAGCGATCAAGAGGTCGTAACCGTTTGAATTTTCTAATAAGTGTATAATATTTGTATAATAGTTTTCTTTTTTTTATTTTACCACCCTTGGTTTGTGTATGAGGGCATACACAAGTTTAGGTGTGGGGGAGTAGATTAGGAGATTTTTATTTTTTAGGATTTTTAGGATTTTATTTTTGTTTTTATGATTTTTTTTTTTTTTTAGATTTTTGGGTTTCTTTATTTTACACTTTGGTTAGTTTTTAGGGTAACTAACTGAAAAAAATAAAAAAAAACTGAAAAGAAAAATAAATTAAAAAAAACTTATGTATTTTTATCAATAGATCAAACTACTTACAGATAAAGGAACAAATTTAGATTTGAAATTGGATAGGAGAGTAGATTGGATGATACACTTTGAATTTTATGAAAAAGATCAAAATCTAAAAAATAAATATTGCTAACAGTAGTTTTGAGGCAAATATACATCTATTTTTCACTTCACAATAGTTTATTAGATTAAGGACAAAGATGATAACGATTGAGTAAGTTTTCTCTCTCTAAACAAAAAAAAAAGAGAAAAAAAGAAAAAAAAAGAAAAAAAAGTGAGAATAAAATAATGGGGTGAGCCTAAGGCAATAGCCTCGAGAGTGATAAAATAATGGGGTGCGCCTGGTATTAAGGCAATAGCCTCAAGAGTGAAAAAAAGAGTATGATCTGAGTAATCGGGTACTTTGCGCCTAACTAAGTGTAAATATTCGCATGAAAGGTGAAATATTCTAAAAAAAAAAGAAAAAGAAAAACGAAAAGAGTATGAACCAAGTAATCGGGTATGTTGCGCCTAAGCAAGCGTGAATATTCGCATGAAAGGTGAAATATTCTTAAAAAAAAAAAGAAAAAAAAAAGGAAAAAATTTGTTATGAGAGAGGAGATGAATCATGAGTTAGAGTTTGAGTCTAAGGCCGAAATAAACTATCACACGTGCACGTAGTTGTATAGGAGCCAATGAATTATCTGTTAGTAGGTATTGAAAGATAGGATTTAAATTTTTGATTAAAATGATAAGTGTATCTGATATGACGCTCGATTTGAAAATTGATAATCTAAATGCGTTCTTGAGTTTGTATATTAGTGAGATTAATTGATGAAAATATCATAAAAAAAAAGATTTTTCTTTCCTTTGTATAAAATTTCTATTTTTCTTGATTTTCGGTTATCCTTATTTTTCTTTTCTTTATTCCTTAATCTATTTTCTTCTTGAATTTTGTGGGTATATTCACTGCAAACCCTCACGAGACAACACTCGTCCACTAGGGTAACCTAGGGGTTTAAAGGCTTATTGCACGTGCTAAGTGCAATCGCGATTCCTGCGAAAGTGAGTTAGGATTTTTATTTTTCTTTTTAGATTTAGGTTTTGCTCGAGGACTAGCAAAAGATAGGTGTGGGGGTGTGATGAATATCATATATTGTATTTTTCCTCTCATACTTTATCTATTTTTGTATATAAATAAATGCTACTCGGGTATTTTTAGTGCCTTTTTCAGGTAATTCGATTCATACAAGGAGATGGCAAGAAATCAATGTTGGAGTAGGAAATCAGAGTCCGAAAAGTTTCTAAAGTGAGAAAAACTACGAGACTACGATGTTACAGAGATGCAAAGTCAAATAAAGTCAAGGAAATATAATGGGCAAGACACGGGACGGACGTGGAAGAAATTTCAATTGAGTTACTCGAAATAAAACCGCTATTTAGCGGTTTTATCCGCCATTTAGCGGCCAACTGTGGGCCCCACATGCTGAATTTTCTTCCCTGGCTTCGATGTAATTTTGTGGCTTTATAGTTCTGCTATAATTAGGGTTTGATTTCCGAAGCCTATATATTGGCCGTATCCTTGTATTCTAGGTTTTATGCAGCAGTTAATGTAGATTAGGATTTAGTTTGTACTCGTATTTCATTAATAAAATTAAGCTTTTGCTGAAGGGGTGGCGGCCACAATACCGTGCTCCAGAGGTAAGCCATTGTTTTGAGATCTTTATTTGCTTTCTAGATAGATTTAATTGCTTTCTAGTATAGATTTATTTGCTTTCTAGATTAGATTTTATTGCTTTCTAAAATCATGAGTAGCTAATTAGTCTAGCTCTAGGACGTAGATGAAACTAAGATCCACCATGTAATTGCTTTCTAATGTCTTTCTTCTTGAATAAAAATAAATAAAGACATGATTTTTCTCTAAAAGGATTAAAATACAAGAACTCGAAGATTAAGACTTTGATAGGTTATACTTGAATTAGGTTTCTTGATAGCCTATGCTTAGTTAGGGTTTGGGGTTGTTGATTTTATCTTTTTCATTGAATTATCTAAAGATTTAGTTTGTTTTTATGAGAAGTAGTATCTTTGATGAGTTATACTTGCACACCACTTGATAGCTCATACTTAGGGCACTTTAAATAAAGATTAAACTAAAAAGATCAAATTTTTATGAAAGAAGAAGATAGTAGAAGTAAATACATGGTTGGAAACTAGTGGATTCTAGATCCTAGGCTATTTAGATTAATCCAACTTCAACCTAGAATCCTTTGTTAATCCGCTAGACTAAGGAAAGAGTAAGAATCGCAAAAACACCCTAGATCCCTGTGGGACGACCTGTACAGCGCTACACCGACACTGTGCGCTTGCAGTAATTTATCACATCAAGTTTTTGACATTATCATGAATAATCCGTCGGGGGACGCCGAAGCGGTAAATGACATGATGCTTGATAAACTTGATCACATCTGTCATTTTCACATCTTTCATGGGCACAGCTTCGGCCCATTTTGAAAAATAATCGGTTATTGCAAGAATAAACCGATGTCCTCTGGATGACGGGGGAGTTATTGGCCCCACAATGTCCATTCCCCAGGCCTCAAATGGCCAGCTTGCGACGGTATTGTGCAAGTATTCTTGGGGTTGATGAATAAAATTGGCATGTATTTGGCATGCATGATATCGTTTAGCGTATGCCATTGCTTCCGTAACCATGCTCGGCCAGTAGTACCCTAGCCTTCTTATACGGTCTCCAAGTTTGGGACTGGGCTGATGAGCTCCACATACTCCATCATGTGTTTCTTTCAGCACTTATTCTGCTTCTGCTTTCGATATGCAGCATAGCAATAGACCACCTCTTGACTTTCTATACAAAGTCTGAAGTTTATGGTCATAATAAAATCTTTGGGCCTTCCTCTTTATTGAGGTGGCTTCCTTAGGATCTTTTGGTAATATCCCATGCAAGGCATAATCCACAAACGGAAATCGCCAATCACGGGGTTCTAACTTTAAGCCAATCTGGCATACCTCTTCGGCTTGAGATGCCACGTCTGGGTGGAGGAGTTCTCTACTACCAATGGTGATGCTTTTAGCTTCACCTGGCGGGATTGCCAGTGTTGCGGCTAATGTGGCAAGAGCATCTGCATATATGTTCTCATTTCGAGATATGTGGTATATGTAAAATTGTTCAAAATATCCTGCTAGCTCAATAGCTAGCTGATGATAGGGGGTGAGGACTTCATGTCTGACTTCATACTCACCTGTCATCTGATTGACGATGAGTTTAGAGTCTCCATATGCCTCTAGATGGTTCACCCTCAGTCGCAGAGCTATTTTTAAGCCGATAATGAGCGCGTTGTACTTCGTTCTGTTAATGAGTAACCGTTAGGCAATATATGTTTATGTGGGGATATTAGCACAACCCCCACTCCAGCAGCAGATCGTCTGGCAGCACCATCAAAGAACATTTGCCAAGGTTGCTCTTTGCTAACTGTGTTGACCCCTGACATCCGTTTGGTATTAGACCGAATTGGGTGGTCTGCAAGAAAATAGGCAATTGCCTGTCCCTTTGTCGCCTTTTGAGGAACGAAATGTATGTCATAGGGCGACAGTAGCAAGGCCCATTTTGCCAGTCGACCATTTAAAGCCCCTGATTTTGTCATCAGAATCTTCAGGGGATTAACCCGTGATATGACATGAATTGTTTGCCCAGAAAGATAGTGTCGCATTTTCTGAACGGTGAACACTAGGGCTAAACATTCCTTTTCAATCGGGGTGTACCACTGTTCGGCCCCAATCATCGTTCTACTTAAATAGTAGAGGGCATGTTCATGACTGTGCTCATTATATTGAGCAAGTAATGCTCCTAAAGCATTATCCATGGCCCTTACATATATAAGGAAGGGCTGCCCAGGGGCTGGTGTCATTAGTACAGGAGGCCAAGTAAGGTACTCCTTGAGGTCATCAAATGCCTGCTGACATGCCTCATCCCATATGAAAGACACTCCCTTCTTCATAAGTTTGGAGAATAGTTGGCATCGTCCAGATAAGTTGGATATGAAGCGCCGAATATAAGCGAGCTTTCCTTCTAATCCCCTTAATTCTTTAAGATTGCGGAGAGGCGGCATTTGGCTAATCGCTTTTATCTTTTCAGGGTCAAGGAAAATTCCTTTTGAAGTTATTATGAACCCTAGAAACTTCCCGCTGGATACCCCCATGAACGACTTGGTAGGATTCATCTTCAGGTGATGTTTCCGCATAAGATTGAAGACTACTCTTAAATCATGAAGATGATCTTTTTTGTCTTTGCTTTTGACTGCTAAGTCATCCACATAGCACTCCACTGTTCTGCGCAGGTGTTCTTTGAATATGGCACTCATTGCGCTTTGGTAGGTGGCACCTGCATTTTTTAATCCGAATGGCATCACCGTATAGCAGTATACCCCCAGTGGCGTTCTGAAAGCTGTATGCTTTTCATCATCCGGTTATAACCTGAGAAGCCATCCATAAAGGACATCCTCTCATAACCGCAAGTATTATCAATCATCACATCGGTGATGGGGAGTGAAAATTCATCCTTGGAACATGCAGTGTTCAGATCTCGAAAATCAATGCATATCCGGATTTTGCCATTCTTTTTGCGAACTGGCACTATGTTAGCCACCCAGTCAGGATGCTGCTCTTCTCGGATAAACCCAGATTTTATAAGCTTATTGACCTCAGCAACTATTGCCTCCATCAATTCCGGTCGAAAACGCCTCTGTTGCTGTTTAACAGGTTTGACATCTTCTTTTATATTTAACCGGTGTGTGGTAATTTGAGGGTCAAGCCCAGGCATATCTTCATCACTCCATGCGAACACATCTATATACTCTTTGATAAGGGATATAAGTTCCTCTTTTTCTAAAGGAGTTAGTGTGTCGCTTATGAAAATGGGTTTCGGATTTTCTTCCGTTCCCATGTTAACCTGTATTAATTTGTCTTCTGTGGGCGGGTCACGCTGTTCAAAGCGGACATCCCAGAGAGTATCCATATGCCTAGCCCAAGCATCATCTTGAACATCAATTAGTTCCTCGTCGCTTTCTGGCGCGGCTGAAACCATATTGATTGTCAAAGATTGAAACCAAGCACCGGTGCTTATATCCGAATCATGATCTGGTGAAGATGTTTCTTTTTTGGCCGAATAACTCTCTTCATCTTTTAATGGTGACGAAGGTGGAGTAGATACATAACCCAACCCCCTGCGGGTCTTCTGATAATAATCGGGGCTCTTTCCTCTCGGTCTAAACGAGGGTATGAGATTCCGCCGCCCTTTTCCAAAGTTTAATCCCGGCTTCTGGGTAAGATTATATCCCATTTTCTCCATTATCTGTCGAGATTTCTGTCCATATAGGTGAAATTGGGGTGATGTCTGCTCGTCACTTTCACTGCTTTGTTTTCGGCGAGGTGAGCTAATTACTTTACCGAACATAATCGGCCTTTGGGATCCTCTTTGAGGAGACACTTCAAAGTAGTGACCTTTCTCCTCAGCTATTTTAGACTGAGAGAGGAGGGATGACCTAAGTGGCAAATGACATGCCGCCAGAACTTTAAGTTCAGATAGGCCATCCACTTCGGTAGAAGTACAAGAGGGTTCTGATTCAGTAGCTACAGCATAGTCATAGATCAACCTTATACTTTCATTAATAACCCATTCACTTTCGATTACATCATTTAGATCATCGTCAATACCCAGACTAAAATCTAAGTGGGGGTTGATTTCATAATCACCCCCGTCGTCTTCCTCAGGAAGCTCGTACTCAGTGTCGGCTTCATTGCCACTGTCGTCGAGCTTTGGAGACTTGCTAAGACTGTCATTGGAGGTTTCATGTGCTGACTTGTAGAGTGCAGCATCTGTGAAGTAATTCTCCAACCCTTTGAATTGCTGCTTGTTCGCAATTAGTGTTCGGACCTCTCCTTCCTCATCGCAATATTTCATGCACTGGTGAAGAGTCGACGGAACTATCATATGAGCGTGGATCCAAGGTCGCCCCAATAAAATATTATAGGAGGTATCAGCGTCAATTACGTAGCATGTAACCTCCATTTTCAAGTCTCCAATTTGACACCGCAATCGGATTTTACCAAGAGGATGGCTATTATTAGCGTTGAATCCATAGATGGTAGTGTGTGTAGGTGTCAAGCGATGAAGGGAAATCCCAACAGCTGCATCAATCTACTGGGCACGACACTGAGTGCAAAACCCGGATCAATCTGAATTCGGTCCACTTTTGTGGACCCGACATATCCGGTGAAATATAAAGGCCTATTATGCTTTATATTCCTCACCTGCATGTCTTCTGGAGAGAAGATGATTTGTGGGACTTGCCTCCTCACTTGATGACAGTGGGGGCAAGAGTCCCGCTCTTCGATAGCCGGCTCGACAATCTGAGCTAGGAACGACTCAGAGTCTGCCAAGGCCTCTCTTAGAGCTTCACGTGTTGATTTTGATAATCTCAACAATTCGTAAAGCGTCACTCGCGCTAGGATGTTAGCCAACTGCGCAATTATGTCAAATTCGAAGAGAGTTTCTTTGGCTCCTTCATCTCTGGTAGGATTCTTCTGGAAACGAAGTCCTTTCTGCTTCGCAGGCTTTGCGAGTTCTGCATAGATATCTTTTGGATCAACTCTAATGTAGTCCTTAAGATATGTCTTTCCAGATCGAGTACCGGAAGGGCCTGCCCCATCTTGTTGAGTGGCCATAGTTTCGGTTCTTCTTCAGAATCTGTGAAGGCTCCTGAAACTATATATTCTTCCTTTAATTCCGCAGAAATGGTATTAACAGCCCGTTTCTTCTCTTGAACTTTTGAAGTAGTCCATTGTTTATCTTCCAGCAGGTCAGGATGAACCCACATAACTTCCCCCTTCTGGGTTGTTACGGGGACAAGTCCCTCTTGGGCTTTGTTGTGCGGATCAAGATTCTTTGTAACCATCTTACCTTTCGGGATTGGGGTCACTCCTGCGGGGAACTCGTGGGTCCCAATCATTATGATTGCCATATTGGCAGTGACCTTCTTCTTTTCTTCCTTAAGCGTCAGAACTCCAGCCTCTATTAGTGCTTGGATTCTGTTCTTAAAGGAAAAACAATCCCTGGTAGGGTGCCCAACATTCCGGTGATAAAGACAGTAGTTGGGATCTTTAGTTTTACCAGCATCTTCTGGCTTCTTATTCTCCGGAAGTTTTAGCATTCCCTTCTTCTGGAGCAGGTGAAAGAGGATATGCATTTGTTCAGCTTTGAAAGTGTAATTCCTTTCTTGCTGCGGTCTAATTTGCCTTGATCCTCGCTGACCTTGAGACTTCGGCTCTAGCGGAAGACTGGTTTTCTGAGGAGCAGTTTCTGACGACATCACTGCTTTCCCTTTATTTTTATTGCTGTTGATTTTAGTATATGGCTTACTACCCCCAGCGTTTCTTGACCCGCGGGATTCCTCAACTTGGCGAATCAAGTCTTCAGCTTGTTCTCCTTGTTTGAGCAGGTCCCTCCACGTCTTAGACTCTACGGCCCCCATTTTGAGGAGCACATTGGTCTTAAGGTTGTGTCGACAAGTCTCGACTAGAGTTTCCTGGATCATCCCGTGTTTACAATGTACGGACTTCTCTCGGAACCTTTCTATAAAATCTTTAACCGCTTCTTGCTCTCCTTGTCTAGTTGCAAGGAGGGAATGAACCGTAATCTCGGTGTCATCTTCAAAGAAACGTGAGAGAAATAATTTCTCGACATCTAACCAGGTATTAATGGTACCTGGGGGCAACTGCATGAACCAAGTGAAGGCAGGCCCTCGCAAAGTACTTGCAATTACTTTGGTCATAATGGGATCATTACCCATTAAGTGTCCTGCTTGGGACAAAAAGTAATATATATGCTGACTGGGCGATCCCTTCCCGTCGTATGGCTCTAACTTGAGCGGCTTATACTTTGGTGGGTAAGGTATCATATCCCATTCAGAAGGATACGGTCTTGAGACCCCAGCTTCTTTCAACTCCTTTTTACGCATTAAAGCTTCGAGTTGATTCTGCAGCTTTTCTATCTTTTCGCCATGCGGATCATGGAAAGAAAATCTATCCTTTTCCTCATGCATCGAGTCGGCTTTCTCTTCCTGTTCTTCTTCATTCAGAGTTTTTTTGCCCTTTTTGGCATTATCTTCAACAAAACTCGATAGCATGACTTTGAGTCCTTCAATCATCTTTTGCTGCTCTCGAATCATCTTTTCTTGAGCTTCAAATCTCTGATTGATATCGTCAAACTTATCCGCCATATGCGATGCTGACTTCTGTAGCCGAGACGATGTAGAGGATGGAGGCGAGGCTATAGCAGAATTATCGCTGCCCTCGTCGTAAGAACCCCCTGCGAGCTTCTTATAATTTCGGGGCGGGACGGCTCCTAATCTTAGTCGAGTAACACGATGAGGTTCTTCATCGCTCGATTCTGAATCATCATCCGTCTCTGCAATTTTCCTCTCTTTTCCTACCATGTTGGAAGTTACAGCTCTCCATTGTTTCAGGGAAGTGGTTCTTGTCTTCTTAGCAGGATTCTGATTTGACTCGTTTAATCGGTCGAACACAGATATCCTGCTCTTGCCGCAGCCACAGTTGTCCATCACGGTTGATACTGCTGTCACAAGTTGCTGGCAATGGCAGATATGTTCAACTTGAAGTTGGTCTATGCCTCTCTTCTTAGAGAGATATTCCCTGAGATCAGCGCCTCTAGCCATGGAGTCAAGAGGTCCATTCAACTCTTGAGAATGTTTGGGAACCCACTGAAGCTTCTTTGACTGATCAACCCTGACTCTGGGGTCGGACCGATCCTCGCGTGGCTTAGGAATAGCCTCGCGTTTCACATTGCGGGCCTGAAGAATAGCTCCGCGCTTATCCACACTAGCCTCGCGTTTCTCGCTGGCTTGGTGTGTCCTTGGAAGTTTAGCTTCTGGAATAATAGCCCCGCGTGAAGGGAAGTTCTTGCACGCTGGCTTATCTTTGTGATTAACGCAGATCATAGCTTCGTGCTTAACGCGGTTTTTACGACTGACAACTATCTGCCAATCATCCTCACGTTCTTCGTGGGTGTCAGAAGTCTTGCGTTTATTGCAAGTATCACTGGCTTCGCGTCTCTCGCTAGGCTCAGTAATAGCCTCGCGTGGAGAATCACACGTTGGCTCTGAAGCATTTTTATACTCGCGTAGCTCGCGAGTGTTGGGTATTCTGCGACTAGCGCAACCCTTACTGGCTTCGCGTCTCTCGCTAGGCTCAGTAATAGCCTCGCGTGGAGAATCACACGTTGGCTTTGAATAATTTTTATACTCGCGTTTCTCGTAAGTGTCAGGAATCTTGCGTAACTCGCCAATATTACCAGCCTCGCATGGAAAATCACACGCTGGCTTTTCCTTGCTTTTAAGGCAAGTTGCATCTTCGCGTTTAACGCGGTAAAGATTGGTCTCGCGGGTAGCGCGAGCCAGTTTGCGAGGGACCATAGCCTCGCGTCCTCTGGTGTTAGCTCCGCGTCCAAAGCGGGCTTTGAGAGCTCTACGCCTCGTTCTCCGGTTCCTGTTCCGGAGTTGGGTCCTGGTCAGCCCAGTTCCCAAGTCTTCTTCGGCAATCGGAAGCTCATCCTCAGCTAGGATTTCTCATGTGAACTCCGGCTCTATAGCCGCAGTCTCCAAGGATCCCCGTCTCTCGGTGGATACCTTTCTACCCGTTACTCGGGCATTGGAGTACATGCGACGATAGTACCGTGTCTCATCCAAGTCACCTGATCCGGAGGAGAGGAACTCTTCGTACTTCTGCTGGTCGATTTCAACGACCAGCGTGTCTACTTCAGATCCGATCAAGTCAACGTCCGATTGCGCCACAATCTCTTCATCAGTGAAAGAGACGGCTCCCACTGTGGTCGCCAGTTTGTTCATCGCAAAAGTTCCTTCGCTTCTTTCCATTGAATACATCTTAGATTACAATGAAAGTGAACAAGATAAAAATAGAACAAACGTGAGGATTTATATCTATCGCTCTCTTTTACAATATTTGTGGGATCTGTGGCGATGGGATTTATAGTAGTTCCCGTGAACGATCGGTACGTTGAAATCTTCTCTCTTAAAGATATCGGCCGACTATAGACGATCTTCTCTGGTTTTGATTTGTTCAAGGCTCTCTCGCGTAACTCGAACTTCTCAAGAACTCCGGAAAGAATATGGTGATTTTCTCTAATCTTTACGAACTCAAGGCTCTGTGCGTAACTCGAATTCTCCAAGATTTCAGAAAAAATATCTCAATTGCCGAAAAGAAGATCCTTAGGGTTTCACCAGGAAGGTATTTATAGCCCCAGGTTAATGCAAGAGTTTCTATCTAAATAGAACTCGCATTCATCAAGGATTCCAATCAAATATCTTAATTTTGATGGAATTCTGATTAGACTTGATTCGGGTATTTGGATAAGCCCAGAATCATAATCTCAATCAATTTGAGATTCTGATTATCTGCTTACGCGGAGCTTTAATCGCATCAAAACGCGGCGCTAAATAACCGAAACGCGGAGCTAACGCGGAGCTATTGATCATCTCCACGTTTCACTCAAACGCGAGGCTAATACAAGCCAGACTGCGGAATCAACGCGGAGCTATTAAACATCTCCGCGTTTTATTCAAACGCAGGGTTAATGTAACCAAACGCGGGGCTATTGAATTAGCTCCGCATTCTGTTGTGGAAAATCCTTTTAACTTAGAAATTTTCACTGCCAACATGCATTTCTTACTCTTTCCTTAGTCTAACGGATTAATTATGAGTTTCTAGATCGAGAGAAGACTAGTTTTAAGTTCTAGAGGTTAGCCTAGGATCTCGAATCCATTAGAATAATAGCCTAAAAATGAATTATCTCTTTCTTCCTAACTTTTTAATTATGCACGGTTAAGTAACATATTATAAAAGTGATATTTTAAATTTGATTTTAATCAAGTGCCCTAAGTATGACCTACCAAGTGATGTGCAAGTATAAACCATCAAAAATGACACTTTTCTTAAAAACAAATCATATCAAGTAGAAAATCTTATAAACAAAAGCAAAAAAATAAACTTCAAACTCTAATCTAAGTATAGGCTATCAAAAGACCGAACTTAAGTATAACCTATCAAAGAAATTAGATTTACAAGTTTATCCAATTCAATTTATTTATAGGAAAATCTTTATTGATAATTCTAAAAATAAACAAAGAATAAGAATTCCAAACTTCATCTAAGCATAGATTATCAAAATATTATTAAGCATAATCAATCAAAGAATTATGATTTGTGAAGTCTATCTTTTATTTATTTATAGAAAAATCATAAATTTATTTCTTTTTAGAAAGAAGATGAGATAAGTCTATGTTACATCTATTAAACTAACTTCATCTACATCCTAGGGCTAAAGAAAATTAGCTACTCATAATTCTAGTAATCAAAATCCTATTTTTATTCATGAAAGCAAATAAATCTAATTTAGAAAGCAATAAAACCTAAACTAGAAAGCAATTAACTCTATCAAAAAAGCAAATAAAGAACTAAAAGCAATGGTTTACCTCTGGAGCACAGTATTGTGGCGGCCACCCTTTCAGTGAAATCCTAATTTTATTAATTTAAAACGAGCACAAAACTTCATGATTCTCCCTAGAATACAAGGATACGGCCAATATATAGGTTTTGGAAATCAAACCCTAATTCTAGCAGAACTGAAAAATTATAAAATTACAATGAAGCCACGGGAGAAAACTCAAGTTGTAGGGCCCACATTCGGCTGCCATTTAGCTGCACTTACCGCTAAATAGCGGCTAAATTAAAGAAATAATTTTTGAATTTTTTTCCCCACGAGTATTTTCTCCTTTTGAGTTTATTTTGATTTATTTTGATAACTGTATTTCATTTTGACTCTCTGCAGCATCGTGGTCTCGTAGTCTTGCCTACTTTAGAAACTTTTCGAACTTTGATTTCCTACTCCAACTCTGATTTTATGCAATCTCCTTGTATGAATCGAATTGCCAGAAAAAGATACTAAAAATACCCGAGTAGCATTTATTTATATACAAAAATAGAAAAATTATGGGAGGAAAAATACAATATATGATATCATCAGCCACAATACCGTGCTCCAGAGGTAAACCATTGTTTTCTAATCTTTATTTGCTTTCTAGATAGAGTTAATTGCTTTCTAGTTTAGATTTATTTGCTTTCTAGATTAGATTTAATTGCTTTTATGAATAGAAATTTAATTTTGCTTACTTGAATCATGTGTAGCTAATTTTGTTTAGTTCTAGGATGTAGATAAAACTAAAATCCACCATGTAGTTGCTCTCTAATATTTTTGTTCTTAAATAAAATAATAAAGACATGGATTTTCAATAGAAAGATTAAAATACAAGAACTCGAAGATTAAGATTTTGATAGATTATACTTGAATTAGGTTTCTTGATAGTCTCTATTTAGTTAGGATTTGGGGTTGTTGATTTTATCTTTTTAATTGAATTATCTAAAGATTTAGTTTGTTTTTATGAAAAGTAATATTTTTGATGAGTTATACTTGCATACCACATGATAGCTCATACTTAGGGCACTTTAAATAAAGATTAAACTAAAAGATCACCTTTTTATGAAAGAAGAAGGTAATAGAAGTAAGAATATGGTTGAAAACTAGTGGATTCTAGATCCTAAGCTAATTAGAATAACTCCAATCTTCAACCTAGAATTTTTGGTTAGTCCGATAGAATTATAAAAAAAGAATCGTAAAAATACCTTATATCCCTGTGGGACAACCTGTACAGCGCTACACCGATACTGTGCGCTTGCAGTAAATATCACATCATATTCCTATCTCTGATGTACCTGAAGAAGAACCATCTTTTACCAATAGAGTCAATGATATACCAAGCGACTCCTGAGCATTTGAAGAGCTCTGTATGAACATCAGTGATTACACTTTCAGTGAAAGTTTCTTGAAAGTGGGCTTCGTAAGGTAGGAGTACATTTTAGTAAGCTTATTTATAAAATATTACATCGTACCGTCCTCTAGAATAACGAAATTATATTTAAGGGACATGGTGTTATTAAATATGATTATGGAAAGATGCCCATTCAATGTTGCCTCCATCATGCACTTTACGGTAATTCAATGCTTGGGACTAGTCCTTGAATGTATCCTGCAACCAAGAATAACAAATCCAGTACTAGTTCTGTCGTCTCTAATAACAACAATCTGCATCAGCAACGGGATCGATTTGTCATCAACTGATGCAGTCACCTGCCACTGTAGACATTTATATATACAACCGTTTGAAGGAGCATGAGTGCTCAACAGGCCCAGCAGGAGCAGTATGTACAACAAGAGTAAGCAGAAGGTGCTTCCCCACTGGCTAAACATGGTGAGCAACCACAAGAACAAAGAGGTAGAGCAGCTCAGGTCGCCCAACAAGCAGAGATTATACTCCAAACATGAATGAGCCGATAATAAAGATGACTAATACATTAAATGAAGGGCTACAAGTCATCAAGACTTAGCAAGCAAGAACGGAGCATCAGTCAATGTCGACTCCTAACCAGAAAGTACCAACATATGGCTAGTGAAGATGCCACCGTTTCTCTTGATAAATATGATGGGATGAGCTAGGGGACCATAATGTTCCGCTAGTGTCAAAGATGCAAGTGACAAAAAGGTAATCATCAACAATATTATTGATATTGACTATTTGAAGGAGTGAATTTTTTGGAGAACCGACAAAGCCAAATGTTTTCTAACTTTAGCCTCTCACATTATTTCTCTATGTATTGTTTGTATAATTATATTCTTGATGCACTGAGGACACTACATAATTTAAGTTGGAGGATGGATATATACACTTTACTTCATTGTATCATATACGTATTAGAACTAATTAGTTAACCTATAAAATTATAAAAATAAAAATTTTCAATTTTTTCTCATTTTTAAGTAAAAATTAAGATTAGAAGAATTTTACTTTACATATTATGTTTGTGAGATTGGCAGCTTAATATTGATGCTTATATAATATTAGTTTTTATGTAATGTTAAGTGAGATTTTAAATCCACTAATAAGATATATGGATACTTAAGACTTGAATCAAGTATTCACTCCAAACAGTTACATAATGACTCATGAAAAGATGATAACAATTAAAGAAAAAACTTAAAAGCAAAACTTATTTGATATATATATATATATATATATATATATATATATATATATATATATATATATATATATATATATATATATATATATATATATATATATATATATGAAAAGGGTTCCCATAAGTTTGATTAGAGTTTGATACTTGACAAGACTCATATATACACGATCACAATGGTGCATAGGAGAGAATAATTGAAAGTAAGAGTATATTTATGGTACGTTTTAAATGATCATAATAGATACATGAAAGTATTAGATTATAAGTAATTGGTTAAGGTTGATATCTTTATAAATATCTATGTGCATTTCTATAATTGAGTTTAATATGGAAAAAAAATTAAAATAAAAAATAGTATAAATAGTTAAAAATAAGATATATATAATATATTTCTTTTTCTTTATTTTACACATATCCTTATTTTTTATTTTATTTATTTATTGAACCCAAACATTTTTTAATGTTTGTGGGCAACATCACTAGAAATCCTTACGAGACAACAATACTCCTCTACTAGGATAACCCAGGGGTTTAACGGCTTGTTGCACGTGCTAAGAATAATCGTGATTCCTACGAAAGTGATTTGGAATTTTTTTTAGTTAAGTCTTTAATCGACTTAATTTGATAATTTTGCTAGGGACTAACAAAACTCAAGTTGGGGGAGAGGGTATGATTATGCTTGAAAAGTGTAATTATTTTAGTTTATTATATGCACATGTAATCCAATTTTGGTGATTAATATAAAAAAGTAATGAAATTTTTTTATTAGTCTAACTCCACTATGTGTTTTTCTAGTGCTATGCAACATTTTTGTATGGTTTTGTATGCAAGGAAATCGATGAATCAAAGTGTATCTCAAATATCAGTTCAGAACTGTGATTTTACAGATCGACTATCAACAGCTCTCTATTGGCTGTCGACAGCTATCAACTGTAATGCAGACCTGAGAGCAACTATCAATGGAGATTTGGAAAGGTACATCTGCAATTTGATTTGTTACAGCTTTTAGAGAGAAAATCTAGTTTCCTTATAAATAGAATTTATGCTAAGGTTTTGAAAGAGGCTATAAATACTAATGTAATTGACAGTTTGAGAGAGAGAGGAGGAGACATCGAAGAGTTAATATATAATAAAAAGATAAAAAGATTACATTTTTAGTTTTGTACTTGTTCATAAAAATCAATAAAAGAAGCTCCTTTATTTATATTTTGATGGCTATGATTAGTATGAATGGCTAAATTCTTGCATTGGTTTAGATGAGATAGTGAATCCTATATAATTTACCGGTATGTGCTTCTATTTGCATTATTATGATTAATTGATTTATGTAAAGTAGATATCATTGATTCCCTATTATATTTGAAAAAAAAATTAAGATATGATTTTGAGTTTTTGATGTTTTATTATTTTATAATATATTCGTTGCTTAGTTTTTGATATATCGTAAACTCTTTAAGCATAGTGTACTCTTCGACTTTGAAAGTTTATTTTTGTTATTCATATTGCATAATTAGATAAACTCAAAATATATATAGGTTTTTGAGGGAAGTTATTTAAAATATCAAGTTTGCAACTTTGTTAATTTATAATTTAAAAATATATTTTCTAATTGTAGGAAGACTATGTGATCTATATAACTAAGAAAATAAATAAATGTATATACAATAAATTATCCTACGGGAGAGTTAACTTATCTGACCAACCAATTTTATTTTAAACTAATTAATTCTCAATCTCTAATTTTAGTATAAAATATCAATCTTCTTTTCATTGGGTTACTACCCCTGTACTATTTGTTTGATCTCTTTCACTTTGGAGTGTACGATTTAAATTGCAGTCAGGTGTTCCAGTTTCTCTCTCTATCTAAATATGACAAACAACAACATTAGCAGTATGGAGTGAAAATCCTAGAAATGCTTTGCATTATCCGGGATTTAATATTCAAATGAATTATATTGTCATCCGGATATTAAGCCTAGACAACAAGTTTTGTCACTTTGGCAAATCAGCATAATTAATTATACAAAATTAAACTATAAAATTGAATTAATCCATTCGGTTGTTAATATTCAGAAGGTGAAATAATAGTTCGGGTATTACTAACCTGACGACATAATACTCGTTTGGGTATTAGTACCCAAACAGAATTTGACCACCGTTGCATGCAAAAAATCCTCTGTATAATTTTAAAAAACAAGGATAAATGGATGAAACATCCTCTTCATCGTTGGGTTTTTTTGTTGAATTGAGAGAGAGAAGAGAAGAAGCAGCATAGAGACAGGGCAGTAGCAATAGAGAGAGGGAGAGAAAGAAACACCATGGAGAGAGAAAGAGAGAGAGGTGAGGATCGGGATGTGTGAGTGATGGGAAGAAAGGAAGATGGGAGAGTTGGGAAAGAAGGAAATGCGAGAGGAATGGAAAAAAATGATGGGCTCACATAGGAAGGCCCTCTCTTTTTAAAGGAGAGGATTGACTCACTTAGCAAGGGGGCTTACTTAGAAAAGTGGTGAGCTCATTTAGAATTTATCAGAATATTTATAGAAAAGTTTGTTATAGAAATCTTTCTTTTTAATCGGTTATTATCCTTATACTATTTGTTCGATCTCTTTCACTTGGGAGTGTACGATTTAGATTGCAGTCAGGTGTTACAGTTTCTCTCTCTATCTAAATACGGCAAACAACAACAATAGCAGTACGGAGTGAAAATCCTAGAAAAGCTTTGCATTATCCGGGGTTTAATATTAGATTGAATTATATTGTCATCCAGGCCCCAAACAACAAGAACTTTGGCAAATCAGCATAATTAAATATACAAAATGAAACTAGAAAATTGAATTAATCCATTCGGTTGTTAATATTCGGATCGTGCAATAATAGTTCAGATATTACTATTAGCCGGAATAATACTCGTTTGGGTATTACCCGAACAGAAGTCGACCACCGTTGCTTACCAAAATTCCTCTGTATAATTTTAAAAAACAAGGATAAATGAATGAAATACTCCCTTCATTGTTGGGTTTTTTGTTGATTTTAGAGAGAGAAGAGAAGCAACAACATAGAGACAGGGCAACAACAATAGAGAGAGGGGGAGAGAGAAACATCATGGAGAGAGAAAGAAAGAGACGTGAAGTTTGGAATGTGTGAGAGATGGGAAGAAAGGAAGATGGGAGAGTTGGGAAAGAAAGGAAATGCGAGAGGAACGTAAAAAAAAAAGAAGAAGGATGCGCTCACTTAGGAAAGCCCTCTCTTTTCAATGGAGAGGGTTGACTCACTTAGCAAGGGGGCTTACTTAGCAAAATGGTGAGCTCATTTAGTATTTACCAGAATATTTATACTAGAGTTTGTTACAAAAATATTTCTTTTATTGGGTTACTATTCTTATACTACTTATTCGATCTCTTGCACTTAGAAGTGTAAGATTTAGGTTGCAGTCAACTGCTGCAGTTTCTCTCTCTATCTAAATACAACAAACAACAACATTAACAGTACAGAGTGAAAATCCTAGAAAGCTTTGCATTATACGGGGTGTAATATTCGAATGAATTATATTGTCATCCGGATATTAAGCCCCAGACAACAAGTTTTGTCACTTTGGCAAATCAGCATAATTAAATATAAAAAATTAAACTATAGAATTGAATTAATCCATTCAGTTGTTAATATTCGGACGGTGTAATAATAGTTCAGAAATTACTATCCAGACAATATAATACTATTTGGCTATTAATATCTGAACAGAATTCGACCATCGTTGCTTGCTAAAAATCTTTTGTACAATTTTAAAAAACAAGGATAATGGAAAGAAATACCCTCTTCATTGTGGGGTTTTTTTGTTGAATTGAGAGCGAGAAGAGAAGAAGCAACATAGAGACAGGGCAATAACAATAAACAGAGGGAGAGAGAGAAACATCATGGAGAGAGAAAGAGAGAGAAGTGAGAATCCGGACGTGTAAGAGATGGGAAGAAAGGAAGATGGGAGAGTTGGGAAAGAAAGGAAATGCGAGAGGAATGGAAAAAAAGGGATGGGCTTACTTAGGAAGGCCATCTCTTTTCAAAGTGGAGGGTTGACTCACTTAGCGTGGGGTTCACTTAGCAAAGTGGGAAGCTCATTTGGAATTTGCCAGAATATTTATACGAGAGTTTGTCACGGAAATCAAAACATAAAAGAGTTGGGATGTGAATTTCCGAATCCGAAGTTGCTTAGAGAGATGGGAACCCGATCCATTGCGGATCTTTGGGCGGTGCAGTTAACATTTGACATCAATCGAATAAATTTAGGGCGGTCAAGTAGATCGAGGTCGGCAGCCTACCTGGTATACAAAGAACATATTATAATCATCTGGTTAAGTTGTTAATCAAGTGTTTTTTTTTTTTTTTTTTACAGCAATAACTTCTTACGAAAGTTTAAATATATTAGGCACTTTGAAATAAATTCTTAATATAAATAGAGATAATTTTGATTTAAAAAATCTTTATGTGCCTGCAAAATGGACATCTTTATAATTTTTGAAGAACACAAATAAAATTTAATTGATATTATTTCTTCTATTGTATATAGAATTGCACTACTTCTGATTATTAGGAATCTATTAATAACAATTATTATTTTTATTACTGTACATTAAATTTCAACTGATTGAATTTAACATGAAAAAAATGTGATCTTACTCACGCTTTTTAAAATCTAAATCAGTTTATCATTTTGTAACAAAAGACGTCAAAATGATAAAAAAAAATTCAATTTAATTAGACAATGCTAGTGAAATAAGTGCAGTAATTAAATATTTAGAAATTATCTAAGACCTAATTTGGCTTCATGTTCAATGCGTATATCATATTATTAACTTACATATGGTTTAAAATATTAATAATTATCATACAAAACTAAAAATATATTAAATCTTTATAAGATATATTAGTCCACAAGAAATTTTTTTAACGAAAATTTATAAATTTGGGCATAAAGCATCAAGTTTTACCTCATTATGAAAAAACTCATTGAAAATCAGCATATCACGTGTCGAGTGTCTCTCTTCCATAACCAATCAATACATGTTCTATAAAATCAAAGTACTAATTATAATGATAAAATAATTGTAGAAAATATCTTCTGTATGCTGTGAATATTTAGAAATACTTTAGAAAGTAACAAAATACTTTTTGATACATATTATCTCACGACTAATTTATAACTTTATGAGTTAACTACTATTAACTCACTACTTTCTATACATATAAATGCGTTTTATTTCCAATATATTATTTTTTGTAACGAAACTTAATTTTGTAATTTAAAGATTTTCAATTTTTATTTATTATGAAATTATTATTGATATGAAAATATTTCTTATATCAAATTTTAATTTTGAATTTTAAAGTTTTTTAGTTTTTATTTATTATGAAATTATTATTGATTCTCAGTATGCAGAAGGTGTGTATATTTAGTTCCAACTTTTCATAAAAATATAAACTATGAACAATAACAAATAATATAAATAATTTAGATCGTTATCTCAATCAACTTTATCTAGGGATTTAGGAGTTTAATTACACTATTAATAGATTTATTATCATCATCTACATAATAATAAATCTCCCTCTTATCATTCAGTGAGTGGTATTACTATCTTAATCTTGTTAAAGCTCCTGATGATGATCGATTAGTTGAAGATTTTAATTTTTTATGATGGGAATCACAAGGAAAAAATTTATCTTGTAATTTTTACCATTGCGTGTGAAACACTAATCTTATTGTTATTATTAGTAACATCCATGTTTGTCTTTAGTGCAGGTGGGTAAGTACCAAATAAGTAGAGCAACTTATGATAGTATGTACATGGGAAATGTATGTCTATTTGAAGAAATGGTTAGATTGCAAGCCAAAAACCAAGAGTCAGGACTTGGGTAAAGCCTGCTCAAGATTTTCACACATGACCCTCTATCTTAGTTTTAAAATTCTAAATCAGCCATTTGTCTCTTAATTCATCAATTCAAATGTAGGGATATTATCTTATAAGATGCATAGTGTTCCGTGTTGAATGATTACGAGCGAAAATAGTTATATTTCCTATTTATTTTATGCATTTGTAATCAAATTTTGAGATTTATGATTTTTTTTGTGTATATTAACCTAATTCTCCTCTTGAGTGTTTTATTAGCTTAATTGAGTGTTTTATAATCTTTTGCAGGATTTTGGATGCAAGAAAGAAATGAGAAGCATGCACATATACATGAAGGTTCAACAACACCACAGCCAAAGAGCTGTCAACAGTTCCCTAGTAGAACTATTGACAAACTTATAAATATTTGCACTGTAATTCTACACGAAGAGCATTATCAAAGTAATTGTCGAAACTGTTGTTGACAACACACAAGCTAGTGATTACGAGCGAAAAGTGTTATATTTTGTTTTTATTTCATGTACTCATAATCCAATTTTGATATTTAATGTGATAAATTAATGAAAACATATTATTCAAATTCTCCATTTGAGTGATCTATTTAATATAGTGTTTTTTTTTTTTAACTTTATAGCAAGGTTTTAGATGCAAGAAAATTAATTGAGGAGCGTGCATACATGCACAAGGGGTTTAGCAGTAAAACTACAAGGGCATTGCCGATAATTTCCTGGTAGAGTTGTTGGCAGCCCTTCAAATATTAACACCGTAAACTTACCAGAGAAGGCTTGTCGAAGCAGCTGTCGAAACCATTGTAGACAACCCAATGGACAAAGACGCAAATACAACCAATTTCAAGAGAAAAAGAATTTCTTAGTAGATAAAACTTTTGTTTTAGGTGATTAAACCCTATTGGGGATTATAAATAACTATTGTACCTCAGAAAAATATAATATAGAAGAAGAGAGCAGCAATATAGAGTTTTTAGTGAGAGATCTCAAATTTTTTGTACCCATTCATAATTATTAATAGAAGATTTTATTCTTATTATTCGATAGTTATGAAGAGTATGAGTGACTAAATCTCTTGTCAGTCTTGGATGAGATAACAAACTCTTGATGATTTGGCATGAGTTTTATTTTTCTTACTTAATTGTTTTATATGATATTCATTTTTGGCTTCCTATTTATCTTGTTTGGCGTTAAATATGATTTTTAAGACTTTGATGGTTTATTTCTTGATAGTATAGTTGTTTCTTAGTTTTTGATATGTCATTGACTCAATAGGCATATAGTGTATATTTAGACTTTGAATAATTATTCCTATCATCAATAGACCGAGAATTATCTCGAAAAATCATATATGAATTAATAAAAGGAATTTGCAAAGTTTTAATATTATCTTTATTTAATCTTGTGCTTTAAAAGAAATATTTTCTGGTTGTATATGATCACATGATCTATGTAGCTGGGATAAATAATATAATAACTCATCTAGTGATTCAATCTCGGGACCATTCCCTCGCCTGAGCCGATACGTCTCTCTAGTTTATTTTAATTAATTAAAATCCATCCAACCAATCTTTTTCTCAATTTTCTTATTTTTACTTGAATCCAGGTGTCAGACACAACATACAGTATTGTATCCTTGAAAGAGTGATCTTGGGTTTATTTTTTAATTATTATTTGTCTATCTCCTGCACTTAGAAATGCACAAATTAGGTCGTGTCAAGTTTTTATGATGTCGTTACTAAGGATATGTACTACTATAAAATAAACTTAAGTATAGTTTATGGTTAAAATATCATTAACCAGTGTGATTTTGAATTTTTATGACCAATTGGCGGTGAGTATCAAATAGTAGACTTGTTCAGTCATACTTAGATCCACAACAACTTCCATTACATCCACCACTTAATAACATGAGCAATAATAATTAAAACGCAACGAATAATCACAATAACAACGGATTTGAGGATCACAATATGAACAATGATCAAAACCAACATGGAGATAATGAGAGGTCCCTACGAGATTGTTCACAACCAGATAGGACAATCCAATCCTCCTCCATTATTTTCTCTTTAAATATAAGGCACATGGGAATGAAATCAGGAGTCATGCAACTTTTACCTTCCACGGGATCAATAAAGGAGCCCATATTTACATGTTCATGAATTCAAAGAAGTTTGCGCTACTATCAATACAAACTATTAGCATAGAATAGTTAAAATTTAAGCTCTTTCTTTTCTCCCTAAAAGACAAGGCAAAAACGTGACAGCACTCATTAAGGCCAAATTCAATTAAAAGTTGAGATAAGATGCAAAAAGAATTCCTTAAGAAAATTTTCCCCTTCCGTTATCGAACCAATTATTTGTGTAAACTAATAGTTATCTTACACATAATGGATATTGAAACTTTCTTCAATTTTGGGGTAGATTTAAAGATTTGTTACTCTCATGCCTTACTATGGCTTTGAGATATGGAGGTCAGTAAATACCTTCTATCGAGATTTAAACATTACAACAAAGCAATTTATTGAGACCACGTGTAATGGTGAGGTTTTAAGTAAGGACTTTGATGAAACATGGGAATTTCTTGACTATCTTGCTGAAAATTCATGAGTTTCGAAAACTGAGGATACATCTGAACATAATCAGTCTATAACAACAATTTAAAACAAGGGTAGGCTTATTAATTGGGTGAAATTGAAGATATAACTGTAAGACTAATTATGCTCACTAAAATGGTTGAAGATTTACTACTGAAGAAAAAAGAAACATTAAGGTGATACATGAGCTTCAAGACATTTGCGATATATGTGAGTTACAAGGACATGTAACTCACAATTTTCCAACTCTCCAGGCTTTTAAAGAAATATTAAATGAACAAGCTAACGTCTTTAATATGAGTTCTCAATCAGTAAACAACCATTATTCCTCAGCATATTACTCTGATTGGACGAATTATCCAAATCTTCAATAGAAACAAAATTTTCAGAAATAGTACACTCAACCTACACAACTAGCTGCAAATTAAGCACCTCAATAATACATCCAACTGGTAACAACATCAACGCTAGTGTATTAGCCACCACCAAAGAGTAATTTGGAGGATAACATTGCATAATACAATAACACATGGATCAAATGATTTTGGCACAACAACAATTTATATAGTCACAACAAACTATCCATAGCCAGAATTCAACGACTTTAGTCATATATCAGATTCCAGAATGCTCAGATAAGCAACCTTAATTCAGCTATATGAGAATTCAAGAAAAAGATAAGCTTACATCTCAGCCAGATGGTAGTAGCTCAGGTAAGATTGAAGGTATAAAAGCATTTTCTTCTAAATTTATAATGATATACCTGACATAACTATTACAATAAGTTTGAGAAATAGTAATGTACTCGATGAACCCATTTCAAAGAACAATGACAATCAAGAAAAATAGGGTAATGATTCAACACAACAACATAACAATGGTACAAATTATACCACTACATCAACTTATATGCCTACAGTGCCATTCTTTCAATTTTTATAGAATGAGAATATGAATGCTTCTAGTGTTGAAATTTTATATATCTTTAAACATATATAGAAATTTTATATATCTTTAAACATATACAATTAATACACCGCTACTAGAGGCAATCAAGCAATGCCATCTGATGCTAAATTTTTTGAAGACATGTGCATTGTGGAAAGACGCCACGACATACAAAATAAGAAATTCCAAACAGAGCAGGTAAGTGCGTCATTTCGCTTAGAGATGCCTCTTAAGTATAAAGATATAGGATGTCTAACATTTTCTTGTGTTATTGAACAATTCAACATTGAAAAACTCTCCTTACTTTGGTGCCAATGTAAATTTGTTACTATATTCTATGTATAAGCAACTAGGTCTTGGAGAACTAAAACCAACACCAGTCACACTTTAATTGGCGGATAGATATGCACGGCATCCAAAAGCAGTAATCAAAGATGTACTAGTGTAAACTGATAATTTTTTAGTCCCTATGATTTTCATTATTCATGATACTACACCTATTAAAAACACTCGATTTTAGATCCCAGTTATCCTTGAACATCCATTTTAGCCACAGCTAACGCAGTGATCAATTGTAGGAATGAAGCAGTTAAGCTATCATTTGGAAGTATAACCCCTGAACTTAATGTATTTAATATCTGCAAACAACTAAGCATTGATTCTGGCGAAATACAATATGTTAATTTGATTGAAGAAGTTTACAAGAAAGAAGATATCATATTTTTATGCATCTCCGATCCTTTGGTAATGACATTACTGACTTGTGAGGAGTTTCTCAAAAAATTCAAATTCAATGATGCTATACAGTTTACAAATTACATGAATAATGCTCATTTCTTGAGAGTTAACAGGATTGATACATAAGAAGGAAATTTTTTAGAGTTACCTCCACAACCAAAAAAATTATTTCTTTCCAGCATTGAAGCCCCAACACTTGAGCTCAAACCTCTACTAGAGGACCTCAAATATGTGTTTCTAAAACCTAAAAAAACTTTTTCGGTGGTCATCTAAGAACATCTTGAGGAGAATCAAGTAGAACGTTTGCGATCACTACTTTGCATACACAAGGGAGCCTTGGGTTGGAACATGACAGATATTAAAGGTATGTGTCCCCTTATTTATATACATCATATTGCTTTGGAAAATAATGCCAAGCCCATATAACAAATACAATGCAGGCTAAACTCGGCGATAAAAGAAGTGGTCAAAGCCAAGGTGATAAAACTCCTCGACGTTGGCATTATCCACCCAATAACAAATTGTAAATGGGTAAGTCCAAATCAAGTTGTTCCTATAAGAAGTAGGGTTACCGTTATATGAAATGAGATTGGAGAGATGGTGTCTACTCGTACTGCTATGACTTGGTGTATGTGTACTGATTATCGAAAATTGAACCAAGAGATAAGGGGAGATCATTTTCCTTTACCTTTTATTGACCAAGTTCTTGAAAGACTCATGGGTCATGAATTTTATTGTTTTCTAGATAGTTATCAAGGCTATTATCAAATTGAAATTGCTTGGAGGATCAGGAGAAAACTACTTTCACTTATCCCTTTGACACATTTACTTTTGAAGAATGCCATTTGGATTATGCAATGCATCCTCAACTTTCAAAGGTGTTTTCATTGAGTATTTTAGCGACATGGTAGATGTAATGTCCTTAATCTTTAAACTGTTGTATCAGTTTATTCCATATCATATGTATTAGTCCAAGAACCCAGTAATTAATATGGGTAGATACTGAGTAAATTCAGTTATATTTTTATTTCTACTCTTCAATTTCAAATTCCACAAGGCAAAAATCTCTTATCTTATTATTTTGGATTTTTTATAATTTTTTAGAATTATTCCAGATCGGCTAATTTTTGAGCAAATACCCGATTAAAAAATTATTTTAATCTAAATTTCCAATTTTAACATTTTCTTACCTCAGATTTATCTCCATGAATGTAACAGTCTTTCTTCACCTATTTTGGATTAAATTTGATGCAATGGCAACTTTGTAATTAAGAAGAAGTTCAATGGTTTTTGATAATGTAGTAAACTCATCTTCCAATAGCTATTTAGCTCCTCAAATAAATTAAGAAAAATTTGTAAAAAATCAAACTTATTTCTCTTTATTTTCCCTTCATAGCTCAAATTCTAATTCCTTTTCCAATTTTCCTAAATAATTTACTAAATAATCAGTCTAAGAATATGTTAAAATCCCAATATATTGCAGCAGTAGCTTTATTCTTGAGTTTACCTTCTCAAAATAAGCTATAATCATCTCCATCAATGTGAGAAAATCTTTTTTAGTATCTATCCTTATTATATAGTGTTATGCTTAGGAAATTTCTCCACTTTTGAAGGGTAATCATATTATTATCGATTTTTTTTCCAATTTGAATTCAATAAGAAGTAAGAATACACTCTCCAGTACTTAAAATTTTTGATTTCTTGATGAAATCTTCTCACATATGATATTAGATATATTATGAACAAACTTTCAAGATTATATATGTTTAAATTTACATTTGTTTTGAGTTTCATTACATGTATCATGCTATGTATGTTATATATTTAAATATCATATCACTATCCAAAGCCACATAGCCATCCATTTTATAACTGTTATAACTTTTCATATTTATTCTAATTGACCTTATTCTAGTTCTATTAGAAAAATAATTTACTAAAATATAGTTCCTTCTACTAGAGCTTACCCTAATTTAGTGTAATACCCTATCTCAATAGTCCTATAACAGATATGAGATAAGAGATAGAGTAGTTTATAATAATTCTCATGAGGCCACTAAAGTAGCCGTAGCTAGTCTTTTTAGGGAAGAAATTTATGGCTAATTATAAACTATTTTAATTCATACTATTTTACTAGAGACTTTTCCTATGCGAATATGTTGTCGGCATTTCGCTGTTCAATTTCTGGGTGGGGGCATTATAAGTAGTATCAGAGCCAGACACCAGGTGAAAGTGTGCGGAATTAAGTGTCACATAGAACTAAGTGCTACTCAGAATAAAGTGTCACACAAAAGTGGGGGTCATCTCTAGAATTCATGGGGAGCTACCTCTAAAATCCCACATTTTCTAGTGAAGTATTAGCATGCTTCTGAGCACCTCTAATGAGGACACCAATCCTAAAAGGGGAAGAATATAATACATCTATCTCAATACTCCTACATTGGATATGAGATAAGAGATAGAGTAGATGAAACCATAAAAGTAACCATAGTTAGCTTTGTTGGGGATGAATCCATGGCTAATTAAAAACTATTTTAATTCATGCTATTTTACTAGAGGCCTAGCATATTCCTATACAAATATGTTACCAGTGTTTTGCTACCCAATTTCCTGTTGGGGGCATTAAATTCGGTGATTTTCCTAACAAAAAATAACCTAGAAGTTCTATCATTGCTGTTGTAGCTGTTGTAGTACGTTAGCAGTTTAGTAGTAGCAAGTCCATAGTAAAATGACCATAATTTTTTCTGTAGACTCCAATAAAGCTCATTCATGATTTATTGGAAAAATAATTAAATTTTAAATATCTAAAACTAACTAAGATTTTAGGCTCTAAATTTTATCCTGATAAAAAATAACATAAAATTCTCAGCTGTTATACTAGGTCCATTGTTCAGTAGCAGCATGTTCATAGATAAACCATAACTTTTGTTCAAAAATATCAATTAAGCTCATTTAAAATTCATTAGAAAGATAATTAGATTTTCTATATTATTTCAAATTTAGCCTCAAATTCAATTTTTACCCTAGTCAAACAGGAAGTCTGACCTGTCCACCAAATTGCAGCAACATAGTCTATGCATATACCTCTAGAGTTATGATATGATACGCGCGTTTGTGTGTGTGTGTGTGTGTATATTAACTACTCTTATTCTTACCATTATATGGACAAGTTCAGACCTGTTATAGCTCATATTTAGGTATACATGCTATGTTTGTGCATAACACTTTATTTATGATATGATATACGTACTCACATATTTAATTACAAATTTTCTTACCTATACATGGTTTTTCTTGCTTGAAAATGATACCTTATATACATGAATATGTTCTATAACTTTTGTACTTGCCATTATTGCCGTACGCATTGTTTCATATTTACATGGCTATTGATACATGAATCCTTATTACATATGTCTATTAATATATTGATACTTAGCATATACTACATTGATACATATGTCATATTATATATTGATACTAGCATATACTACATTAATACTTATTATATATGCACACATATTTAATTACTCATATTTTTATATGTACAAGTGGTGCAAGAGCCTACAACACTAACTGAAAGTGTATGGAACTAAGTGTCACATAGAATAAAGTGTTATTCGAAATAAAGTGCCACACAGAAAAGTGGTGACCGCCTCTTGGATCTATGGAAACCACATTTAGAATTCATGGGGCTACCTCTAGCATCTGATATCACCTCAGAGCCCAAACATCAGCCATAGGTGTGCGGACCAAAGTGCCACGTGAAACTAAGTGCTACTTGGGACAAAGTACTATACAAAAAATTGGGGGTCACCTCTTGAATCCGTGAGAGCCACCTCTAGTATTTATAGAGGCCACCTTTAGAATCCGACATTGCTTTATGAAGTGTTATATTTACTTAATCATGTTGTACTATATATACCATCTACTTCGTGATTCATATTATATTTTGCATACTTCATGATTCATACACATATATCTTTTATATTGTTTCCTACTAGCATTGCCACATGCACATTTTTGTATAGTTTCCATATAATTGCACGAGTTTGGGTTAATATTCTTATTTTGATTTTGACCTCTTAGATTATCACACCCTACGTCTAGTAGTCGTGACTAGTGCCCGAGGAGGAGGACCCACCACTCGAGGATCCATATTTTCAGAAGCAGACTTAACGCCAGTAATCCGCCTCTTATAAAATCTTCATCCCTTTTGTGTACATATTATTTTGGCTTGTAAATGCATATGTATCCTGTTTTATAATTCTTTCTATGCTATCCGGACACTCTTATAGATATTTAATATTTATATTTCTCTATTCTGATATTGTACTTGACTTTACACAAGCAACAATTTTGTGTGCATATTCATTTCTATATACCTATTTTTGGATATTACTATATTCATGTCTGTGATATTGTGACAGATAGATTCAAAACTGTAGTATGTATATCATATTTACGTGTTTCTATTTCTCTTACTATGATAGTATAGTGTAATGGCCTCATGCACTTTGATATGTAGAGAATATCCACCGGTGATATCCTACCCATTATTGGGACATACACTCTCCAGTCACCATTATGTGATTTGGGGCATCACAGAATGGTATGAGAGCCGCCATTGTTTTTTTATCCTTTGACCCATGACCTTAGGATTCTACCATATTCTATAAGTAATATCCATTAATATTTTCTTATTTTACTACTAACATAAATTTAGGAACTAACTAATAGATTTAAACTAGTTTACTAACCTAATTTTTGTTTAGGACCTAACAAGTTTTAGGTTAAATACTAACCTTAAAAAAAGATGGAGCTTTACAGTCTTCTCAACTAGAGAAGGGCTATCGAAGGACTGTCAAAGTAGCTATTGACAGCCTATTGATTATAGTCAAAGAAAGGCTCTGGTTGAGAGGCACTGTCAAAGCCGCTATCTAAGCGACTGTTGATAGCAGTTGGCAACAACCCCTTCTTATAAATAGAACTCAAATGCTTTTCTTCACTTTTGCACCAAAATTTTAAGATCTACAAAATCTTAAAGACGTGTGACCCCTTTTGACAGCCTAAACAGGCCCGCGCAATTTTTTTCTTCAAATTTTCAAAGCTATTTGAGTAAGTGCTTCTCTTCTTCATCTTTTTGGGTTCAAATTTTGTAAAATTAGATTTTGAGTATAAAAACTTAGAGCTATGAATTTTATGAAATAATTAGAGAAGACTGAGCTTGTAAACTTAGCTTGATTTTATGCTTATTTAGTTAATTTTTGGGAATTTTGTGGATGAATTTTACCAAATATTTGTAGAAAAAAATCATGATTTGTTGGATAAATTTGGGTAAAAATTCAAGTTTTGGTTGTCAAAATTCATGGGTTAAGTACTACAAAGCCATACTTAGATTTTGTTATAAAGAAGTTGAATTAATTAAATTGATTTTGTTGAAAATAAATTTTAAATAGATTTCGCTTTGTACTAATTGTTATCTTGAAAATTAGTTTTAATTAATTAAGAAAAATTTGTGAAAAATAAATTATCTCTTAATTTTTAGGAATAGGTTCAAGAAAAATGACCCTAATGAGACCTATGATTGATGCCACTAGCTCGAGTTCTCCATAAAGAGGAGCTCAACGAAGAATGTTAGGGCCAACATACTTGCAAGGCTTATGAAAAATTTCAAAATTTTAAACTATGGCTTGAGAGAGATGGATCAATCGAACATTAACAAGAACGTCATTTTTCGGTTTATTATGTGGGAAGTGGGACTGGAGCAGTATACAATGCACAACTATCAACCAACAATCAATGAGATCGTTTAGGAATTCTATACCCATCTGGAGCCCCCAACAAATAACCATCCAGCAATCTCGAGGGTATAAGAGAAAATATTTACCTTCACCAGGCATGACATCCTCCAGGCAATTCATATCAAGGATAAACTTGCAAAGCATCGCTCATTCTCCAAATTGGTTGCTCAAACACCCATGGGCTCATTAGCATTCTGGGAGATGTGCTCTAACCTCACTGACTGTGGATTTAGCTCTGAATTTCTAAGATTTGGCTTGCTAAAGAAGAAATTTATTCTGGTCTTTCTTTTCTCGAAATACAACATAGCAACATTATCCACCAAAATCGAGGTATATTCGAGGATGCACTGCTCCTATCCTAGATCTTGCAGAGTAAGCTATTCAGTATCACCGACATTATGTACAGTTCCATGAACCAGTGCATAATGCAAGTGAGTACAATCTAAATTATACACTCCCAAGTGAAAGAGATAGATAAGTAGTATAAGAATAGTAACGCCAGATCTTTTCTCTAGAATCATTTTGATTATTGTGTTGACGCTAAAGAAGAATAAATTACGTAACTAAAAATAAAGATTTAATTTTTATTAACTAAACTAAATAGGATTTAAATTTTTACTCGAAATTAATTTGTTGGTCAGATGGATTAACTTCCTCATAGAATAATTTACTGGATGTGTATATTTTTTTTTATCACAGTTGCATAGATCACATGGTCTTTCTACAATTGAAAAATATATTATTGAAACATAAAATCTAACAAAGTTACAAACTTAATACTTTGAATAATTTTCGCCAATTAAACCTACGTGAATTTTGAGTTTATCTAATAATGCAATATGAATTATAAAAATAAATGTTCAAACTCTAAACATATAACGTGCCTAAAGAGTCTACGATATACAAAAACTAAAGCAATAAATATATTGTCAAACAATAAAATACAAAATACTCAAAATCATATTTTAATCTTTTCAAAGATAAGGAATCAATGATATCAACTTTATATAATTCAATTATAAGCAATAAGCATAAAAATCACATACCAATAAATTATCTAGAGTTTATTATCCTATATGAACTCATGTAAAAGTTTAGCCAACTCATTCTCATTATAGTCATGAATAAGGTAAAAGAAATTCTTTTATTGAGTACTATTAAAGAGTACAAAAACTGAAATCTTGAATCTCTACTCTATTAATGCCCCTCTTCAATCAATGATCATTCTCATCTTTTTCAATTACATTAGGTATTTATAGTCTTTTACAAAATCCTAACAAGAATTTTATTTTCAAGGAAACTCTATTTTTCTCTCAAAAAGCTCAAAAAAAAAAAAAATCAAACTGCAAATGTAGCCTTCGACAGCTACATCGATAGCTACTCTCGGGTTTGCTTTACAATCAACGATTGTTGACAACCAACAGATAGCCGTCGATAGCTAGACTTATAAAATTATAGTTCTGAGTTGATACTTAAGATACACTTTAACTCTTCGATTTCCTTACATATAAAACCCTACAAAAAAGACTATAAAACTCTAGAATTCGATTGATAAAAATAAATTTTTATTAATTTCTTATATTAATCAACAAAATTAGATTATGATTGTATAAAATTAACTAAAATAACTCCACTTTTCAAGCATAATCCAAACTTATGTTTTAATAGTTAACTTATGTTTTAATAGTTCCTAGCAAAATTATCAAATTAAGAAAATAAACTAAAATCCTAACTAAAAAGAAAATAAATCCTAACTCACTTTCATAGGAATTATAATTGCACTTAGTATGTGCAACAACTCCTTAGTTATCCTAGTGGACCAGTATTATTTTGTGAGGGTTTCCAGTAATATTACACATAAACATCAAGAAATATCGGAGTTCTAGAAATAAATAAAAGTAAAAATAAGGATAAGTGTAAAATAAAGAAAATTAAAAATATTTCACCATATTATATCTACATATTTTTTGCTTTTTCATTTCTTTACCGTATTAAGCTTAATTAGAGATATATACACAGATATTTATAAAGATGTCAGCCTTAATAAATCATTTATAATCTAATACCTTTATGTCTCTATCATGATCATTTAAATCGTGTCATATATACTTTTACTTTCAATTATCATCTCCTATGCACTCTTGTGATCGCGTATATAACTCTTGTCAAATTTGAAACTCCAATCAAACTTATAGGAACTTTTTTCATGTATATACACATATATAGTTTTCTCATTTTTTTTCATAAACACTTGCCTTTCATGTGAACATCTATACTTACTGAGGCATAAATGGCCAGTTACTTAGCTCATGTTTATAATAAAAGTCCATAAGTATCGTTCGTGTGAATATGCACGCTTACAGAGGCACACGAGCCCAACTACTTAACACTTAGTTTCTATCATTTATTATGTTATATATATTTTTTCAAAATATATTGCCTTAATACCAGACTCACTTCTTTATATATATATATATATATATATATATATATATATATATATATATATATATATATATATATATATATATATATATATATATATATATATATATATATATAATGTAGGTCTTCCTTTTAAATTTTCTTTTTATTATCAACTTTTCATGACTCATTGTGTAAGCGTTTAAAGTGTATACTTGATTCAAATCTTGAGTATCCATTTATTTTATTGTCGAATTTAAAATCTCAATTAAGATTACATAAAAACTATTATCATATAAGCATTAATATTAAGATATCAATCTTATAATATATGCAATGTAAAATACTTCTAATCTAACTTTTTACTTCAAAGAAATGAAAAATTTTAAACTTTTTTAAAATAGGTTAATTAGTTAGTTATAATATATATCATATAATAAAATATAGTATATCTATCCCACTCTCCATCTTAAATTATGTAGTGTCGTCAGTGCATTAAGAATATAATAATGCAAACAATACCTAACAAATAATATAAGAGATTAAGGGTAGAGAACACCTGGTTTTGACATTTGTACAGAAAATTCACTCCCTCAAGTAATTGATTTTAATGATACTGCTGTTGATTGGCTTTTTGTCACTCGTATTTTTGACATAGGCAGAACCCCATGGTCCCTTATCTTGTCTCTTCATCTTCATCGAGAGAAATGGGAGCATCCTTACCAACCATTCATCTGTATACTTTAGTGAGAAGCCGATATTGACGTTATTGATGATGCTCGGCTCGGGTTTGTCGAGTCTACATGACTTGCAGCTTTTCATTAAATGTGTTATTCATTCTTATTATCGACTCATTCAATATTTGCAGTGTAATCTCTTTTGGTTGGGCCACTGTAGCTGCTGTACCTCCTTGTTCTTGCTGCTACACGCTAGGGCCAACTGGCAGGGTGGCACTTTTAGATAGCTCTTGTTGCACCTGCTGCTCCTGTTGAGCATGTTGAGCGCTCATGTTCCTTTGGATGGTTGTATCCATAAATAGTTGCATTGGCTGGACAAATGTGTCAGTTAATGACAAATCGATCCCATTGTTCATGCAAATTTTCGTTATCAGAGATGGCAGAACTAAAATTGGTTTTGCCACTCTCGGATATTGGATACACTTATGGGCTTGTCCCATACAGTGAATTATTGGGAAGTGTATGATGGTGGCGACATCGAGTGGGCACCTTTCAAGAATCATATTTTAATAACACCATGCCCTTTGAATTTAATTCCATTGTTATAGAGAGTAGTAAGATGTTATATTTAATAAATAAGCTTACCAAAATGTACTCTTGCCTCAAATAGCCCACTTTCAAGAAATTCTCATTGAAAGCGTAATTACTGATGTGTGTGCATAGCTCTTTAAATCTGCGGGAGCACCTTATTTTTTTCATTGACTTTGTAAACAAAAGACAAATGTTCTTTAGGCAAATTGAGTACAGGAATGACCCTTAAGATCTCTTTTCTTGTGAATGACACTTTTTTGCCTCTTACTACTGAATATGCATATTGAACTCCAATTGCCAGTTACAGATTGGCATAAAATTTGCGCACTATTTCTTTGTATGCAGGTGTGTGTCTATGCATTGTATATGTTTCTAATCCCATAGCCTGTGTTTGTGCTCTGAAGGTAAGATTTTCATGTATCTTAGAATAATCAACCACTTGTTTGAGTAAGAGATTGAATTCCTTATATTTCTCCAAGAGTTTTTTATTAATCTTTGTAGCTTTGTATCATTGTGGAGGAGATGGGCTTGAAGAGCCTGTTTTTTTGCCTCTTAGAAATGGCTTGTTTTCTTGGTCCCATCCTAAAAAATAATTATAAAAATATATATCTTAACATAATATTATTATTTATTAGAATTGTGCATGAATTTAACACACATATTATATATATTTCTATACTCTATTTTTATTTTGTTTAAGTTCTTTTCTCTTTCCCTTTTTATTTATTATAATTCCCAATTCCTATTTCAAATATATGTCAAACTTTTTTTTAATTTCACTCTTAATGCATGAATTTGATATATGTTAGTTATTCAAGCAATCCATGAATTGTTATGCGAGGAAGTTGAGATTTTTATTTGATTTACTTTGAATTAGCATATATTTTCTATTATTCTGAAAAATTTGTCAAAAATCCGTAAAAATTTACTAAACCATTCCAAATCTACTAAGAAGTAATGGTCTATATTCAATTTACTCAAATATATTCATATAAATTGTAAATCTAGGTTTTTGAAATAAAAACCTACTTTTTAGGAAGAACAATCCAAAGAAGATCAAAGAGAAGAAAATTTACTTATTTGGAGATCTTTGAAAATTTGAAGTAAATTGTATGGAATTGGTTTTAGCCTTCAAAAGGGGTAGAATATCTCTTTAGGGTGTTGTAGAAAGGAGGCTAGGGTTTAGTTGTAGAGAAAAAGAAACTCAAACAACTATTTATAATTGTGGCCCTCTGTTGACAGCTATCGACAACTGCTTCCTTAGTAGTGGCTTCGACAACCGCTCTCAGATAGAGCAAAAGTTTGCTCTACAGTTAGCGGCTGTCGACGGTCGCTTCGATAGTGGGCTTCGATAGCCACTTTCTATTGAGAGCTGCGTCTAGCCAAAATTTTTATTTTTATTTTATTTTTATTTTTCCAAGTGTTAGTTCCTAGACCAATATTATTCCTAAAATCTAGTTGTTAATTCTTAATTCTAAAATTACTTCTAAAACTAAAAGTTAGTTCCTAATTGTAAAGTTAGTAACTATGAAAGATTTTTATTTGGAAAAATGTGAAAATTTTGATTTTTTTAAGAAAAACAAAATCGTTGAAAACATTATGGGCATCAAAACTAAGTTATCATTATAAGCAATCTCCTCCAATTTAAAATGCATACTGTCCTCAATAAATTGATATTTCTATTTAATCAATCAAGAACAAATAAAATATAAGAGAGAGTGCTTAGAAATTACCTCGATGCGGTACTCATGGCGTATCATCTACAAAATAAAATTGTCAGTACATAATATACAATAATATATATTGTTTCTCTGTTTAGCTCGTATCAATGAAATGTCAGAGAATCCACTTGATCGTGATATTCCTCCATGTGATTTGAAAATTCTAAGTAATACTTTAATCGTTTTCTATTTATTTTAAATGTATGACCATTTTAAGGATTTTCAAAATCGATTGTACCATGCAGATACATAATTTAACTATAAATGCTCTAGTCCACTGTGAATGCAATTTTCTTGGGAATAGATGAAGGTGTGAATCGTATAGAAGCACTTTGTCGGAAGGATGAAAAATACCGCATGTGATATGATGGTCATCCTATAGTCTCATTTTTTTCCTTTGAATTGCGTGAATAATCACATGCATCATGTCTTAAAATTTTCAATTCATTTATTTATAATTTTCGTAATGGGCCAACTGAATTGAGATTTAGATTGACTAATTTGATTGCCCATACGCCTTATGCTCTATCTCTATAGGCAAATATCAAGCTTTTCCATGGACTATTATATATGGGAACACGCCTAAGGGTGTTTTATATGTAGTACAGTAAGCCCATAATTCATTAATTAGTCTAAATGATAAATCTTTGTGAGATGGATTAACCATTTTCTCTAAAATTTGTTTAATTTTCCTGTTGACCAATTTATCTTATCCATTCAACTATGGGTGATAAGGTATAGACATCTTATGCGTAATGTGATACTTCATCAAATTTTCAAAGGTTTTGTTGCAGATAGGAGAGCCTCTATAGCTTATTATGACTTTATTAACTCCAAATTTGGACAATATTAATTCCTTTAAAAATTTAATAATGGTTTTCTGAACATTGTTTCTTTGTGCCACAACCTCTACCCATTTAGAGACATAATCGACCATTATGAGGATATAAATATATCCGTTAGAAATAGGAAGCAGTCCCATAAAGTCAATACCCCAATAATCAAATATCTCAATTGTAAGAATGAGTGTTAGAGACATATCACTCTTCTTAGTTAATGTTCCTAGTTTTTGACATGACTTGCATTATTTACAAAATTCATATGTGTCTCTAAACATAGTAGGCCAATAGTATCCATATTGAAATATTTTGACTACCGTCTTTTTAGAAGAAAAGTGGCTCCCACACTCTTCTTTATGATAGATGATAATTATGCTTTAGATCCATCATCAGGTGCACAATGCCTAATAATTTGACTAGCAATATTTAAATACGTAAGTATTATCAAAAAAGAAAAGGCATATCTTATGTAAGAATCGTCATTTGTCTTGCACACTCTAATGATTTAGCATTTCACTTGTAACGAGAAAGTTGATAATATTAGCATACTGGGGAGTTGTTCTGATTGAAATAAGCTGCTCATCAAAGAACGAGTCCCTAATTAGTAGCTTATCATTATCAAAAGTTAGTCGAGGGAGGCAGTTAGCAACCACATTCTCTACTACCTTTTTATCTTTAACTTCAAGATCAAATTCTTAGAGTAGCAGTATTTATTTGATTAATTGTGCCTTTTCATCTTTCTTTGACAAAAGATATCTGAGCACCGAATGATCTGTAAAACAATTACATGTGAGCCTAAGATATATGAACAAAATTTATCAAGAGTAAAAACTACAACTAGAAGCTCCTTCTCTATTGTCGTATAATTCGTCTGAACGTCATTGAGAGGCTTGCTAGCGTAGTGACCACGTAAGGCTTTTTATCTCTTTGTTACCCTAGTGCTGTCCTAATTGCATAGTTTCTTACATTGCACATAATCTCAAATGGATGTGACCAATCCGGAGGTTGCATTATTGGTGCTATTATGAGCATCTCCTTGAGGGTTTCGAAAACTGTTTGGCATGCCTGTATGTCCATTTAAACCATACATCTTGCATAAGAAGGTGAGAAAGAGATATAACAATAATACTAAAATCTTTTATAAACCTTCTATAGAGACCTGCACGTCCTAAAAGTGAATGTATGTCTTTCACGATTTTAGGTTTTGATATTTTGGAAATAAACACAACCTTACCTTTATCTACTTCTATCCCTTTAAATAAAACTATATTGCCTAACACAATACCTTTTGTAACCATGAAGTGTCATTTATCCCAATTTAGGAGTAGATTTTTTTGTTGACATCTTTCAAGCACAGATCCTAAATTAATAAAAAAGAATTCAAAATTACTTCCAAATATGAAGAAATTATCGATAAATACCTCTAGATAATCTTCAACTATGTCGCTAAAAAAACTGATCATGAACCTTTGAAATATTGCGGGTGCATTGCACAATCCGAATGACATTCTTCTAAATGCAAAAGTACTAAAGGGATAGGTAAAAGCTATCTTTTTTTTGTCCTCTAAAACAATTTCAATATGATAATAGCTAGAATAACCATTAAGAAAACAACATATTTCATGTCCTGCAACTCGTTCAAGTACGTGGTTAATGAATGGTGATGAAAAGTGATATTTGCATGTTACTTGATTTAATTTTTTATAATCAATTCACATACGCTAACTCGTAGTAATACGAGCAGGTATCATCACTCTATCCTCATTTTTAATGACTGTTACCCTACTCTTCTTTAAAACAACTTGGCTTGACTTACCTACTTACTATCAGCAATTGGATAGATGATAGCAACATCAAGAAGTTTTAATACTTCAACTCTAATCACTTCCTTCATGGTAGGGTTAAACCATCGTTGTATTTGCCTTATAGGCTTGGCAGCATCTTCCAAAGTCATGTAATGTGTACAAATAAAGGGATCCATGCCTTTAATATTCGTCATATTCTATTTAAGAGCTCCTTTATACCTTCGCAAAGTCGATAGTAGTCTCTCTTCCTAATTCTTATTAAGATGCATTAACATGACCACTGGAAAGGTTTCCTTAGGTCTCAAAAATGCATATTTTAGATCTTTCGGTTGTGGTTTTAGCTCAAGTATTAGTGCTTGTATATAAGATGATATTAATTTCATTACAATTTGAAGTAACTCTTCATACACTTCCATTTTTGGGATCAATCCCGTGATATTTTAACATTAAGCATCAGTTAAATATTTTATAATTTTAACGGTATGTTCATATTTGAGATAATTAAGAAAATTATTGGTCATTGTAATGCAAGGTCCAGAAGATCAGACATGCACAATGATACAATATCTCCTTCTTTGTGAATTTGTTAAATGTAATTAATATCTTGCAATTCATCATTATTAATATTTGTTGATTACAAACATTATAAAGATTAAGTTTAAGGGTCATTTTTCCAAATAAAAACTTCATCACAATATTCCTGCAATTTATAACCACATTAGTTGTAGCTAAAAATGGACATTCAAGGATAACAAGAATATGAAATGTGAATTTTTTATAGGTGCCGTTTTGATAACTATAAAATCTATTGAAAAATAAAAGTTTTTGATCTGCACAAACATCTTCCATAACGCCCTTAGGATACCTTTCTGACCTATCAGCTAATTATAGTGTGACCGACAGATATTTAAGTTCTCTTAGACTTAGGTGCTTGTAAACCGAATATGGCAAGAGATTTATACTAGCCCCCAAATCTAATAATTTTTTTTCTATATTATGTTGACCTACACATAAGAAATAATGGGACATCCAGAATCCTTGTATTTAAGAGGTATTTCAGAACAGAATAATGCACTTACATGTTCTGTGAAAAATGCTTTCTTCAGTACGTTGTAACGTCTTTTGATGGTACACAAATCCTTCAAGAATTTTGCATACGAGGAGACTTGTTTGATCGCTTTCAGTAGAGGTATATTGATTTGTACCTATTTGGTAATTTCTAAAATATCAACATAAGATGCATTAATATTTTTAACTTTTAAACATTGGGGAAATGGTACAGGTGGCTTAAAATTTGTTGAAGTGGGTTTTTTTTAAAATTATCATATTTAGATTGTTATATTAAATTGATTCCCTATGTCTCTTTAGTATTTTCTTGTAAGTGGGCTCATCAAGTACTTTACCTCTTTGCAAACTTAATGCAGTAGTTATCTCAGGTATATCATTATTAATAGAAGAAGTAATTGCATTTATATCTTCGACTTTATCTAAGTACTGACCTTCAGTTGAGATGGTAACTTACCTTTTTTCTTTGTTTGCAACATGGAAATAAGGTGGCTTATTTGTGATCGGATATCACTGAAAATTATCGCATTCTAACTGTTCATTGATTTTTGCAACTGAATAAACTGCTGTTGCGCTTGGATCATTTGATCCATTCTATGCCGCATCAGTAAGAAATTATCCACAAAATTTCTCTTTGGTGGTGGTTGGTACACCGAAGTTTGGTTAGAAGGTTGGACATAGTATCCTCAAAATAAACTGAGATTTTTCTTTTAATTGTTGTCTAACCGAAATGTCCTCAGTTTTCCAGACTTGTGAATTTTCGTCAAGTGAATCAAGATAGTCCCATACTTTCTTAGTATCTTTGTTTAAGAATTCACCATTACACATAGTTTCTACAAATTGCCTGGTTATAGTGTTTAACCCTTGATAAAAGGTACTTATATCCTCCGTATCTCGAAACCGTGATGTGGGCATAAGAGTAGCAAATCTTTAAATCTATCCCAACACTCAAACAATAGTTCATCTTCTTTCTGACAAAAGTTAAGAATTTGTTTTTGCATATAAATTGTTCAATATGAAGGATAGAATTTCTTTAAGAATTATTTTTGTATCTCATCTAATTTTCCTATTGAATTGGGATATAAATAATGTAGCCATGTCTTTGTTTTATTTTTAAGGGAGAACAGAAAGAGTTTTAATTTAAATTGCTTCATAGTGATATTTTAAAGATTATTAGTAGAACAAACTTCTTCAATGGTGCAAATATGGGCTCTCTTAATCTATCCCACGAAATTTAGGCAAAAGTTGAACTACTCCAGATTTAATATCGAATTGTCCCATATTCAAAAGAAATGCTATGCATGAAAGCTATATATCTTGTCTTATCATATTGTAAATAATCTCGTTAAGACCTACCATTGCCTCCATAATGGCTATTATTATTATTTATATTGATGTATTCAAATTTGTTATTATTATTGTTATTCATGTTATTATTATTATTATTATTGCTCATAACGTGAGGTGTTTGGTGGAGTGAAGTGTGTGTGGATTTGAGTACGATCGAATATGTCTACCGTTTAAAGTTCTCCTCCAACTGGTCATACAAATTCAAAATTACAAAAATTAATAATGTAGAAACCATAATCTATGCTAAAGTGTAACACAATAGTATTGATCCCTGTCAATGGTGCCAAAAACTTAATTGTGACGTAAATTATATACTCCCAAGTGTAAGAGATCGATAAGTAGGTAGTAATCCTAAATTGTTCTCTCGATGATCGTTTTGATTAATTTTTTGATGCTAAAGAAGAATAAATTAGAGAACTAAAAATAAAGATTAGATTTTTATTAACTAAAACTAAAAAGAGTTTAAATTTACTCTAAATAAAATTGTTGGCCAGATGGATTAACTCCCATGTAGTATGATTTATTGGATGTATTTACACTACAAGAAAATAGAGAATTCATGACAAGAAAAGTCGTCACTAAATACATGATTGTTGTCACTAAAACTCTTTGGTAACAACTTTCGTGACGATTTTTAATTGTTACGTATACCTCCGTTATGAATTTATGATCTCATTAAGAAAAATCTTTCTTTAGTGACGATATTTAATTGTCACCAAAAAGTTCTACTGTGGTGATATTTGCTGTTACTGAATATCTGCCTTTTGTGACAACGACAATTGTCACTATATACAATATGATACAAGTAAATATCGTCACTATAAAATGTCTACTGTGACATTATTCATTGTCACTAAAATGCATCCTTTCGTGACAATAGTAGTGGTCACCATATACATTATGTGATGATATACTATTGTCACAAAAATACACATGTTACGTGATACCCTCTTCCGTTAGAAATTTTATTGTCACGAAAGATGAATAGTGACATGCGATATATGTTGTCACTAAACACATATTTTGTGACAAGTATTGTTGTCACTAGCTACAACTTTTAGTGACAATTTTTATCGTCACGATATATTTTTTTAGTGACAACAATAGAAAATTATCATTAAAGAAGAGATTTACTAACAATAAATTTTGTCACTAAAAAACTGATTTAGTGACAACAATTTTGTCACAAACTATTTTTTTCAGTGACAATAATAACACATGTCACAAACATACATCTTCTATGACAACGTATACCACAAATACAAATATCATCACATCTACAGTAATCATAGTCCATTAAATATAATCAAAACTAATCTAATAACAATCACATAAAATTTAATAATATATTATTAACAAAATATTTGAATCAACAAGTGCAATAAAAATATAAATATGCATATAAAATAACATGTTTAATAATAGAAATATGCATATAAAATAACATGTTTAAGTACATTACAGATATTCAAAAGTTTTGTCCCAATGTTAAATAAGTTCACCAATGCAAAAAAAAAAAAAAAAACAGTTTATGTCCAAATACAGAATAATACTAATTAACCACTATACAATTATGATTTGGATGGTTGCGTAAAATTGAATAAAACAGCCATACGTTCTTCAAGTATTGAATCAAACTCAGCTTGTATTTCAACTCGAATCTGTGACTTAATTTCATCTTGTTGCTTGTCCCACCGTTCGTCGGATTCCAATCTCCTAATTGCGTCTGAACTCGAACCTCAGTTTATAACTCTCGAATTTTTTCTTCAAACTCCATCCTCACTGCATTCTTGACTTCTTCAAATTCTTCCCTCATCGAATCTTTGACTTCAGTAATAGCTCAGTTGCAACTTCATATCATCTACACTTACTTTGCTTTACTACCATTAATCTGAACAACAAATAGGAAAATTTTGTGATATGCAGTCTTTATTTCATCTAGTAAATAAATATATATTGCAAAGTAGTAGAGTCTGTGTAAAGACCACAATATTCATTGTTGGCTCAAAAAACCATCATACTATATGCTTTTAAATTTAAAGTACTAAGTGGTTATTAGGCACAGTATCATATCACCAAAAAATATAGATTTATAAACACCAAGTTTCAACTAGTCCAAAAAGTTAGAATTTTAATGCAAATGAAAATACTATTTTCAAAAAAAAAAAAAAAAACAACATACCTTCTTCATGTCCCAGTTTGGTGGATAATAGAAGTTTATCTGCCTTGGCAGCTCCTATACAAAACTGCAAAAAGGATATTAGAAGTTAAAGATAGCACAAGAATATCATTCTACATAGTTATTATAAAAAGCCTAGATTTAAAAAAAAATAAAGCTGAAAAAAAAATTTGTATGTTCTAAAATTAACTCTAATTTTATGAATCCAAGCCCCAATGCTTATCATGTATCGGCTAATATTTAAAAACACATACATATATAAACATACAGCGGCATATTTGTGTGCATAAAATTTGGATAACTGTATTGCCAAAAACTGCAAATCTATGTTGGAGTATAACATTTGTTTCCATTTGCTAACAATAACTTATCAGTATCCAATCTACATATAGTCAAAAAAACAATGAATATCAGAAGGACCAAGACATGTCAAATATGCATAAAATATTCTAGGAGATCACTCATATTGTCTGTTTATCTCTTAGCATATTGCTTATTATGGTGCCAAAAATAATATTCTCTTTCTTCTTTTACTTGATCTTATTTAGGAGAACTGGCAGGTCATCCCCCAATATTCAAAACTACAGTTTCCGGTTCTACCCAATAACTAACTTTTAATGTACGATACAGTATTTTTTTAGAATAATAAAAAATCAACTAACATTCAAGAATCCTGCTCTAGGTACTAACCAACATTCAATACCAGATAATCTTCTTTTTTCTCTTAAAATAAGTTTTCATGAGTTTCAAGATTATGTACGACTGCTACTGATAGAATAAATTTGAGGCACATGACGTTTAAGG